>BMAC01000314.1:344437-370789 GCA_014905375.1 Phtheirospermum japonicum
TTATGGAGGAATAAGCTAACAATATACCATTTAGGGATTGTCAGGAAAATTTCATTTTTGGTACATTATACTGGTCACTCTCCAGAAAAGGTACGTGATATTGGCTCAGAATTAAATTATATCCATATGTTATGTTGGCAAATTCATCAAATTTGGTAAAAAAAAAAAAAGTCCAATCGGACTTTGATGCCTACGTGGCATGATTTAATCATTTTTTTATCATTTTCAATTTAATTTTAAATATTAAATAGAGGCAAAAAAAATCATTTTTGCCCTTCCCATTTAGTCTTTTCCCTTTCTTTCTAAAAAACTGAAAAAAACATAGAATAATTAATTATTTTCCATAACTTCTGTTGCTTCACCAGGCTGCAGCTTCCAACTTTTTCCATACCAACTGAGAATTTTCTGTGTGAAGATAGACTCATCAATTCCAGCTTGTGCCTAATAGAAGAAGGCTCTGGAATAGAAGAAATAAACTCTAATTACCTTTGTGTTCTCACTTGTTCCATAAGATAGTGAGAACAATGTAATCTATTAAGAAACATAATTTATTTTACGGGACACGGATTTGTTGCAAGATATATAGAAGTTTCACGCTAAGATTAATTCATAATAATCTCCTAATGGCGTCTTAGTAAGAAAATTGTTGCAAGGGCATTTTGAACATAAACGAAAATAATTTTAAACTGTAAAAGCACAATCCAAATGTTCTTAGAATAGACCAAGCCTTTATCGATTAAGTCGCCTCAATCAGTCATCTGCAATTAGCAAAGAATAAGCGTGGGGAGAGAACACACAATCCCAACCTTTCTATACCGACCGGATATCTTTGGCGATGTACTGGATTTCCCCGGCGAAAGAATTGAGGAGAAATCATTTGGCGATCTCGATTTTGGGATGCGCTGTCATACTCACGGCGAGCTTCCCGCTGAAATCATGGCGGCCGACGGTGTGGATCTCGCTGTCGTTGGGGTCGACCTTGACGGCGTATGACAGATCCGATTCGCCCATGGCATAGAGGCGCCCGTCGATTAGAGCGAGGCTGGTGTTGGCCAGGCCGATGCCATGGGCCGGATTGAGCTGGCCGGCGAGGATGCGGCCGGCAGCAACGGCACCACGGGCGGTGAAGGCTGAGAGGCCGTTGAAGCCGGAGAAGACGTTGGGGAGGATGGGGACCCGTGGTCGCGCTCGGTTCTGTATTTGTAGGTGTGGATGTAGCGGCTACAGAGGGTGTCCCGGCCGGTGGAGATGGTGATGGCGTGGAGCTTGTAGTCGCCGTCAAAGAGATTGTAGGGCTAGCTAGGAAATGAATGGGCATTATCCAGTGTACATGAGGGTAAAATAGGGATATAGTTATTTTATTTTCATTTATTATTTTGTTTTTAAATTAAAAATGATAAAAAAATGATTAAACCATGCCACGTGGGCATCAAAGCCCGATTGAGCTTTTTTTTTTTTATCAAATTTGATGAATTGCCAACATAATGAATGTAGTTTTGATGCTGGCCAACATCACGTACCTTTTGTGAAAAGTGGGAAATCCTGGCGGGTTAGCCGTCAACATTACTGCCGGGAATACCCTCCAGAAAATCCTAGCGGATGTAGCCGTCAGCATTACGCTGGTATCATGGCAGTTATTTGCGGTAATTTCCGTCAAAAAGTCTATTAATAAAACTTATAATATATTAATTAATAATTAAATTAAAAATAATAAACAAATAAAATTTTAGATGATTAAAAACAAACTATCCACTAATAAAAAATCAAAACAAATCATTCAATAACTAAAAATCAATTCATCCATCGAATGTATAAAAAAAATCATGAACTATCCATCCATATCTAAATATGACCACCATCCGAATCGGGGGGCTGACGAGCCATGGCTAGAGCAACAACTTCTTCAATCTGCTGACGGAGCGTAAACTGGGAACGCTCTTGCTCCTCACAGATCCGCTGAATCTCCAGCGCCTGCTCCTCGTGGAGCTGACGAACATCGACGGTGGAGGTGGAAGAAGTACTGCAGCCCTTCCGAGTCTTCCCGAAGCATCCAAGGCCATAGCGTCAACCCTTCCTATTCCCGACAACCTGTAGGTAGACCTCGTTCGGGTCTACTTGACGGTTGCTATCATCAGACGACGCAGCACACCTCTCCTCCAAAGCCCTCTCATAGTCCTCCTGATATCAAAATTTTCAGCTATTATTACTAAACAACTTTTATCAGATTTTATAATAAATCAGATATATATAATATAAAAAACTTACAGCTATCCTCTGGGCTTTGAGATCCGTAAATGTGCCGTCGGGATTGATTTGTACATATTTGTATGTGTTTTTCATGTGTTTTTGCATCGTATGTTGTGTGCTTTTATGGTGTTTAGGTTTATCCTTTTATTGTTTTTCTTCCTTTTGATATTTTTCGTCTCGTTTGGTGTTTAATGTGTTTTTACTTTATTATATATGAAATAATCTAATTTTATTTTATTTTAGTGTTATAGCTCAAGACGAAGAAGATTGGACGAGCAATGTACTGT
This sequence comes from Phtheirospermum japonicum, assembly GCA_014905375.1. Classification (NCBI taxonomy): domain Eukaryota; kingdom Viridiplantae; phylum Streptophyta; class Magnoliopsida; order Lamiales; family Orobanchaceae; genus Phtheirospermum; species Phtheirospermum japonicum. Next base: position 346,972 of record BMAC01000314.1, read on the forward strand.
GCTGACACTGGGTTACCCAGTTTCCGAGTCCTGCCGACACTAGCTGCCGACGCCCGCAACCTGCGCCCGCGTCGATCGACGCACCGTCAACGCTCAGCTTCAGTAGCGTCGATCCTAGCTCCGTCGATTGACGCATTGCCTGGTCGACGCGAGCAGGCTGCGCACGCGTCGATCGACGCACCGTCGACGCTCCAGTAGTTTGAGCGGTTATTTTCGGAAATTTTATAAAAGGACGGTGGTTTCTTCATTTTGAGAGTGCTGGAACTTGGGGGAAGGTTTAGAAAATGCAGAGACCCCTCGGTTCTTGCCCCAATCCGATCAAATGCATAATTCGAGTTTTATAATTCGTTGATTCGTCATTTCCATTTCGTTCGTCGTTCGAGTTTGCTTCTTGTTGCTGAAGATCAATGGCGTGCTGCTGATTTCTTAAGATCATAAGTGTTCCTGAACTCTGTTTAATTGCTTTCTGGATTTTTCTTTAGTTACCTTTGTACGTTAGTGTTGTTATTTCATTTGGAATAAAAATGCTTGTACTTTGGTTTCGTTAAATTAGTTGTAATCCTTTTACCGTCTTTCTCGTTTTTAGTTTATGTTTATTTGCTTCATTAGTTTAGTTGTGATTCTCGTAGATTAATATTTTGATGCTTATGTATTTTCTCATTACATGCTTTGTTTATGCTTGAGGATGGTTTTTATTAACGCTTATATTCATGCTTTGGTGTAAATGCTTATTGAGGTTATATTATTGATTATGTTTATGCTTGTTGGCTAAGTTTATTGTTCTAGTGTGCTTAGGTTCATTTAGAACCATCGAGATTGACAACCCCGATCGTGGAGATGATTCCGGCGCACTAGAACCCTCATTTTCATAATCTATTTTAAACTTTTAATCTTTATGCTCGTAGATGTTAGAACTCCTTAAACCATATTTGATCGAGTGTTTAGTTTAATTTTTATTTTCGTTTCTACGTACGTAAAATCGAACACTGAAATAGTTTCTAATTAGTCTTCCTTGTGATTCGATTCGAGTCAGCTTATCGCCTACAATAGCTCCGTTCTCTTGCAGATGAGCTTTTTATTTTAAAGCGAAAAAGTTCGAATCAAAATTTGGCGCCGTTGCCGAGGAAGGCTAAAGGCTACGATTTTTGGTGTTTGATTTTATTAGTTTGTTTGTGAAATTTGTTTTTGTTTCTTTTGTTCTTTCTTGTACGTTTAATCTCGTTTGTTGAGTATTGTGCTTTGTAGCCAAGTCTTTGACAAATCGAGATTTTAGATTGAAGATGGCAGATTATCGAGCGAGTTCGCCGTATGATGACTCTTACGCTCCATCTTTTGATGAAGAGATGTTTTGCCCAATGTCCGATTGGCGTGGGTTTCGACCAACAATTCCGTTGAGTCTTGCAATGTGGGAGTACGATCTAGATGAGTTTTACCTCGAGCAACTCCTGATTTTTCATGGATTTCCGAGAGAAGACCCGCTCCATTTCATCCGAGAATACGAAGCTATAACCGGCACATTCCCTCTTTTCGGACTTACATGGGATTAAGTGATGATGCGGTTTTTCATGTTCACATTAAAGGATCGGGCAAGTGAATGGTTGACTAATCTAGAACCTGATTTCTTAAAAACGTGGGATGAAGTAGTGGATCAGTTCATGGGGTCGTTCTACTCGTCTAAATGGGTCCCACCTTCGGTTTCTTACAATTCGAGCTTTAATGATCCATACGCTTCACTTAATCACTTTGATCAACTACAAAGTTCCTATTGCCTGATATTTAATGAAACTTCTTATAACCCGGGTTTGGAACCTTTTTACACGGGATATGATTCGTATGCTCTACCCGATTCTGATTCTTCGAGCTACGACCCGTTTCCTCTTCTTACATCAAACTCTTATGTTTCGAGTTTCGAGCAGTTTTCTCCCAAAACCACATATCACGATTTGAGATATAATGATCTGTGTGCTCCTTGCGAATCATATTCTTATACCCTGAGCTATGATTGTTATCCTTTATCTCATTCGTGTATTACTGATCATGAAACTCGAGTTGAGGTAAATRGACCTCATTTTGATGAGGTGACATTATTTGATGTGGTAGAGCATACCGTGGATGTTTTTTCAGAAGAGGTTTGTAAGACGGCTGAGATTGAGGAGTTGGTTGAGATTCGCCCCCTTGTGATTTTTGATGACACTGCGGATAAAAGTGTAGGGGTGTTGCCGTTGGAGTGCCCGAAAAATATTGGAGATTCGAGTCTCCCTACTCTTGGTGAAGAAGGTGGAGTTATGGTGCCGATTTTGGAGGGGAGTGAGACTATTGAGTCATATTTTGAACCACCCGAAGCTTTGTTGAAATTTGATTTTGAGGTGGTAGACGTGATAGTCGAGAAGGTGCCCAACCACCCCATGCTACAATTTCCATTTGATATATTTTGGTGATCAATTAATCGCTGCTTTTCCGACCTCCGAAGCTAGTTGGAGTGTTCGGCATCTCGGGACATGCTTTTTGTGCCCGCCTTGGTGATTATCATCGCCAATTCTCGCTTTTATAGAATACCAAGGCGTGGCATGATCGTCATTTGTTTTTAGACCCGGGATGACATCGAATGGACGCCGTCAAGCTAAAGATGTTAATCAAGTGCTTCTTGGGAGGCAACCCAAGCCTTTTAACTTTATTTGTTTTTTGTGTGTTTTTTTTTCTTTTCGTTTCAGGTTCCCCTCGACTTTCAAGCCCGTTAGATGATCTTGGATGCTCAACTCATCATCACAAGCGCGATTTCAGGGACGTATCTCTCCTTCTCTTATCTTTTACCATACTTAGCTTAATTTTTCATTTTATACAATGTGGACATTGTATGGTTTAAGTGTGGGGGGGCTTGTTCTTGGTTTGGTTAGTAATTTTTGTATGCTTTCTTGTGGTTGATTTGAGTTGTGTGTATTGATATTGATTGGAACCTTGACGAAGTGACGTGGTTAGATGCTTTGGTTAGGATATTTAGATTTCCATTCGAACAATAGTGTAATTGTGGGGAATGAAGTGTAAATAGTCTATGAAGTGTTTTGTCCTCTGTTTTATTCTTGTTTCGTTCCAAAGAGTCGAATACTCTCTACTAGCCKCYTTTTCAGGTAACCTCTATAGGATTTTATGTAATTTTTTCTTTTTATTTTGGAGACGTTAAAACTCCACGTGCGTTATTGAAGAATGTTTCAGTTGCACTTGGCAACATAAGATTGGAGTCAATGAACACTCGCTTTTGATGTATGTATATTATGCTTGTTTTGTACCTCATCTTTATGGGTACCTATTAAAAAAAAAGAAAAAAAAAAGGAAAAAAAAGAATAAGTACAAGAAGAGAAAACCTTGTACAAGTTGAGTTCTTATTTTTATTTTTATTTCTTAGATTGTATTGTTAAAGAGGTGTATAGATGACTGGGCTAGTCGGGTGACGATTTGGCGGTTTGAGCAGCGATAGACTTTGGCCGAGGCATGGATGGGTGACGTACATGGAGGTCAACTCGTTACTTTTAGGTGTTCGGAAGCTAGTATAAATCTCTTATCTCAACATTATCGTGTTGTCCTTTTAGTTAAGTTTTTAGTCGATCTAATGCATTAACTTCTTGAATCATATGGATGCATTAGTAATTAAGTCATCAGGTAATTAGCTTTTCCTTGTCTACGTCTAGATTAGATTTTGCTTGAGGACAAGCAAAAAGCTAAGTGTGGGGGAGTTGATTTGTACATATTTTGTATGTGATTTTCATGTGTTTTTGCATCGTATGTTGTGTGCTTTTAGGGTGTTTAGGTTTATCTTTTTATTAATATTCGTCTCGTTTGGTGTTTAATGTGTTTTTACTTTATTTTATATGAAATAATCTAATTTTGCTTTATTTTAGTGTTATAGCTCGAGACGACGAAGATTGGACGAGCAATGTACTGTGCTGACACTGGGTACCAGTCTGAAACTGGGTTACCCAGTGTCTGAGTCCTGCCGACACTAGCTGCCGACGCCCGCAACCTGCGCCCGCATCGATCAAAGCACCGTCGACGCTAGGTCGACGCTCAGCTTCAGTAGCATCGATCCTAGCTCCGTCGATCGACGCATTGCCTGGTCGACGCGAGCAGCCTGCGCACGCGTCGATCAACGCACCGTCGACGCTCCAGCAGTTTGAGCGGTTATTTTCGGAAATTTTATAAAAGGACGGTGGTTTCTTTGTTTTGAGAGTGCTGGAACTTGGGGGAAGGTTTAGGAAATGCAGAGACCCCTCGGTTCTTGCCCCAATCCGATCACAAGCATAATTCGAGTTTTATAGTTCGTTGATTCGTCATTTCCAGTTCGTTCATCGTTCGAGTTTGTTTCTTGTCGCTGAAGATCGATGGCATGCTGCTGATTTCTTAAGATCATAAGTGTTCCTGATTTCTGTTTAATTGCTTTCTGGATTTTTATTTAGTTACCTTTGTACATTAGTGTTGTTATTTCATTTGGAATAAAAATGCTTGTACTTTGGTTTCGTTAAATTAGTTGTAATCCTTTTACCGTCTTTTACGTTTTTAGTTTATTTTTATTTGCTTCAATAGTTTATTTGTGATTCTCGTAGATTAGTATTTCGATGCTTATGTATTTTCTCATTACATGCTTTGTTTATGCTTGAGGATGGTTTTTATTAACGCTTATGTTCATGCTTTGGTGTAAATGCTTATTGAAGTTATATTGTTGATTATGTTTATGCTTGTTGGCTAAGTTTATCGTTCTAGTGTGCTTAGGGTCATTTAGAACCATCGGGATTGACAACCCCGATCGTGGAGATGATTCCGGTGCACTAGAACCCTCGTTTTCGTAATCATTTTTAAAGCTTTTAATCTTTATGCACGTAGATGTTAGAACTCCTCAAACCATATTTGATCGAGTGTTTAGTTTAATTTTTATTTTCGTTTCTACGTACGTAAAATTGAACACCGAAATAGTTTCCAATTAGTCTTCCTTGTGATTCGACTCGAGTCAGCTTATAGCCTACAATAGCTCCGTTCTCTTGCGGATGAGCTTTTTATTTTAAAGCAAAAAAGTTCGATTCAGGGATTTCGATGATACCTCGGCAGGAGCTCGTAGTTACTGGGTTGTGTACCCGTCTGCGCAACATGTATTTAAAGATACATTTACAATATTTAAGATAATGAATTAATTAAAACATAAAATTATACATGTTCAATAATAATTAATTACTTAAAATATTATTATCGACTTACAATCTCGGCTGCCTGTCGATTAGCCGGCATAGACCCGCCTCGATGCTTCGCTATACCAGTCGAAGGGCCTCCGGGCTCGCTCATTCTTTTCCGTCTGGCCTTCTCAGACTTCTCCACCTCCTCATTCCGGTGAAACTCCACCAGCCATCTGTTCCAAACCGACTCCCCTACGTAGGAAGGTATCGTCCCATTCAGCCGATACTGAAGAGTAACGGCAGCAAGAGATTGAGTTCAGTAGTTCCTCGCCTTAGCTACTAAGCTTCAAGACTGAGACGTCTTCTTTCACTCGTACATACAACTGTTATAAGAATCTCGCATCCATATGCATAATGCCGTCTTGATGGCATTCTTGTAGTATATACTCCTGTCCCACCACACCAATCCCTACAAAAGAAATACAATTAGACAAAATAATCAATCTATTTACTTAACACGAATAAGAATAAATAATAAAATTACCCTAAACGAGGCGTCTGGGATTCTTGGGCAGGGGGGCGGCGAGGCGGCGGCGATGGCTCGGCGACAGGGGGGGGAGGTGCGATTTTTTTTGGTTTATTTTGACAGACTGACGAGGGGAAGGAGGGGGCTGCCTTTTTTGGGTTTAGGATCCTGACGGCCATGCCCGTCAGGATTCTTGATACTTAAACGCTGCCAGGCAGGCCGTCAGCGTATATATTTTTATTTTTATTTTAACAAAATTTATATCCTGACGGGCATGCCCGTCAGGACTATTACGCGGGATAGATTCTCGCTCTATCCCTGAGGGGCTGCTGGCGGGGATAGTTGCTGACGGCTAGGGCCGTCAGAAAACCTGCCAGCAAAGATTTCCATTAGTAAACCCGCCAGCATTTCTGACGGCGTTTTGGCCATCAGGAAATCCGCCAGCATAGCCGGGTTTTTTTGTAGTGACTTAAACCAAAAATAGTCATGTGCTCAAATATAAAGGAAACAATATCGTTAAATAATTAATTACACATGTATATTATGCGATTAACACTACAAAAATTGTGTTTTACTGACGGAAAAATCCCTCGTTAATAAGCTAAAATCCCTCGGTATTCAATTTACCTTGGCAAAAATTGAGGGAAAATTTACCTCGGTAAAAGCTTTGAAGGGAAAGTTTGCCCTCGGTAAAATTTTCCAAGGGGATTAACGAAGGTTCCTCTATTCTGTAAATTCCCCTGGGCATTATAATATATGCCCTCGGAAAAAACGAGGGAAAAACTACCTTTAAAAAAATGAGGGCTAGTTTCCCTCGAAAAAAGCCGAGAGATATTTACCCCTCGGAAAAAACCGAAGGGTAAAATACCCTCGGAAAAACCGAGGGACATTTACCCCTCGGAAAAATCGAGGGCTACTATCACTCGGTATTCCCCTCAATTTTTTTGGAAAATATTAAAAAATATATTTTTAAAAATGAGGGAATTTTCAAGGGCTTGTGGCCTCGGTGTTTTCGAGGGGATTTCCCCTTGATTTTTTCCTTTTAAATTTTTTAAAAAATATTAATTTAAATTCCTATTTATTTATTGAAATACCCCAAAATTTTTAAAAGAAATCATTAGTGAACAGATAAAAAAATAAACTAATTATTATAAAAACATTTAGAAATTTATAATTATTACATTTGTTCGACAAAAGTGTTCAGTAACAAAGTTTATAAAAATATAAAACTATCCTATAACGAGGGAGGCTGCGGCGTGGGGTTCTGCTGCAAACGAGCTAACATCTCGGCCATTTGGGCGTTCACCTGCACCTGAAATGCCTCCTACTGCCGGCGCTGCTCCTCACGTATTTGCTCAGACTCGGTGTATCGCTGCTCCATCGTCTGCCGAGCTTGTTTCGTGGCCTCTCTAACTCCTCCCTTTACACCTGGAGCTGCGCCTCCTGAGCTCTTGTCGTGGCCTCTAACTCCTCCCTCTGCGCCTAGAGCTCCGCCTGGAGCTGTCTCACGTGGGTCGTATCATGCTGGGAGGAGGAGAAACAAGAATAGCTGCCTCCGAAACCCTTCACTGCATTCACCACATTCCTGAACGAGCCGGTGCCATAGTATCGTCCCTTCCTCGACCCGACTATGTCGAAAAAAACATGGTCAGGGTCAACCTCGCTATCCAGATCTTGGGAAGACACACGTACCTCCTCCAGATGTCGCTTATACTCCTCCTGAAATACAACTCGTTAGTAAATTCTACATTAAAAATCAAAAAACAAGTTAAAATAAGAAAGCGACTCATATTAGTATTACTGGATCTCACATCGATCCACGTGCCATCGTCCTTCCTAGGCGTACGTACAAAAACCTTCTACGTATTGGCCGGCGCACCCGTCTCCTTCTCCTGTATCCAAATAAAATTTTCAAATAATTAACATTAAAAATAAGCAAATAAATAATATATATTATATTTTGAAATTACTTACGATATGCAGAGCATAATCAATCGAAGATATAGACACCCCTTATGCTTCGACATCCCAGTACCCGGACCAGCAGGCTCGTTCCTGCTGTTCCGGATGCACTGCTCGGATTTCTTCTTGTTTTCGAGCTTATCCCACTCAACCTTCTAAACCCTAGTTGAAATGCATGATATATAAGATGATATAAATTATCTTTAATAAATAAAAAAAATTCTAATTTAATAAGAAAACATATAACAGAATCATTTACCTCTAGTTCTCCTCGGTAACACATGTCGGTAGCTGACCACCATGAGAATCATAATGCTGCTTATACTCATTCATCCACTTCCCATACTTGTCCCCCATCGTTACTTTAAATGCTTCTTGTATCTGGTTTACATTATAGTCGTCCGTGTCCCAATAACAAATATCCTACAAAATAAAACAATAATTAAAATTCAATTGATACATGATTCTCAAGTTACAGTAAAGATTTAATAAATTTGGACATAAAATAATAATTACCTGAAACATGTCCCACTATAATTGACGAGTCTCCTCAGGGACTGTCTTATAGCACCACCCGGCGGGATGGAGCTCCTTCTCCATAATCTCCCGAGTTACGGTGGTTGGCTTGGTCTCTCTGCTATGTAGCCTGTAACTGTGCTTGTGGTTACAAATATAATTTAATAATAAAGATAATTAAAATTTCAAAATTATTAATTTACTTACTTCTTCCCGGCGATATAAATAAGAACTCCCCTACATGGTGGGACCAACTGTCATCATGATGTACCTGCATTGAATGATCAGTACCAATGCCCACGGTCGGCGTTGAATGATCAGTACCAATGCCCACATAATCGTCATTGAAATCAACTAAATGATTAGTCGACCCAATATCTGATCGACCTAGGCTACTGGATCCATAACCTCTTGACATCTGATAAAATTATCATATAATACGAGCATTTTATAAAATACCAGTATATATTATATATCAAACGTTTTAATAAATCCAAACATAAAAGAAATTAGTTAAAAAAAGTGTGTTTTAAAATATGAGTAATTTACATATATTTCAACCAAATTAATTATCTGATCCGATAATTTCACTATTAAAGTTATCACCAAACTCATTTTCATCAGTGTCTTGATCTGTATCTTGATCGGTGAGTAACTCTTCTTCTGCATCATCACCTGCCTCGTCACCAAGTTCATCCACGCCATTATCATTTTGGTCGTGGAACTAGAAATCAACATCATCGAGTTGAATTGGATTGTGTGTATATACAACTTCCTCTTGAAATAGATGCTCTGGTAGAGGCTCGATAAACTCAACATTTGACTCGCCTTGATTTTATACGTTGCCCACCAGTCCAACTTGTCTCGTTTCAAACTTGGGTACGCACAATAGTATACTCTTACAGCTTGGGAAGCAAGTACAAAATGTTCATATCGATTGTACCTATGCTTATGATTGATATCGACAAGTCTATAATGTGGATAAACTTTTGTGCCTGTAGGAGTTGGATAAACCATTCGCACTTGAACAATAGTGTGTTTTTTTCCATTCGATCGGTGTATTCGAGATGCACAATTTCTATGAGATGACCGTAATAATAATACTCGGTTGCCCCATAGTTTGACCCTTTAATGCATAGTCCACTGCTTGATGTTTCTTTGTTAGATCCGTTCTCCATTATGTGGAATCTATAACCATTTATCGTACATTTGGTATATGTATCACATATCTTGATGGACACTCAGCGAGGCTCCTAATGTTCACGTCGATCACATTGTTCGAACGATCTTTAGACTATGACATTGAAGAATTATTTTTAATTTAGGAAATATATTAGATAAATACATCGGTAATTATATGATATGCATCTCGGTATTGAACGTCTTACGTAATGTTTGAACCAATTGGAAAATTTATTTTCTAATTTTTCACTGAGCCTATCAACGGTAATGTTTGGTTGAAGACGTTGAATGCTATTCGTGTAAATACTACATCATTCGTTAGACAATTGAGTAAAAAAGTATTAGTATATATACACACACATATATATATATACATTTACAGTATAAGTTGAAAAGAGTATCCGTACCTAACATATTTATCCTTGCAGCGTTGTATTCTGGTTCGGTTAGGAGTCTTTTTCCCTTTGTACCAAACGTCTCCCCATATTTCTTAAACAACTAAGGAGTTTCATCAACCTCATCCACACCATTCTGACCGTTGTCATTTCTAGGCAAATTTGTTCTTTTAGTTAAAATGTGATCTTCAAAATAGTACGAACTAAAAGTTGATGCCTCATCGACCAGATATGCGTTTGCTATCGACCCTTCAACACTAGCTTTATTTTTCACGCTATTCTTTAGTTTGCAAAGATACCTCTCAAATGGGTACATCCATCTACACTGCACTGGGCCATCAATTCTCGCTTCATAGGCAAGATGAATGGGCAGATGCTCCATTGAGTCAAAATAACTTGGAGGGAAGATCAGTTCCAGTTCACACAATATTAACGAAATGTCAAGTTCTAGACGACTCATATCATTGGTGCGAATGACTATTGATGTGAGATACTTGAAAAACAGGCTCAATTCAGTTAGATCCTTCCACACATTTGAATGAATAAATGATAATCATGACTCTTCATCCCGATCAAACGTGGTTCCTTCTTGTCAATGCAACACCCCAAATTTGATGCGTACCCATATGGAAATCGAAGGGATTTGATCCAATTGCAAATCGCAGCTTTCGACGGCTTATCAAATGTGTAACAGGCTTTAGGACACTTTCCCGATCCGTCTGGCACCATCTCTAAACGATTACAATACTCATTCAACTCTTCCCTTGATTTATACGTTTCCTTGGTCTTCCCTTTGACATTCATCACCATGTTGAAAACATGTCAAACACATTTTTCTCGATGTTCATAACATCTAAATTGTGGCGGATTAGATTTGACCCCCAATATGAAAAATCCCAAAAGATGCTTCATTTTATCCAACCAGACGTTCTGGATATTTGTGCATTAACGAGTGTTGCATCCAATTCAGTGACTTTCAGAAACCTTAATCTTTCTATCTCTACCAAAACTTATGTCCCTGAGCAGACATCCTGCAGTGGAGTCTCGAAAGATCTTCTATTTCGAAAGTGTCATTTATCCTTTCAAAAATGGTGATCGCATTGAAGGAGTTTCTGGTGATTGTCGAACCACGATTGCTTCTCGATACACTTAAGAGTGAAGGCGTCTGACCATTCCATAAAGTAAGGACAAGTTGTTTGACAGGCCGTACTCCATCCGAACAACATAGAATACGTAGGAAAATTGATAATTCTCCACATAAAGGCTACTCGCAATTGAAAATTTTGTTTCTTAGATATATCGTACGAGGGAGCCCCAATCATTTAAAACTGATTTAATTCGGCGATTAGAAGTTGCCGAAACACAACGAGTTTGTCTTTCGGATTCTTTGGCCCTAGTACAAGAACGCTGTGGAACATGAACTGCTTTTTCATGCACATCCACAAAAGTAAGTTGTAGGGTGTAACTATGACGGACCACGATGAATATTATGCGCCAAAACTTCCAAATGGTTGAAAACCATCTGTACAAATACCCAATCTCACGTTTCGAGTTTCAGCCGCGAAACCTGGATGAGTCTAATGTTTCCAAGCTTCTGAGTCGGATGGGTGGTGCAAAAAATTATCTTCAACCACGTGTTCAGCATGCCACCTCATATCTTTTGTTGTAGTATTAGATGCGTACAACCTCTGCAGATGAGGAGTAAATGGAAATTAGTACATCTTCTTGTACGCGACACGAGCCTTCTATCGTTTTGTTTTGCCTTGACGAATGGATTTAAACCGAAGTTCATTGCAAAATTTGCAGGTTGTCAAATCAGAATCGTCTCTCCAGTAGATCATACAATTATTCTTGCAGCAGTCTATCTTCTCAACTGGTAAACCCATAGCCCTTAGCAACTTCTTACTGTTGTAGAAGTTATCGGTTATGAGATTGTCTTTCGGTACAATCTCCTTGATTAATTCACTCAATCGATCATAACACTTATGAGGCATGTGATTCTCTGACTTTAAATTCATGAGACGGGAAACTAATGACAATTGAGTATGTCACTCGCGCCCCGGATACAATGATTTATTTCTAGCTTTGAACATGTCGTAAAATTTTTGAGCCTCAGGGATCGACGGCTCTTTCATATTGGCAACCACGTCGAAATCGGGACCAGCTGCATCTCGAACCATATTAATGTACACGTTTGATGATTCTTCAGAAGGAATGTAAGAGGGCCCTCCAGCATGAAAACCGTGATGGCGTTCAACGGTGGAGGGCCGACTTTCTCCGTGGTAAATTCATATAAAGTAATTCGGCTCGAAAATGTATCTAACCAAGTGGTACTTAATCTCATCGATGTCGAGAAACCTATTATTCCTACATCTACTATGATTACGAGGACATTTCAGCCTTTGTCCGTCCTTATGAGCGAAATGTGCTTGAGCAAGTTCAATAAGCTCTCGACTCCATCCACAAATTGTGAGGATAGATAGACATTGTTGATTCGCTTGTACATCCAACTATGATCGGAACTCATCCTAACATTATAGAATTGCTATATTGATTTATCAAAAATTAGGCAGCATGAGGGTGGCTAGAAAATGATTGAATTTTGAAACAAGCGACCATGCTGTCACAGTATTTTACTCAGGTAACTATGCTTTGAAGTTTCCACCTGCTATCTTTCATTTTAACATGCTCTTAACTCATAAACTGTTCTCTATTATATTTGTTAACATAGCTCCACCTATCGTGACTTTGATATCCAGTCACCTACTAGCTGTAGGAACCGAGGAAGAGTCCGTGGACAAGTGGAAAAAGGCGTGCAACGAGCTAGCCCAGGCCAACAAACAAACCGAACAGCTATCCTTGACCCAAGGTGAGCTTGACGAAGCTAGACGTCAAATAGTGGCTCAAGATGAAGAACTGAATATGTCAAAGTCCAATATCGTCAGGCTCGCAAAAAGCCAAACCGAGCTAGAAGGCCTTCTGCAGAAGAAGGACAGGAAGAAGGAAAAGGAAGTGCATGCGGCACATGAACGGGGTATTAATAAAGGTCGTCGCACTTTCCTGAAGAGTGGGGTGGGTCGGCGGTTTGTCACAGCTTATAAGACAAGTTTTATAGCGACCTATCGCCATACGACAACCTTTTTGCCGAAGGTGGGCAAGAGGGCTAAATTATATATGAGGACCACCATCAAACGAGCCACAGAGCATATCCAGGTAGCAAGACTCAACTTCCAACTGGATGAAAAGAAGTTGGAGACAGATCTACCTCCATTTTGTTTCTAGTGAGGTGATGTCAATCAAGATATAAAGTCTTACTGGTGGACGCAATGTGCAGCTCAAGCGGTGGTATCATCTGGGCTTGGTGGTGAGCTCGAAGTCCACATAGATGAATTCGTCCCCCCTACTGCCCCTGATGTAATTTTCATCTCACAAACTTTTTAATTCAACTCCAATATAATGAAGTTATATTTTCCTGCACCAAATAACTTTAGTTCGCCATGAATGAATCATACTTTATAAAAACTTACACCTTTTATCTTCTCAGCCCCAATGCCATCAAGCTAATCTGTAAAACTTATAATCTTTAAAACCCTCATCCATATGAACCATAAAATAAAAGTTTTATAAATACATCAATCATAAAAATATCTACTTAAGCATCGTCCCATAACCATAAAACCTATTAGCCATGAACCTTTCTATAAGATCATAACCCTATAACACTTACCGACTTAATTAGTCAATCCACCACATGTCCATGAAATTTCTACCAATTTATGCAAGCTTCAACTTATTGAAGCTTGATGTAAAGTTACCACCGACCTAACCTAAGTCAGCACATTAAAACAAGAAAGAAAACCATATATGCCCAAGAAGCCACCCAATCCCCCATGTTTAGACAAGCCTTGCCAAGGGAAGTAAATAGACCATCCCATACCCAGCAAGGCATATTCAAACACACACGTATCCAAACAACCAAATAATACATATTCAAATAAACACATAATCAAACAACCAAATAATATGTTAATCAAACATATTCGTTCCAAACTTAATCAAGTGCTGACCTCTACCCAAGAAAAAAAATCATAAAAACTCATAACCATTACCCTTTGTTGACCTAAAGAAATTAGCTCATGACCATGGAAACAACATCCATCACCGACCTATAAAAGCGTCAGCCCATAACCATAAAAACCATCAAACCATAAACCATCGCCGACCTAATGAAAGCGTCATCCCATAACCATAAAAACCATCAAACCATAAACCATCAACGATATAATGAAAGCGTCAACCCATAACATAAAAACCATTAAATCGAACCATAAACCATCGCCGACCTAATAAAAGCATCAGCCCATAATCATATTAACCATATCCATCAAAATCATAAGCATCATCCTTTATTCATTGCTGATACAAACAAGCGTCATCCTTTATTTCATCGTTGATATAAACAAGCATCATCCCAATTAAAATAAGACCAGAATCCATCACCGACCTAAACAAGCATTGGCCCATAATTATAAAAGTATAAAAAAGTAACCATAATCCCTCGCCAAAAGAGTTAGGCATAGTACTTCTTCAGATGGCAAATATTCCGGCTTCTCGGTAGCTCCTTTCTCTCCTCATCTTCCAACACATATGCACTCCCTTTTAATACCTTGAGCACCCTAAGTGGTCCCACCCAGTTTAGATTCAGCTTCTTTGTAGTTTATATGGCATCGGCACGCTTCCAAACTATATCGTCAACCTGAAAACTCCTCCTTTTCACCCGCTTGTTATACATCGTTTGAATCCTTTGCTTGTATCTCTCCACGCGTACTGCTAACCTATCTCTTATTTCTAGAATTGTTTCTAACGCTCCCCTAGACAATCAATCATTTTTTCCCTCATTAAAATTTTCCAAGCGATGCGACCCTCTTACGATTTCTGCTGGGATAACCACCTCCATACCGTAAGCCAAGATGAAGGGTGATTCGCCTGTGGTAGTTCTTGAAGTCATTCGATAAGCCCACAAAATAGAAGATAGCTCCTCCAACCATAATCCCCCAGTTTTTTCTAGTCGTAACTTAATCCCCTGCACAACAATCATGTAAATGACCTCAAATTGTTCATTAGCTTGAGGATGTGCTACTGAAGCAAATCATTGTTTCATCCCCATTGTCTTCAATCTTGCATCATGTGCCCATTGAACTGTGCACCATTGTCCGAGACTAATACCCACGACACACCATACCTGGAAAAAATACCGTTGAAAATAAAATCATTTATTATCTACTCGGCTATGTGGGTCAAAGCCTCGGCCTCCACCCACTTCGTATAGTAATACACCATGACCCTAAGTGAAGCTTCTTGTAGGGCGTCCTCGGCAATGGCCCCACTATATCGATCCCCCATTGCACAAACGGACAAGGCGAGCTCATCACTATCATGTATTCTACGGGAACATGGATTATGGGTACGTGCATCTTACACTTATTAAAAGTCATTACGAGCTCACCTGCTATCTCCTTCATTCCTAGATAAAAGAAATAGCTCACAGGTCCATCCTGACGAATTCCCTTCTCTTGGCGTGATCTTCGCAATATCCCTCATGTATTTCCCACAATACTTCAAGCCCCTCTTCCCGTTATAAGCACTTCAAGTACGGTTCAAAGTGCGACCTCTTGTAATGATGTCCATTCATCATACAGAACTGCACCGTTGTTTTGTCCTCCTTGGTAGTCAATTGTATATCTCCAGTGATCATCTTTCCGAGAATATCCCGAATCGATGCTCGTTAATCTCTTCTCTCCTCTATCTCCATCACCTCCTTTCCTTTTTCAAAACTGCTGTGAGCCAACTCCATTAGCATAATCGTCCTTGTACTGCAAGTACCTAGCGCCCTGGCATCTTTGCGAGATGATCTGCCCTTACATTCTCAGTTCGCGGTAGATTCTCTAATCTGAACTCTTCGAACTGGGCTACTACCTCCATGAGCTTTCCCAAACACTCCTGCATGCATTCTGAACCAAACTTTTTGTGCACCCCAATTATAGATATTTAAATTAAAACACGTAAGTTTGCTCGCAAGAGTATGAGGAACTTGTAGGGTGATGAGTTTGACTCGAGTCGTATCTCTCGAGGAAACAACTATTCGGTCTTTCGGATGTTTTTCTCAATTTAAGAACTAAAATAAATTGCATGTACATTTGGGGTTTTAAAAGATTTTGAATTGATCATTATAGCTAAAGCAATAATTAAACTAAGGATAATTAAACTAATTATTCTAAACTATATTCTCAACTACGAGCAATAACAATGATTAAAACCTAATTAACGTATCTAAGAGCATGAACATAAGAAATTACCACTAAGCAATATATCATATGAATCTAAGAACGAGCAACTAAACATAAATCAATCGCATAAGTAAACTAAATTAATCCAATATCCAATATCCAAGCATGAAACGATTAAACTAATTAAACTAGAATTAACAAAGAAATTAACTAAGCAATTAACTACGAAATTAACTAAGAGTTTAGAGTACTTATTGTAACTACTGAAAATGGTAAAAATCTCCAGCGAATCCTGAGTTTGAACGTTGATCTTGTGCGAAGATTGAATCTCGATCGTGAATTTGATGTTTCGGACTCGCCACTCTTCGAGCCTTGATCTCGATCTTCAAAACTTTTTATAAGAGGTGGAAATATGTTTATTCTAAGCTAAAATACCCTAGGAGGTCGTGTGTCTTCGTGTCCCCCCTGAAAATCCGAAATATGGAGGGTTTTTATAGATATAACAAGTCTTGGCGCGCAAGAAACCCTAAAATCGCAAAACTGGGCCGTCGCGTTGAAGTTGCGTCGACTGACGCGTGCAGGCTCTCGGTGTCGACGCGGTCTAGGTGCTCACGTCGCTAGGTGGTTGCGTCGACTGACGCGTGCTTGGATCGACGCTTTAGAAAGTTACGTCGACCGACGCCTCTTCAGTCGACGCTTCAAAATGTTGCGTCGGCAGTGCGTCAGCTCTGCGTCGATCGTCGCGGATCATGGCTCATGTCGACGGAGCATCGACGCTCGCGTCGATCAACGCAACATAGCGTCTGTCTCCTTTTCTCGATCTTTTTGCTACTCGTTCACTGGAAAGCTCATTCTCCATTTCTTGAACATAAACCTCATCTAATTACGCGCTGAACTCTTCCAGTTACTTAGCTGTAAGGTGAAAAACAACGAAACATCACCTCTTTGCATCAATTATGATCGAAATACGGTAAAATAAGCTGGAACTATAAAAATACAGAATTACGCTTAAAGCATCCAACTTATACCAAAAACAAATAGAAAAACGAACTAAAAAGCTAATAAAATAAGGACAAATCTACGTAAATCAACTACCCCACGCTTAATTGGTTTGTTCGTCCTCGAACAAATGATAAATTCAAAGTATAACTAGAATGAAAATAAGTTCAAGCAAAGAGTCGTGCTATGTTACATAATTAATTTTGAAAATATAGGTACAAGTCACGCAACGTCAAACACTTGACCATTATTACATTGTCGCTCCAAAAACAAAATCATGCTTACTTACGAAAGATAATATATATATGTGTACGCTCAAAGCACTCAAGTATTTTCTGCATGGGACGTGTATTCACTCGAATCATACAATCACAAGCACAGTAAATAAGCACAGAAACTCAATCTCTTTTCAATCGCAAATTAAGTGTGTTGTCACTACTAAGAATCGGAAAAGGTCTCCGAGGGTTGTAATGTAAGGCTCTTTGGACGGGTATGGAGTATATAAGTCGTGTGGCTAACTCATGATCAACCATGATCAATAACTCACTCAACCTAAACTAAACACGAAGCAATAGCTTCACCTCGTACAAAAGAAAAACCTCACTAAACACTCATAACGTAGCCTCTAAAATATAGTCTATTTCCCAACTCGCAAACCGTAAAACCGACTTGAAGCTCAGAAACCACTTAATCACAACTCTTTTGCCTCTTAAACATAAGGCCTATTAAAATAAACAATTAGACTCAAGCCTTTACAAGCGCGTAGGCAATTAATCAACACTATCCACCATCCTATTATTTTTTTATTTCCTCTTTCATTATTATTTTTTTATGGGGTATTATTATTTTTTTTTTAATTTTTTTTTATTTTTTCTTTCTTGGATGGTGGTCCTAAAAATCATAAATTCCTAACGACATCTCCAAAACACTAATAACCAAGAAAATAGCGAACTCTTACCCCACGCTTTTAATGGGTAAGTAGGGGTCGACTCAAAAATAAAATCACTCATGGCTATAGGCATGAATTATTGGCTATGATTGGCTCATTCGAAATTTATAGTGGCTAAAAATATATGAATATGGCCGGAATAGGGTTTTATATGTGCCTTAACTTCATTTTCAAAGTCGACTACACACAACGATTTCAAAGAGATATCAAGATTGAAATTTATTCAAGCACATGCAAAGATGATAATCACTCAGGCTACTCACTGGCTTTTTGCATGAAAAAGTTTTGAATTGATGCTGCTTTTAAGGTTTGTGAAATCAATTGCGTCCAAGTACCATTTTACAATATATAAATAATAATTTTGCAAAATTTATGCACTTATGCACGCTCAAAGACGGAAACAAATAATCATACACAGTCAACTTCGACAGGCAAGCCATACAAACACAATTATCGCGCAGGAATAGCAATTAATCTCACTTAAGCATATAATTATTACAGGCCAAGTATTAAATAAAATTACACAATTAATCAATACAAATCACACTCGACCACCCCCCTCTCTAAAAATCCCGGCAATCTCCGGATTGCCACAAATACATCTAAAATTCAAAAAGAGGAAGGAAAAAGAAAACATCCCTGAAATAATAGTAGTCGAGCCGCTACTCGTTGATTTGTGCAATTTGGCCTTGCTTCAACGTGCGCGATATGAATTGTCCTAAAAAAATAAAACAAGTAAAAACAAACAAAATAACAATATTTTTTGGATTTTTTTATATTTTTCCATTTTTTTAAATAAATAAAGCGTAAAAATAAAAATAAAGATACAAGATTAGAACTCGCGGGAATCATCATCCTCGGAGTTCTCGTCGACGTCCATGCTAGGTGTGGGGTATGCTGCTTCAAATCGTTCCTCGAGCTTTGAAATAGGAGCTCGCATCTTCCTTAAGCTTCGACGGTTTTGCTCGTGGTTCGCATCAATCTTCTCGTCAATGATTTGGAGCTTATCGAACATCTTCAATTGAAATGCTCGATTTTCATCGAAAAATTGGCTCCAATCGGGACTCGGGCCCGAAGTAGAATGGCGGGCTTGCTCCATATCCGTGTCGCCATCATCGTCGTCCGGTCGAGACGAAGATCCTCCTTGATTCGAAGACCTCACTCGGGGTGCAGGGGCACGTGTCAATGAAAGTGAAGTGGTCCCGAGTGGGCTTAGTCCGTTTCCGGCCAGATCGAACCCGAAGTGACGAGCGAGGCCGGTGATGTATGGCGCGAAGGAGAGAAGTGGCGTCTTGCTTCCCGGCGTACCCTTAGTAACATTATAGAGACCTTGCAAGACCAATAGGAAAAGCCGGATTCGACGACCATCGAGAAGACATTGAAGAACATAGAGCTCGGACTTGGTCGAGTAGGTGGCCTCGTTTTTGCATAAAATGATGTGGCCGAGGATCTTTTAGGTGACATAGAGGGCATCGTCTTGAATCTTCGAGCAAGGAAATCGCTTGCAATCGCCCGTGTTCCTCCCGGTGATCATCCCCCAAAAAGAGGCTAAGTCGAAGCCTTGAACTCTAATCGGGTGGTCCCCTTCGGTTGGGAAACCAAAGATGTTGCCAAAAATCTCCTTGTTAAAAAATACATCATTCCCACCTAGCCTACATGTGAACGTCTCGTCGTTCCAGATTACCAAAGTCGAGAAAAATTCGAGCATAAGCTCGCTAAATCCGGGCAAGTGCATTTCGGCAAAGTACCCACAACCGAGGCTATCGACATAGCGGGAAAGGTCGGTATGGTGTTCCAATCCATTCGAGGCCTCTTCTTCAATTCCGTTGACGTTCAAAACCCGATGAGTGGCGAACCCCCATTTTCTAATACTTTTAAAAACATCCCCTTCCTTTTTTTCGTAAATTGGGAACGGTGCGCTGTATTTCCCCAAAATATCTTTTCGTTTACCCGCTCAAGACATTATCAAATAATACGAAATCGAACGGGAATGAAAATTCTTGAAAAATAAACCTTTTTGTTCTTTGGGGACTTTTGTCGAACACTTTGCGTGCGTGTTCAACCAACTAAGTACTCAAGCAATTCTTGCACCAAAGACTTCCCAACTCAACCAAACAACAATTATATATGTCCCAAGGGAGTTTCAAGCGAAGTACCTCGTCGATTATCCGTATAAACGAACGAATTCCCCGAATTTGCTTCAAACCCTCCTAGCCCGTTTTGGAGAATTGCCTTGTATGTAAGGTGGTTGATGAATTTCTGGGCAATGTGGTATGTGTGACGAATTGTTTCGAATTTGTGGTGGAGTGTGGTTAGTGTTGCTGGAAATTTGAAGAAGGAAAAATTTTTGAAGAAGGGAGAACAATTTTTAAGTTGGGGAATGAAAAGTGAAGGAGAAAGGGATGTTAGGATGATTTTAAAACTGTTTTTCTGGGCTATCCCCGCGGGTCAAGATGCATGGGTCGGGTTTGGCGGGTCAAAATCTGATTTTAAAATGTTTTCGAGCAGGGTACGGGGTCGCGTCGATGCTGCGTCGACCGACGCGAGCCGAATCGACGCGACAGAGGCTGTTTCTCTGCAGTTGCATCGACGCCACGTCGTTCGACATGAGCAGCCTCGACGTCGACGTGGGTGGAATTCTGGGTCGGTTTTTCTTCGCTCGTTTGATCAATTCTCCTCGTTCGAGTCCTTCCATTTGTTCTAAACAAATAAAAATCAAAAAGAAAAATTAAATAAATTGAAAATAAGGTACAAAAGAATACAAAAATCTCAGGTTGCCTCCCGAGAAGCGCAATTTTTAACGTCGTTTGCTCGACGCTATTTTTAGTCCGTTTTAATTCCAACCGTACGATGGACCTCCAAACTCCACCGACTTCTTAGCACGAGTCTTCCTCCGTTTGTCAGAATAAAGCTTCAACTTATGCTTGTGAGCTTGAAAGGATGAATTTTCGACCTCTTCATACAACGTGGCTACTCTATACTCATCTAATTCTTTTATCGAATATGGTCCGCTCCATGCAGCTCCAAAATTAGTTGGGTCATATTTATTTTCATGATTATACAGCACTAATTCCCCAACTTCATACTGTAAGTTTTTGAATTCTTTGGCGCGAATTTCTTTCGATTTCTTCTTACTCCTCGTCCAATCGTTGACATATGTCTCGCCCTTGTTCTTCACATCTACGAAATTTTTGTTAGGGTCGAGGAAATCGCACATAGAATGATTCAACGGTGGCTTCAACTCCATATCTAATTCATCCCAAAATTCTTCAATAATATCGCTCATGTCGATACCCAGTAACTCGATCAAATCTTCTCCACTCAATTGCTTCTCGTAGTTAAACTCGTCAAACTCCTCAATGAAGTCATCTTTTTGAGTATCCTTCTCCTTCCTCCAAAATCCGGCGTCATCCCCGTCGCCTAAATCGTCTACAACCACGACTCCCATGAGCTCGTGAATGCATGATGTAATGGGATCAACGAACGAACAGTCATCTATCATGGCAGGGGAAGGAGTATTTTGAATATCCTTAAGAGAAAATGTCACTTGCTCGCCCAAAACAGTCATGGTCATCCTCCCTTTGTGAACATCGATTAGCGTATGGGAAGTAGACATAAACGGGCGCCCCAATAAAATGGTATGCTCCGAGCTTGCGGTTGGCACTTCACCAACATCCAGAACCACAAAATCAACCGGGATTACGAGCTCTCCAACTTGTACTAAAACATCCTCAACTATTCCCAAGGGTCATCAGGTTGAGCGATCGGCCAATTGTAGTCGCATTGTAGTCGGTTTCAGTGGCTCAAGATCAAATTCTCTATAGAGTGAATAAGGCATAAGATTAGTTCTTGCTCCGAGATCTAACATTCCTACTGCTTTTTGTCCATTAGCCAACAAAATGGTGATACAGAAACTTCCAGGATCGCGTTCCTTGGGTAGCAATGGCTTCTTAAAAATCGCGCTAACTTCCTTCGGCAATGTTACATATTGATCCATCACTAAGCGTCTCTCTTTCGAAGCAAGTTCCTTGAAAAATTTAACATATGAGGGCATTGTTTGATTACCTCCAAAAGTGGTAGGTTGATATTGACATTCTTCAAGAGGTTGTATAGTTCCATGAACCTCTTGTTCTCTTTCGCTGGACGCAAACGGCTTGGAAAAGGAATAGCATCTTTAATTGGTGTCGCCAATTGCTTCGGTGGTGATTGTTTAATAATGTCGTCATTGCCACGTGAGTTATTTGGAGTCGCCCCTTGCATGGATCTAGGAACATATCGATTAGATGATTTATGCAACTGATCTACTGGTTTAAAATCATCTCCCTTTCCAAGATTTGGTGTTTTATCCTCGACTTCATCTTCTTGGTCCACTATGTCGTTATCAATCTTCTTTCCACTGCGAAGGACATGAACTGTCGATGCCTGTTCTGCTTGGCTTGTAAGTTTACCTTTTTCGTCTGAGAGTTTGGCTAAGTGAGTTGATAATTGGCCTATTGCTACTTCAAGTTTCCTCTGCCCAGCTGTATTCTCAGATTTAACCCTCTTCATGTCATTGATTTTGTTTTTAACCTCAGTGAGTCCATATCAATTTTTAAGAGTCTCGGCCACTTGATTCTGCTGCCAAACCAATAGCTGATCCGTTGACTGAGCTGTTGTGGGCACCTGCCCTTGCGTATGAAAATTATTTTGTGTAGGCGGCAGTGGTTCTTGAGCATATTGTGGTGGAGGGTATTGCAGGTCAGGTGGCATATAATTTGGACTTCCTGGACCCCACTTGAAAAGAGGATTATCACGTTGCGGAGTGTACTTCTTTTGGTTCGAATAATTCTAAATTGCGTTAACGTCTTCTTGCTGCACTATGTTGTTTTTATGTTTATTTTAGGTATTTTTAAAGTATTTTGGTTTGTACATAGTCAAGGATGGGCGTACGAGTGGAGTTTCAGCGAAAACGGGCCACGATTTAAAGAATTAGAAGTTTCTGACTTTCTATAACGGTTTTTCATCTGTAACCGTTATAGTATCTACGGCCGACCAGCCCTGCTGAGTCCTGCCAAGCGCTGCGCACACCTGCCAAGCGCTGCGCACACCTGCCGACCGCTGCCTGCCGAAGCTGCCGAGCGCTGCCGAGCCATGCCCACACTGACAATTTATAAAGGATTTCTTAAAGAACCGTTATAGAATCCCTGGCAGACGRAAAATGCTCACGAACTCTCTGTCYCGWCGATCCGAAACGCGTCAGTCGACGCGACTGCCCAGAAAATGCATTTTTMACGCGTTTTTATGATTTCTTMCTACCCAAGACTTCCTACAACTATAAATACCTATGTATTTCGYAATTTTAAGATACATTATCATATTCCTAGGGTTTCTAAGGCCTTTTGGGGGTTGACAACCCCAAGAGTGCCATTTTATTTCCTTAGTTTCTCTTTAAATTTCTTAGTTTTAAATCTCTAGCTTAAGATTAGTTTAGATTAGTTCTTAGATAAATTAGATAGCTTAGATTCAAGATCTCGACACCGAAACGCTGCTGTTCGTCATAGTTTAATTAGTAAGTCTTTATTTCCTTCGCTTAATTTAGTTTAATTTAGCTTAATTAATTCTATGCTTTCAACTCATGCTTGTTAGTTTAATAATTGATCTTCAACAACAAAACCCCCATGTATGATGATGAATTGTATATTATTGAGATTGTTGATGATGATGTTGGGATTATTGATGATGATATGATGAGTTTGCTTTGTTAGATCAAAAAATTTAAAAAATTGCACATTTTTTAAGAATATAATATAAATTACACTCAACCATCCCCCCCTCTAAAAACTCGGGCAATCCCCTGATTGCCATAA
>BMAC01000314.1:371864-383376 GCA_014905375.1 Phtheirospermum japonicum
TTACCGTGATTGATTACTATTTCCGCGCTGAATTGTGTTTGTATGGCTTGCCTGTCGAAGTTAATTAAGTATGATTTGATGTTCTTGTCTTTTGAGCGTGCATAAGTGCATAAATATATTTTTCAAAATTATATTTATATATTGTAAAATGGTACTTGGACGCAATTGATTTCGCAAAACCTTAAAAGCAGTGTCAATTCAAAACTTTTTCATGCAAAAAGCCAGTGAGTAGCCTGAGTGATTATCATCATTGCATATACTTGAATGAGTTTAGATTTGAGATCTCTTTGAAACCGCTGTGTGTAGTTGACTTTGAACATGACGTTAAGGCACAGAAAAAACCCTATTTCCGGCCATATACATAAATTTTAGCCACTATAAATTTCGAATGAGCCAATCATAACCAAATAATCCATTTCCTTTAGCCATGAGTGTTTTTGAAACCCCTACTAACCCATTAAAAGTGTGGAGTAGGAGTTCATTATTTTATTGGTTATTAGTGTTTTGGAGAATTTTATTAGGGATTTTATGATTTTATGAGTTTTTGTAATTAAGGACCACCATCCAAAAAATAAAAAAGAAAAAAAATACCCCATAAAAAATGAAAGGGGAAATAAAAAAAGAGAAAAAGAAAAATAAGGATGGTGAGTCTTCGTGAATTTTTGTTAGTCATTGCCTACGCGCTAATAAAGACTTGTGTTTTATTGTTTATTTTCTTAAAGCCTAATGTTTAAAGGCAAGAGTTGTGTAATTGTAAGAAGCACATTATAAGCTTCAATTMTGTTTYAGTGGTTTGAGCTTCAAGTCGGTTTTAGAGTATCGAGTTGAGAAATAGCCTATATTTTAAYGCTACGTTATGAGTGTTAAGTGAGGTTTTTTATTTTTGAACGAGGTGAAGTATTGCTTCGTGATTAGATTAGGTTGGGTGAGTTATTTAGCCACACGACTTATATATTCCATACACATCCAAAGAGCCTTACATTACAACCCGAAAATACCTTTTCCGATTCTTAGTTTGATAACACACTTAATTTGCGATTGAAAAGAGATTGATTTTCTGTGCTTATTTATTGTGCATGTATTTGTATGATTTGAGTGTATACACATCCTATGCAGCAACGCTTTAGTGCTTTGAGCGTACATCTATATATTTCCCTTTTGAGAGGATGCATGAAATTGATTTGGAGCGACAATGTAATAAGGGTGGAGTGTTTGAAGTTGCGTGACATGTATCTATATTTTCAAAATTATGTATGTAGCACGACACGACTCTTTGCTTGAGCTTATTTTCATCTTGTTATACTTTGAAATTAACGTTTGTTCGAGGACGAACAAACCAATAAGCATGGGGTAGTTGATTAACACGAATTTGTCTTGATTTTAGTTAGTATTTTAGTTCATTTTTGTTATTGTTTTCGGTGAAAGTTGGATAGATTGAGCATATTTTCACATTTTCTTATATCCAACTTGTTTTACCGTATTTTAATTATAATTAATTAATTTGATATTTATTTTAGGTATTTTTAAAGTATTTTGGTTTGTACATAGTCGAGGATGGGCGTACGAGTGGATTTTCAGCGAAAACGGGCCACGATTTGAAGAATTAGAAGTTTCTGACTTTCTATAACGGTTTCTAATCTGTAACCGTAATAGTATCCACGGCCGACCAGCCCTGCTGAGTCCTGCCAAGCGCTGCGCACACCTGCCGACCGCTGCCTGCCGAAGCTGCCGAGCGCTGCCGAGCCATGCCCACACTGACAATTTATAAAGGATTTCTTAAAGAACCGTTATAGAATCCCTGGCAGACGTAAAATGCTCACGAAACTCTCTGTCGCGACGATCCGAAACGCGTCAGTCGACGCGACTGCCCAGAAAATGCATTTTTGACGCGTTTTTATGATTTCTTTGCTACCCAAGACTTCCTACAACTATAAATACCTATGTATTTCGAAATTTTAAGATACATTATCATATTCCTAGGGTTTCTAAGGCCTTTTGGGGGTTGACAACCCCAAGAGTGCCATTTTATTTTCTTAGTTTTTCTTTAAATTTCTTAGTTTTAAATCTCTAGCTTAAGATTAGTTTAGATTAGTTCTTAGATAAATTAGATAGCTTAGATTCAAGATCTCGACACCGAAACGCTGCTGTTCGTCATAGTTTAATTAGTAAGTCTTTAATTCCTTCGCTTAATTTATTTTAATTTAGCTTAATTAATTCTATGCTTTCAACTCATGCTTGTTAGTTTAATAATTGATCTTCAACAACAAAAACCCCCCATGTATGATGATGAATTGTATATTATTGAGATTGTTGATGATGATGTTGGGGATTATTGATGATGATATGATATGAGATTGCTTTGTTAGATCTAACGGGTCTAGAGTCTAGAATCGTCGTGAACCATCAATTCGGATTTATCCAAATAGATCGTGGAAACGATTCGAAGCTCTAGAACCCAAGTTTCTTAATTATTTCCAAAAATCTTGATTTGTTTTATTCTTCGTATAAATTAATTTATTATTTTTATGTGTTTAGATTAGGATTTTATCTTTATTTCGTATTCGTGAACAAACAAACACAAGAAACACTTTCGAATCTAGTTTTCCTCGAGAGATCGACTCGGTTCAACTTACCAACCTACATGCGAACTCGTACTCTTGCGAGCGAGCTTTTGAATAATTGACAAATATTTATAAAGTAGGTACACAAAAGTTCGAATCCGGATACTCGTCTGCTAAATTCTGAGGGGATTCGTACTGGGTACATGGTGCATCCATCTTCTGAGCAGCGACCTTGCTCTCTCACTCGTCCTTCCAAGCAGCTAATTTCTCGTCAAATATCTCCTCACATTTCGCCTTGACTAACTTGCCATCATCTAAATCAGGGTCGGGAATGGAAATCTCATTGACCTTCACTTTACGAGGCCGAGAGTTGGTTTGTCTGGATTTTTCGCTTTGCTTCTCCAACACCCATCTAGCCTCGGTGGCTGTCAAATCTCCGAAATCTCCTCCTGCCGCTATCTCTACTTCTCGTTTCCTGTTGTCCAATAATCCATCGAAGAAAAACTGGTTGGTCATCTCCGGAGAATAGTTGTGGTGGGGGCAATCTTGCAAAAGTGTCTTGTAACGCTCCGACGTTTCATGAAATAGATCTCCATCCAACTATTCAAAGGTGGCAATTTGATTCCGAAGATGCCCCGTAGTTTGGGCCGAATAGTACTGGTTTAAAAACTTCTCGCTGATCATATCCCAGTCAGTCAATGAGTCAGGCTCTAGGGATAGTAGCCATGACTTCGCCCTGTCCTTCATGCTGTATGGGAAACAAATCATTTGTACCTCCTCTTGGTTAAGGCCATGAACCATAAATCTTCCAACATCATCAACAAAATAGTTCAAAAATGCCAAGGGGTCTTCATGAGCACCTCCGTGAAAAGTCGGGAATAAATTAAGTTGGTGCGGTTTGATCTCCACTTCCCTTGCGGTTGGTCCGAGCACAATTGCTGACCTAAAAGGTACAACCTTTGGTCGCGCCAAATCGCGCTGTCTAGGTGCTCGATCTCCCCTTGGTTCCCTAACTCGGTCATTAGCTCTCTCGTAGTGGTCGTCATATGCGTAATGGTTCTCGCGCTCGAATCTTCTTCCGAAATTGTTTTGCTCGTAACCATGATCTTGATTTTCCAACCAATCGTTCACGTGCCTTTGATTATTAGCATACGCATTATGCTGTAGAAAATCTTTGTTCCTAATTGCCATGTTCTCGATGTTGTGTTGGCGAATAGCATTGTTGTTCATCTCTTCGTTTGGCCTCATATTCGCCATGTTGGGTTGATGATTGATCACGTTGTGCTGCCGGTTAATTCCTTTGTTTTGTCCCGCATTCTCCACGTTTTGCTGATAATTAGCCCAATAAGCTCGAGGTAGTGGTTGTCCTTGCAAAACGATTGGCTCACTCCCATACCCATTTCAAATTGCGCGTGGAGGTGATCTTGGTGGCGAATCGCCATTTCGAATCGAATGTGCTCCTAATATTGTGTTGGGAACTTGGTCGCAAATAAAATCAGTTGCTGCTGATGAATCATTCTCGGGAATAAAAACGGGTTTTGGTCTTGGTGGATTTGAACGGTGGATGTTGTCAATGAAAGGTGCAAGGTCGCGTTGAAGTGATCGCCTTCTTTTCATAAACTCAACAATACATCAACGTACCAAATGGCAAAGACCAAATGCGAAAATAAAAATAAAAAGAAAGTAATAGCTCAAAATAAAAAGTAAAATGAAAAACATCTTTAAATTCCTACTCGTTGCTTCCCCGGCAACGGCGCCAAAATTTTGAACCAAACTGTTTGTGCACCCCAATTATAGATATTTAAATTAAAACACGTAAGTTTGCTCGCAAGAGTACGAGGAACTTGTACGGTGATGATTTTGACTCGAGTCGTATCTCTCGAGGAAACAACTATTCGGTCTTTCGGATGTTTTTCTCAATTTACGAACTAAAATAAATTACATGTACATTTGGGGTTTTAAAAGATTTTGAATTGATCATTATAGCTAAAGAAATAATTAAACTAAGGATAATTAAACTAATTATTCTAAACTATATTATCAACTACGAGCAATAATGATGATTAAAACCTAATTAACATATCTAAGAGCATGAACATAAGAAATTACCACTAAGCAATATATCATATGAATCTAAGAACGAGCAACTAAACATAAATCAATCGCATAAGTAAACTAAATTAATCCAATATCCAATATCCAAGAATTAAACGATTAAACTAATTAAACTAGAATTAACTAAGAAATTAACTACAAAATTAACTAAGAGTTTAGAGTACTTATTATAACTACTGAAAACGGTAAAAATCTCCAGCGAATCCGGAGTTTGAATGTTGATCTTGGGCGAAGATTGAATCCCGAATGTGAATTTGATGTTTCGGACTCGTCGCTCTTCGATCCTTGATCTCGATATTCAAAACTTGTTATAAGATGTAGAAATATGTTTATTCTAAGCTAAAATACCCTAGGAGGTCGTGTGTCTTCGTGTCCCCCCTGAAAATCTGAAATATGGAGGTTATTTATAGATATAACAAGTCTTGGCGCGCAAGAAACCCTAAAATCGAGAAACTGGGCCGTCGCGTCGACGTTGCGTCGACTGACGCGTGCAGTCTCTCGGCGTCGACGCGGTCTGGGTGCTCGCGTCGCTGGGCGGTTGCATCGACTGACGCGTGCTTGGATCGACGCTTCAGAAAGTTACGTCGGCCTTGCGTCGACCGACGCCTCTTCAATCGATGCTTCAGAATGTTGCATCGGCAGTGCGTCGGCTCCACGTCGATCGTCGCGGATCATGGCTTGCGTCGATGCTCGCGTCGATCGAGGCGACAGAGCGTCTGTCTCCTTTTCTCGATTTTTTTGCTACTCGTTCAGCGGAAAGCTCGTTCTCCATTTCTTGAACATCAGCCTCATCTAATTACTCGCTGAACTCTTCCGGTTACTTAGATGTAAGGTGAAAAACAACGAAACATCACCTATTTGCATCAATTACAATCGAAATACGTTAAAATAAGTTAGAACTATAAAAATACGGAATTACGCTTAAATCATCCAACTTATACCATAAACAAATAGAAAAACGAACTAAAAAGCTAATAAAATAATGACAAATCTACGTAAATCACATTCCTCTCTTGCCTTCAAGGATCCATCATACTGGCGAGTTACCAATTGAGAATCCTTGTACGCCTTTATTTGTCTTACTCCTAACTCACTTTCCATCTTGAGCCCATGTAATAATGCCTCGTACTCAACTTCATTGTTGGAGGCTTTGAACCCAGCTTGATCTCAAAGTCCAGGTTTTCCCCATCCGGACTAGTTAAAATAACTCCTAGTCCCACACCAGTCGTCATTGTAGATCCGTCCACATGTAGTAACCATGCCTTCTGCTTAGTTTCGTTCTCCACAGAACGTACCATCTCTTGTAAGAAGTCTGCCAACACTTGCGCCTTAATTGTTGTTCTCGACTCATATACCACATCATACTCATTGAGCTCAACTCTCCACTTTACCAATCTCCCCGACATATTTGGATTACTCAATATCTGCGTGAGTGCTAAATTAGTACGTACCTTGACCCTATGACCAAAAAGTAAGGTTGAGTATGATAGTTCTTCACTTCATGTCTGCCATTTGAAGTGTGACTCGCTCAAGGAATCAATGTCCCTCGTATTCCTACAGACGGCGCCACTTTATGTAACTAAGAAAATTGGCTTACCAAGAAAGAGTTCAGATCACCTCAAATTACCTTCTTGACCACGAATGACCTACACAAAGCCCGAGCCGAATAGACCCAGTTTAGGCCCTCCGATGCTTAAGTCAATAACCATATAAATTGTATAATAATAAAGAATGATTTCTCACAAAATCCGTGAGCTCCAGCGACAACCATTGCAGGCACCGGATGGCCAGCTGCACAACTGAAAGAAATTGAATCTTTTGGTATTTCTACTGAGGGATTAACCAAGCAATTTTCCCTCATACATCATTCGACCCTCAAATTAATAATCTCTCAGTAATATCAAGGGAAATTTTTCCTTCGGTTTTATTTGGTAATACAAAATGAACACTTGCTCTCGATAAAATTAAGAGTCTACATTTTCTCAGTAAAATTGAGGGATACAATCCCTTAGTAATATCGAGGGAAAAACTACCCTCAATATTTTTCTTTGTTGATCCACCTAGGCAATTTTAATCCTTTTTTAAAAAAAATATTGTTATATTACCTATTTCTATATAACATACCCAATAATAATTTAAAAAAAAATGAAAAGGTAAACAATATATTAATTGAAATAAACAAGTTTCAGCAGGTAAAACTCTTGGTACGTGGACTATCTTGTAGCTAGAGAATCTTCAAATTCTTCCCAGACTGGATTTCCTACCTTCATCTGTAATTGATAAAATATTCAAATGTAAAAATATATCTCAAGTTTACAACTACGATTTTACCTCAAAAAATGTCAAAATATATCATAGCATATCGGGGGAGTACTATGTTAGAGGGGCAACTAGGAACTCAGAAAAGCGGGCACCACTTTAGTGCTCTATTCGTTCAACCAGGCATCCACCTGATGCTAGAAATCCTAGTGTTGTTGCACAAGCTCTAGCTTGGACTAGTTGTGTTTGTCTTTCATCTCTTGTTGAAATTGTCTCGTGGTCTCGAGTTCCTCCCACTATTCCCGGAGCTGTATTTGGAGTTCCATCACCTAAGTTCTATCGTATCAGGATTAGGAAGAAGCACCCATGAAACCCTTTGAAGAAGCCACCAACTTCATAGAGCAGTAGGTGTCATAATGTCGACCCTTCCTCACCTGAACGATGTCAAGATAAACATGGTCTTCGTCAAGCTAGTTATTTGGTTATTGTAATGAAGCACGAGTCTCATCCAGACATCAGTTGAACTCCTGATGAAACACAAACCCTTCATAAATTCTTATATTCATATGAATGAAAATCTAATATACTTACATCTGTATTAGTTGATCTCTGATCAACAAATGTGCCGTTAAACTTCCTATGTATGTATAAAAATCTCATACATAGTGGCAGACCGACCCTTCTCCCATTCTTGTATTCAAAGGAAACTATCAAATATTTAACATTAAATAGATAATAATTTATTATTATTTAAAGTTACTTACAATATCTACTGAATGTTAAATTACAGATCTAGACCCCTCGATGTGCTTCGACATCCCTGACTCGGGACAGCAGGCTTGCTCTGTCTATTCGCACTGCACTGGTTGCACCTGGCTTTGTTTTCAGGCTTATCACACTCTATCATCCATACCGTAGTTACGGTGCATGATATATAATAAAATTATTTGTCATTTATAATATTAAAAAGTCATAATTTACTAAAAAGAAAAAAAAATCACTTACCTCCAGATATTTTCACCAATGTACGATGGACTCGTACCAGTCCTCTCATGGTTCTGCTTATACTCATTCAAATGCTAGCCGTAATTTCCCCCATCCCCCTAAAATTGTCATCTTCACATTGCTCTCCCTATAATGATCTGTATCCCAAAATAACAATTTTACAAAAGAAAATAATTATAAATTATATATATATATATGATTCATAACAACCATTAATAAATCTATACATGATTTGAATATTTACCTAAAACATGTTCCACCACAACTCACACATAGAGTCAAAGATGCCTTAAATTGATTAATTACCCTACTATGTAGTCTATAATTGTGTTTATGGTTAAAACTATTATTTAATAAAACTTATGATTTGAAAATTATAATTATTACTTTACATATAGCTTATCGCCAATGAAATAAATCAAGTGTAGCCCATCCGATACACTCGATACAGGCCTTGGTGTACCTGCATTGACAGCATGGATGCAGCCATATATGGTGGAGTCGTTGTAGGAACTGGACTGAGCCCCACGTAGTTATCGTCATAACCCTCCAAGTGATGTGTTGAAGAGTATGACATTCGATCATTAGATAGTCCTGCTGATCGACCAAGACTACATCCACTACCCCTCGTCATCTAATAAAAATACATATAATATGAGAATTTTACAAAATACAAGTATATCAACAAGTTAAAATAAGAGAATTTGACAATACAACCATTTTAAAAGATTCATGTACAAATCAATTAGTTAAAATATGAGCATTGTACACAATAGGAGCTTTTACACATGTAACGCCCCAGGATCGCCCTCCAGACCTGACGGTTAGTCCCACTGTACCGACACGAGTCTTTTCTAACACGCTTTGTCCTCACTCACGCGCACCCTGGAAAGACTTCCCAGGGGGTCACCCATCCCACCTCTACTCCAGGCCAAGCACACATAACTTTGGAGTTTCGATAAGAAGGCTTCCATAAAAGAAGATGCACCTTGTTGGTATGAGTTTACCAATAAAATCTATTGATCTTTCCACTAGTGCAGAAACTGCATTCTAGAACAGAACATCCTGGTGCATCTAGAAGGGTATTTAAAATACTGTTCTGAACTAGAGTTTCCAGAACGGTTTTTGAAATTACCGTTCTGGATAGACGATTTTCCAGAACGGTATGCAATTACCGTTCTTGACTGTGGACATTAGAACGGTTACTGAAAAACCCTTCTGGACTATGCCTTCATCCAGAATGGTAATTAAATACCGTTCTGGATTCCAGAACGGTATTTAATTACCGTTCTGGATGTTGTGCAAGTACAGAACGTTATTACAAATACCGTTCTGGATTGAAAATTAATCAAGAACGGTATTTATAAAACCGTTCTCAATTGGCTTGATCAATTTAATGCCGCGAAAATAATTTTTTTTGCCGCCCATTATTTTTAATTTCCAGAACGAAGTATGGAAAACCCTTCTGGATTGATCGATGATACAGAACGGTAAAAAATACCCTTCTCGATATGTCCCGATACAGAACGGTATATAAAATACCGTTCTCTAAATATCCCAAAACAGAACGGTAATAATATACCGTTCTCAATATGAATTTAATTAAACTTAAAATCTTAATACGTTCCAGCCCCTTTTTTTAACAAAAGAATAGAGCCCATATATATATATTTTTTTTATTTATCTTCCTTTCCAAAAATTGTCCCCCCCATTCCCACCTCGCTCCGGCAAGCCGTCGCTTCAAGCTCAAACCTGAAGAAGACGGAGTTAAATTGAGTCCATCATCGGTGTTTTATCAAGTAAATCGAACCATTGCTGATTTGGAAGGCGGCTCAATCAGGTTTTTCTTCTGCTTCTAGGGTTTTTGGTTTGTTCATATTTTTTTTAATACTTGTATAATTGAGTCGAACTACTTGTGTAATTGAGTGCATTTTCTTCTTTTTCTTCTAGGGTTTATGATTCGAACCCAATTTTTTTATTTTCTTCGTTCTCTGTCAGATTCTTAGTTTAGGGTTTTTGGTTAATTTTTATTTTTTCGACAATTTTTATGGTCAGAAGTTTATTAATTAGTGGTAAAGCACAATTGTAGTATTAAAATTCTGAAGTGCTCAGTTATTGTGATTGAGATTGAAAGTGACTTTTTTACTTTTTTGGGTGATTTTGACACTTTATCTTCCTAGTATTCGAGTAATAATTTTGTGTGGTAATTTTTAGTTAGTTTAAAACTGATAATTTTCAAATCAATGTACCTTTTTCTTGTGCTGTTAATGTTTCTTTCAATTCTGATGTAAATTTAGTATTCTGGCTTTATGAATTTAACCGTTTGTGATTGGGGCCTGTTGCTGTGTTATAGATCCATTTATTTCAAGGCATAGCTTTATGCTAGCTTTAGGTGGTTGGATTTCATTTAATAACTATATGTGCCTAGATTGTCAATTATGTGGCTTTGCCAACTGCATTAGTTGGATTCTTGTTAGTTGCATTAGAGTACACTTGTTTTTCTGATTTCAACTTGCACAGTTTTTGCATTTGCTTAGGATTTATTAAAAAAATGTAGCATGTTTAATGTCGCAGGATTTCTAGGAAAGGGAAGAAAGCATTAAGTTTATGCACCCAGAAGTTTGAGGATTAGTCTTCATTGTCCCATTTACATTTAAACTGGTTTAAATTTTGAATGTGGATAAAATTAGAAATGGAAGTTTTATAGGATTACTTGATAGCGTCGGCGACTTCAGTAACATTAAAAATCATGTTAAGTTGGGTTTCAGGCAATTTCAGATTGACGTGCATAATTTTCTGGAATCGATTGCAATCATCAGTTTATGATTAACCAATGCGAGTTTTGGAAAAATAAAGCAACGGAATAATGAGGCCGAGTTGCTCGACACAACTATGAGAATAAAAAACTTGAGATAACTTCATATATTTGTTCCTCCTTTGTACCTATTTCCTAATTGTTTACTATCTGAAAAGGTTGAACAGTAAATGTGACGCCCATAAGTATGAGAAGTTTAACATCTGACCGAAAAAGTCCCAATAAATGTGTGATCAAGAAGTTTAACAACTTTAGATAAATACATCAATTTCTATGATGGTTAAGTTGGACTTACTATATTGCCTCAACGCGCAAATCATGTAACCTAAAGTGGTTTCTTTAAACTATTGATGTATATATTTTAGAGGGGAGCCTTATCTTCTTATGCTCAGATTAGTGAAGAAAATAGCTGAAACTGTCTTGTTAACTGAATGTTTTTAACCCTTTATTCCTCATCTGCTAAATGTTGCTAATATGAGTTTTTAAATCACTACAGATATCAACAATATGGAAACACTCTTATAAAGGTGGTGAATGGAGACCATGCATCAACATGTCTGTTGAAGGTATGAAGCTTCCTCATAGTTTGGCTTCTAGTTCGATTCTAGGTTTTCTTCTCTTCAAAATTCAGGCTCTTAATTTTTCTTTCTATAAACACAACTATCTAATAATGTTGGAAGAGCTATGTAGAAGCATATTGCTTATAAGTAGACAATTGGAACTCTATATTTTTTTCCCATGAAGTGTGTCACAAGTA
>BMAC01000314.1:396716-439400 GCA_014905375.1 Phtheirospermum japonicum
GTCCAGAACAGTATTTTAAAATACCGATTGGGACAGATGTACATTCCAGATCGGTTTTTACAAATACCGTTCTGGAAAGTTGAACAGTCCAGAACGGTATTTTAAAATACCGATCTGGAATGTACACCTGTCCAGATCGGTATTTTAAAATACCATTCTGGACTGTTCAACTTTCCAGAACGGTAATTGTAAAAATCGATCTGGAAAATGGCTGATAAAGTATAGGAATGTACCAATCTAGAACAGAATTATTTTTTTATCTAGAACAGTTTTTTTTTACCCTTCTAGAAAGTCTGCCAATCCAGAAGGGTAAAAAAAGGCGTTCTGGACTGTCTGCCAATCTAGAACTATGTCACTACAGAAGGTACAGAAAGGCGTTCTGGATAGGCAGAATTACCCTTCTGGATATGCAGTTTCTGCACTAGTGTTCCTAGGTAGTCTCATAATTTGGGGTGTTGCAATCTACCCTCTTAAACTCGCGACGTCCTCGTCGCGCTTGAACTATCTCAAGATCCGTTTCCAGGCGTTTTGATTCTAGAGATGGCTCTTACTGGTTAAAGATTGTAATCGTGGGCTATTCCGATCTTGGGCTCCCTCTACTAGGGCCTTCTCCCTCACAGGCTTTGCACACGCGTTGCAACCTTGTTCCGTATAGCACTTAGTTCTCAGTTTTTCGGCTGGCAAATGGCTCTGATACCATTTTGTAATGCCCCAGGATCCCCCTCCAGACCTGATGGTTAGTCCCATTGTACCGACACGAGTTTTTTCTAGTGCGCTTTGTCCTCACTCACGCGCACCCTGAAAAGACTTCCCAGGGGGTCACCCATCCCACATCTACTCCAGGCCAAGCACGCTTAACTTTGGAGTTTCGATAAGAGGGCTTCCAGAAAAGAAGATGCACCTTGTTGGTATGAGTTTACCAATCAAATCTATTGAGCTTTCCTAGGTAGTCTCATAATTTGGGGTGTTACAACACATATTTCATCTACATCGTCGTGAACTAGTCATTGAAATCGACAGTTTCACTATTAAAGTTATAATTAAACTCATCTTCTTCTATATCTTCATCCGTGAGTAATTCCTCTTCTATATCATCATCTACCTTGTCACCGAGTTCGTCTAGCAATGGGGCCATACAATTGGATATCGATATCATCCATTGTATTGTACTCCATATATCTACAACTTCCTCTTGAAATGATTGCTCTTTTAGAGGCTTGTTAAAATCAACATTTGATCTCTACTTGATTTTACACGTTACTTATCTCATTTCAAACTCGTGTACACACAATAGTAAACTTGTACAACCTGGCAGTAAGTACCTGTGATTGATATCAACAATCTTATAATGAGGATGAACTTTTATGCCTGCAAAAGTTGAGTCAAACTAGTGACATTCGAAAAAGAGTGTTTTTTGCTCCCTTCGCCCTGTATATTTAGGCTTCACAATTAAGATGAGACGAATGTAATAATCATACTCAGTTGACCTATTGTTTGGTCCTTTAGTACAAACTTCTAGCAGCTCGAAGTTGATTTATTAGATCGGTGGTCAACTGTGTGAAACTTATATCCACATATCTTACATCCAATATATGTTTTCACATGTCGTGATAGACTAAGCTCCTAATGTTCTTATTAATAACATTATTCGAAGGATATCTACCCTATAACGTTGGAAAATTACTTTTAGTTTAGGAAAAATATTAGATAATCACAAATGGTAGTTAAACGACATGTGTCTTGGTATTGAGCAGCTTATATAAAGTTTGAACTAATCGGCAAATTAAATTTCCAATTTTCATTGAGCTAATTATCTTTAATGTTTGGTTGGAGAGAGTGGATGCTCTCCATGTAAATACTACATCATTTGTGAAAATAGTCATTGCAAAAGTTTTAATGTGTTACATATGTATTTACTTAAAAACTTAAAAAGAGAATTTGTACCAAACATATTCTTAGATCTCATCTCAAGTCAATAAGACGTGCATCCTTCCGGCATTGTATTATGGTTTATCGAGGAATATTTTTCCCTTTGTTACGAATGTTTCATCAAATTTTCTAAACATCGAGGGAACTCCATTATCATCGTCCACACCATCTTGATCGTCATCGCTTCTAAGAAAATTTATTTTAGTTAGCACATGGTATCTAAAATAGTATGAACTAGAAGTTGATGCCTCTTCAACCAGGTATGTGTTTGTTCTGGACCCTTCAACATCCGCCGTTCTTCACATTGTTGTTTAGTTTACAAAAATACCTCTCGAATGGGTACATCCATCTGTATACTAGGCTATTGATTCTCTCTTTATACATTAAATGAACATGTAGATTCTCAATTAAGTTGAAAGAAATTAGAGGGAACATCATTTCTATTTGGAACAAGATTAGCGGAATATCACGTTGTAGATGACTGATATCTTCGGTCCCAATGACTATTGATGTGAGGAACTTAATGAATAAGCTCAATTCAGTGAGATTCTTCCCCACATGTGGAGGAAGTTGTTCACGAAAGACGATTGGTATCAAACTTTGCAAGAATACTTGAGAATCATTGCTTTTCATCCCAAACAACCTTAATCATTTCTTGATGCAATGCCCCAATTTTGATGCGTACCCATCTGGAAGCCGAAGTTTTTCACTCATTCGCACAATGCAGCTTTTGATGGCTTATCAAGTGTGTAACAAGCTTTGGAAAACTTTTGTAATCTTTCTGGCACCATCTCCAAAAGATTACAATAAACTCATTTCTTCCTTGATTTAAGAGTATACTTTGTCTTCTCTTTAACATTTATCAATGTGTTGAATACATTGTTAGTAATATTTTTCTCTATGTGCATAATATCTAAATCGTGGTGAATCAAGTTTGTTCTCCAATATGGCAAGTCCCAAAAGGTGCTTCTTTTCCTCAAATTAGACATTTGGGTATTTATGTGTTGATGCATACTGTATCTAGATTAGTGATTTTCAAAAGTCTCAATCATTTTATCTCTGCTAAAATCTCCTACTCTGACAGAACGTTTCGTGGAGGAGTCTCGGTTATTATGTTTTTGAAAACATTGCTTATCTTTTCGAAAACAGTGACCGCATTCAAGAGATTTTTGGTAATTTTCGAAATACGATTGCTTCCCACTGCACTAAAGATTAAAAGCATCTTAGCATTACATACAATATGGGCAAGCCATTCGTCCGTCCATACTCCAACTGGACAATATAGAATACGGAGGAAAATTTCTAATTGTCCACATGAGGGCTACTCATAACTAAAAGTTTTATTTTTTTAGATATATCGTATGAGGGATCACCAATTGCCCACAACTATTTTAACTCGACGATAAAGGTTACAGAAATACATCTAGTTTATCCTTTGGATTTTTGAGTCTTGGTACAAGAACATTGAGGAACATGAATTGCTCTTTCATGCACATTTAGGAAGGCAAATTGTATGGCGTAACTATAACAGGCCACGAAGAATATTTTGCACCAAAAAATTCAAATAGTTGAAAACCATTTGTATAAAGACTCAACATCACACTCGAGTTTCGGCTGCAAATTGGGATGAGTTTAGTTGAAATATTTCCAAACTTTCGAGTCAAATGGGTGGTGCATAACACCATCTTCAACCACGTGTTTAGAATGCCACTTCATATCATTTGCAGTCTTCTTAGATGCGTACAACCTCTATAAATAGGGAGTAAATGGAAAATAGTACATCTTGTATACAACGCAAGTCTTCCGTCATTTTGCATTACCTTGAGAAATGAGTTTGACCCGAGGTTCATCATAAAATTTGCATTTGGTCATCTTAGAATTGTCTATTCAGTAGATCATACAATTATTCTTGCAACAATCTATCTTCTCAAATGGTAAGCCCATACCCCTTAGTAACTTCTTTTTGTTGTAGAGGTTATCAGGTACAAGATTGTCTTTTGGTACAATATTTTTTATTAATTCAGTTACTTGATCATAAAATTTATGAGATATGTGATTATCTGACTTCAAATTCATAATATGAGAAACTAGAGACAACTAATTATGTCCCTCGCACTTAGGATACAAAAGTTCATTTCTAGCTTTTAACATGTTATATAAATTTTGGGTCCCAGGGGATGACAACTCTTCCATATATTTTTTCTATTTCTTTCGATTTTATTAAAATTTAAAATACCAAGGGGAGCTAATTTTCCTAAGAAAATCCTGAGGAGAACTAATTCCCAAAGAAATTATGACATGTTGAAAGAAGGAAATCAAACATTGTATCTGGGTGCGAGGGACATACTCAGTAGTCATTAGTTTCATCTCATAAATTTGAAGTCAGAGAATCACATGTCTAAAAAATGTTATGATCAATTGAGTGAATTAATAAAGGAGATTATAGCAAAACATAATATCGTACCTGATAAATTCTACAACAGTAAGAAGTTGTTAAGGGGTATGGGCTTACCGGTCGAGAAGATAGATTGTTGAAAGAATAATCGTATAATCTACTGGAGAGATGATTCTGATTTGAAAAATTGAAGATTTTGAAATGAACCTCGACTTAAACCCATTCCTCAAGGCAAAACAAAATGACAGAAGGCTCGCATCGCGTACAAGAATATGTACTATTTTCCATTAACTCCTCGTCTCCAAAGGTTGTACACATATAAGGTTACAAAAAAAGATATGAGGAGGCATGGTGTACAGGTGGTTGAAGATGATGTTATGCGCCACCCATTCGACTCAGAAGCTTGGAAACATTTCAATCAAACTCATCCAGATTTCGCGGCTGAAACTCAAAACATGATATTGGATTTTTATACAGATGGTTTTCAACCATTTAGAATTTTTAGCACATAATATTCATTGTGGCCTGTCATAGTTACACCCTACAACTTGCCTCCGTGGATGTGCATGAAAGAGCAGTTTATGTTCCTCAACATTCTTATATTAGGGCCAATAAATCTGAAAGAAAAACAGGATGTGTTTCTACAAGATCTAATTGCCGAATTAAATCAATTGTGGATGGTTGGTTTTCCCTCATATCTTATATCTAAAAAATAAAATTTCTAATTACGAGCAGCCCTTATGTAAAAAATTAGTGATTTTCATGCGTATTCAATGTTGTCCAGTTGGATTACGGCCGGTCGAATAGCTTGTCCTTACTATATGGAATGCTCAGATGCCTTCACTCTTGTGTGTAGCGAGAATCAATCGTGGTTCGACAATTATCATAAATTTCTTAAATGCGGTCACTATTTTCGAAAGGATAAACGATGCTTTCAAAAAGAAGATCTATCGAGACTCCACCGTCGAACGTCCACTCAGGGATAGAAGTTTTAGTAGAGATAGAAAGATTGGGGCTTCTAAAAGTCACCGAACTAGATGCAACACTCATTAATGCACAAATTTCTAAAATGTCAGGTTGAAGAAAATGAAACATCTTTTGGAATTCTCCATATTGGAGAACAAATCTAATTCTCCAAAATTTAGATGTTATGCACATAGATAAAAAATGTGTTTGACAATATATTCATCATGGTGATGAATATCAAAGGAAAGACCAAGAACACGTCTAAATCAAAGGAAGAGTTGAATGAGTATTGTAATCGTTCGGAGCTGGCGCCAGACAGATCAGAAAAGTGTCCTAAATTATGTTACACACTTGACATCGAAAGCTACATTGTGCGATTGGGTAAGAAACCTTCGATTTCCAGATGGGTACGCATCAAACTTGTGGCGTTTCATTGAAAAGAAGAAGTTGCATTTGATCGGGTGAAAAGCTATGATTGTCATGTATTTATGCAAAGGTTGATACCAATATCGTTTAGTGAACTACTTCCTTCAAATGTATGGAAGGCTCTGACCGAATTGTGCTTGTTTTTCAAGGACCTCATGTCAATAGTCATTCGCACTAAAGATATGAGTTGTCTAGAACGTGACATTTCATTAATATTGTGTCAACTAGAACTGATCTTCCCTCCAAGCTTTGTTGACTCAATGGAACATCTTCTCGTTCATCTAGCATATAAAGCAAGAATTGATGGTCCAGTGCAATATAGATGGATGTACCCGTTCACGAGGTATCTTCACAAATTAAAGAACAGTGTGAAAATAAGGAGAGTGTTGAAGGATCGATAGCAAACACATATCTAGTTGAAGATTCATCAACTTTTAATTCATATTATTTTGAAGATCACGTGTTAACTAAAAGAACAAATTTGCCTAGAAATGACGACGGTCAGGATGGTGTAGATGGCGCTGATCAGGTTCCCTAAATCTTTAAAAAATATGGGAAGATATTTGGTACAAAGGGAAAAACATTCCTAACCGAAGCAGAATACAACGCCGCAAGGATATACATTTTGCTAAATTCCGTAGAGGTCTAAGAATATGTTAGGTACGAATACTCTTTTCAATTTCTACTGTAAATGTAAATATTATGTATTAATACTTTTTTACTCAATTTTCTAACAAATGATGTTGTATTTACACGAAGAGCATTCAACGTCTCCAACCAAATATTACTGATGATAGGCTCAACAAAAAATTAGAAAATGAATTTCCCAATTGGTTCAAACATTACGTAAGATGTTCAATGCCGAGATGCATATCATTTAATTACCGTATATATTTATCTAGTATACTTCCTAAATTAAAAATGATTCCTCAACAACATAGGCTAGAGATCCTTCGAACAGTGTGATCGGTGTGAACATTAGGAGCCCAGCAGAGAGTCCATCGCATGTGTGAAAATGTATACTGGATGTTAGAGAAATGGTTATAGATTTCGCACAATCGAGCACAGATATAACAAATCAACATCAATTAGTGGATTATGCACTAAAGGATCAGACTATGGGGCACCGAGTATGATTATTACGATCGTCTCATAGAAGTTGTGCAGCTGGAATACACCGAGTGAATGGAGAAAAGCACACTATTCTTCAAGTGCGATTGGTTTGAGCCAACTCCTACAGACACAAAAGTTCATCCACATTATAAGCTTGTCGATATCAATCATAAGTGCAGGTACAATCGATATGGAC
Organism: Phtheirospermum japonicum; assembly: GCA_014905375.1. NCBI lineage: Eukaryota > Viridiplantae > Streptophyta > Magnoliopsida > Lamiales > Orobanchaceae > Phtheirospermum > Phtheirospermum japonicum. The sequence continues at coordinate 403,742 of BMAC01000314.1, forward strand.
CATTTGTACTTGCTTCCCAGGATGTACAAGTATACTACTCAAGTTTGAAACGAGATAAGTTGGACTGGTGGGCAACATGTAAAACCAAGTCAAGATCAAATTTTGAGTTTATCGAGCCTCTACCAAAGCAATCATTTTAAGAGAAAGTAGATACATGCAATCCAATTCAACTGGATGATGTCGATTTTTCAGTAGCACGACCCCACTGATAATGACATGGATGAACTTGGTGATGAGGTAGATGATGATACAGAAGAATATTTACTCACCGATCAAGATACAGATCAAGACACATATGAAGATGAGTTTGGTGATAACTTTAATAGTGAAAGTATTGGTTCAGATGATTAGTTTGGTTGAAATATATGTAAATTGTTCATATTATAAAATGCTCTTATATTAAGTAATTGATTTATGTTTGGATTTATTAAATGGTTGATATATACTGGTATTTTGTAAAATACTCGTATTATATTTACTTTTATAAGATGCAGAGAGGTCGTGGACGCGGATCTAGTCTAGGTCGATAAAATATAGAGTCAGCTAATCGTTTACCTGATTTTGATGTTTATTATGTGGGCCTTGGTACTAATCATTCAGCACCGACCCCAGATTTGGCTACAATTTTGACACCAACACCGACACTGTCCGATGCGGGTATATCCCGACAGCACTCAGGCCCACCAGAGAGGAGATACCTTGTTTATATCGTCGAGAAGAAGTAATTAAATTAATAATTATAAAATTCTAATTATCGGTATTATTAAATTATATTTGTAACCATGAACAAAATTTTAGGCTACACAGGGAGATCAGGCTGACCAACATATTTCAGAAGATCATGGAGAAGGAGCTCCATCCCGTCGGGTGGCAGTTTAAGGCAGTCTCTTTGGAGATTTGTGCATAATAGATGTTTCAGGTAATTATTATTTTGTGACTAAATTTATTAATCTTTATTGTAACTTGAGAATTGTGTATTAATTAAATTGTAATTATTATTTTGTTTTATAAGATGTTTGTTATTGGAACACGAACATGTATACTCTATAGAATATACAGACGATATTTCTCTGTACGATGGCAAAAAAGTATGGGAAGCGGCTTAACGGGTATAAGCAGTTTCGGGATCAGACTAGTTAGTCACCGAGAATCGTTGACGAGGGTGTCTGGAGGTAAATGATTTTGTAATGTCTTCTTATCAAATTAAAAAAAAATGTATTATTACAGATGATTTAAACTTTATATATTATGCATTTCAACTAGGGCATGAAATGTTGAGTGGGATAAGCCCGAGAACAAGAAGAGGTCCGAACAGTGCAGCATCAATAGGAGGAGCGAGCCTGCTGGTCCGGGTACCGGGATGCCGAAGCATGGAGAGGGATCTAGATCTACGGTCGATTATTCTCATGATATCGTATGTAATTTCCGATTATAATATATTATTTAATATTAATTATCTGATAATTTTATTTGGATACTAAAGCGAGAGACGGGTGAATCGGCCATTACGTACTAGGTTTTCGTACGTACGCACAATAAGGACAATGGCACATGGGTTGATACGATATCTAGTAATACTAATTTGGGTCTCTTTTAATTTAACTTTTGTTTTAGTTTTAATGTAGGATTTACTAACGAGTTGTATTTTAGGAGGAGTATGAGAGATGTTTGGATGAGAAACGTGCTTCTTCACAGGATCCGGATAATGCGGTCGACTCTGACCTTGTTTATCTCGACATCGTCGGGTCGAATAAGGTCTGACATTACGGCACCGGTTGGTTCAGGAAGTTGGTGGCTGCTACAAAGGGTTTTCGAGGCAGCGGTTCTTGCTCCTCCCAGCAGGATAAGACTCACATGAGGGAGCTCGAGGCGCAGCTCTAGACTTAGAGAGAGGAGTTAGAGGCCACGAGACGAGTTGTTAGCTCGATCACAGCAGTACCCACAACAGCCTCCCCAGTCATAGGACTCTTTTATATCGAATGTTTTTATTTACTTTCTTACTAACACTTTGTTGAACAAATTTAATAATTATAATTTTTTTGAAATTTATATAATTAGTTAATTTATATGTCTATTTATTAATGATTTTTAAAAGAAGTTTTGGGTATTTTAATAACATGGATTAAAAATAATATTTAAAAAAAGGAATAACCTGAGGGGAGTATCGCTCTCGGAAAATCGAGGGCATATTCCCCTCGGGTCTCCCCTCGAAAAAAATGAAGGCTTTATACCCTCAGTTTTTTTGAGGGGAATATGCCCTCGATTTTTATGAGGGCAATCAACAAAGTCACGGGACTTACCAAAGAAATGAACCCTCTGTAATCCCCTCGAAAAATTTACCAAGGGCATATTTTCCTTCGGACAATTTTACTAAGGAGGATTTTTTCTGAGTGGAACTTGCCCTCGGTTTTTCCCTCATTAAATTGATTATCTAGGGCTTTTTGATAATTATCGAGAGTTTCCCCCCTAGTGGTAGGCCTATATAATATGCAATCTCCGGTGCGCTTGGATTTTCCCAATATATATATATATATATATATATATATATATATATATATATATATATATATATATTAATGCAAAATCCTCATATCCTATGTGTCTGTTTCCCATGCTTCGTTAGCTTTGGAAAAAAATTTGGTTCTTCGGTGTCATCCAAACCTAATATTTAGTATTTTTCCTTTTATTATACTTTACCTAATTTAATACTTTCCTAATATTATATTTTGTCTAATTCAATATTTTTTCTTTTATTACATGTTACCTAATTTAATATTTTTCTTTAACATATTTTGCCCAATTCAATATCTTACTTTTATTCTTCTAATATAAAAATATAAATAAATTATATCTAATTAGAAAAAGTCTATATAAGTTGAATTAATTTTTATTTACAATAATTAAAATTCTAAATATTTATTTAAGAAAAATATGAGTTATATAAAATTATTACAAAATAGAAAAAAATATAAAAAATATAAACTTAATTTTTTTTATCTAATCCTAATATAATGAATTAAAAATAATATTAAAAATATTTATGAAAAATTATTGTTACACCAAACAAAAAAAAACAAAGTGAAACAAAAAAAAATTAACATACTACTGCTACTACTAATAATAATAATAATAAATTATTATACCTAAGAAAATAAATATTAAATATATTCTAAATCTCTTTATCTAATTCCAATTTAATACATTGATACACATATTATATATCTATACGAACAAATTAGTATCTTACATAGAGAAAACAAAGAAAATAAAATAATATTATATATACTACAAGTTAGATGCATGACGTTTTTTCAATAGAATTATCAGTGTCTTATAAATCTTAATTTTTTATATCACATATTCACATGTATTCACGGGTGTTGTATATTTTATATTTTTTCAAACTCAACTTTATACGGGTTTTCCCGTCAAATTTAGGGAATTCTGATATACTTTACAACTAATTTCGTGACTTACGGTAAAAAAACTTGAAAATCCTCTATTGTGAAAACCAGTCTTACTGTGATTAGAACAAATAATGTTCTTGATATATCACAACTAATTTCGTGACTCACGGTAGAAAAACTTGAAAAACTCTTAAGTGTGAAAACCAATCTTAGAACAAGTAATGTTTTGATTTGTGTGTAAAAATTATTTATTGTTAAAACAGAACAAATAATGTTACGATTTGTATGTACCATTTTCAATATTATTCTTTTGGTATTTTTAATGAATATTACTCTTTTTTCAAATCTTGCATAATATGTGTGTGTCTGCTTCGCATGCTTCGTTTGGTAAATAAAAAGTTATGGTATTTCAGTTGGTTATGTTTCATCCGAGCCTAATATCTACGTAATTTAATATTTTATTTTTACTTTATCTCACCTAATTTAATATTTTTATATTATTATATTTTTATTAATTTAATATATTTTTTATTATATTTTATCTAATTCAATAATTTTTATTATTATCCTAATATAAAAATACAAGTTAGTAATATATAATTAGTAGAAAAGATCTAAGTTAGTTATTTTAACTAAAAGATAAATTACATAAGATATAATTTTAATTAAAAGAATTATTATGAAAATTATATAATAAGTAGTGTTTATAATAAAAATTAATATAATTCTCATTTTGTAATTTTAAATATTCTATATAGGTAAATTAAGATTTATTTGAAAGAATTTAAGTATGTAACTAAATATTAGTAATGGATAACATAGAAATATAAAATTTTATAATAATAATAATAATAATAATAATAATAATAATAATAATAATAATAATAATAATAATAATAATCGGTACAATACGACACGAGTTGAGATTATGACATCCGTTTGGTTTTCAAAAGTATGTAACTAAAATTATTAACGAATTTAATCTAAACATTAAAATACAAAATACAGTAATAATAATTAATAAATATAGATTAGGTACGGGTTTAAAATATTTCTTTTGAATTGTTATCAGTATGTAAATAAAATTATTAACGAATTGATCAAAACATGAAAATAAAAAAATAATTATAATAATTAATAAATAAATTAGACATATAAAAGGTAAGGTTGATAATACATCATTTGAACCTTTTATTTTACATAAGAATTTATAATTATCACAAATATTTTTAATATTTATCATTTGATAAACTCCGTGTAATACACGGGTATTAAACTAGTATATATATATATATATATATATATATATCGTAACAAAGTCAAAATAAAGTATACTGTCGTCAAACAAAATATACCACTTACTGATAAATGCAATGGTCAGAGTACCATGCACAAAATTAGTTGAATTGGATTTTTCTAAACAACTGAAATAATTTAAAATAAATAAATCTCAGTATACACAAGAAAATTAATGAAAAAACTTATTCGAGTGGTCACACACATCACTTCTTGCATAATTTCATATGTCCTCGTTGTTGAGGTATTTCTGCAAAGATCACAGTTCTCGATTCTAGAATATAGTTAGGTAATCGTAATAAACAATAAATATACTTATCTTCCAGACTCCTTCCCAGTAGACAATCGATAATCATGATTATGCGTACACAATAGCCATCTCTTGAGAACAAATTATTCATTTTAATTATTAGTAATATGGTAAGGTTTTCAAGATAATAGGATGAGTGCCGATGCAAATTAAATCGATTTGAGTGTTGAATATTCTTTTCTAAAAATGAATATTGTCTTCTTACGGTGCTCACATTTGATATAAGCCACCTCTATAATAAAAATAATTTACAATCTTAACTAAACAGCACTTCAATACTTAAGATATTTGGTGAATATAATTATATTCGCAACAATTAAGTTATTAAAAGAAGATGAAGACAATATGATTTTATGCGGATGAAAATTTATTATCTTATTATTAGCGTGTGTTTTTCTGTCTAATTTGCAAAGATAAGGGGGTTAATTAGAGTGAGGCTACACGCAGGGAAGTCTTTAGGGAATTGTTCAGAAAATTCCTGTAAATTGTCCTTCTTGCCCTTAATGAGAGAAATGACATTATTTTAAGCGGAAAATCACTATTCATGTTCCGATTTACACTTTTCTCTTTATAATTTTTTTAATCTTTATTTATTTATTTAATTATTATTATTAAAAAAAATTATTATTTTTTTTTTTTTTTAAGTTGTGTCATCTTCAAAATGGAAATAGTCCATTACGACCACATCAGGCCCATCATGCTTCCGTAAATTAAAATTTCTCTATAATCTTCATAACTCTTTTTGACCGAGTTAGTCCCGGGTGAGATGGGTTGTGACGCCACCAGCTGGAAAATTACCGCCCCTAACTCGTTTTACAGACGGTTCCTCACCGCCTAACTTCCTTTTGAGGAAGTTGAGCTACAAGTTATCCAGCTCCTTCAGCAACTGATCAGCAGCATTGGTTCGTTTCTACTCCAGGCGTACGATATACTTTGATTATGAAGATAAATTAAGTATACTAAACATAAGTGGAAGCAAAAGCCTTTATATTATTAAGAACTAAAAGAAAATTTTATTACATCGTCAGTAATCTCCTTTTGGGAGGAGATAACCGTTTAGCCTCTCATGGAGAAGGCTTGCACTCGTGAACACATAAACTTATTACAGACGATTACAATTTTTTATTTTTCTTTCTCTCTCTCTCTCTCTCTCTCGACTCTAATTTTATTATGAAAAAATATAAGAGAATTTTCGATGTCCTTCCACTTCCTCAAATGCTCTCTATTTATAGGTCAGATTTTCGGATTCCAAATCCGGACTTCAAAGCCTGTTGATAAAAGATGGGTCTTTTATTCCCATCTTTCTTTTATTATTGCAGGTTAGTGGATTTTTTGTCCACCGTCCTCCTTTATTGCTGGTCTCTCATAACTCAGTCATCTTGTGTTGTCGAGAATCCTTTCACATGGTGTGTTCTTCACATGGTGCGTGGTTCCCGTGCTTTTTTGAAACCAGCTGGTCTCTTGTCCTTCCCAGCTGTATTCTCTTGTCGGTCCGGTTTAGGCCGAAAGCCTTTTCCGAACTCGGGCTCTTTCTGCTTCGGGCATGCCTGACAGATCCGATCAATCCATCGTCCGACATGCGCCATGTTGCAAAATTTCCGGTATGTTTCTTTGCTTACCGGAATCCTGTTTTCCCAGAGAACTCTCCTCTTTGTTTCAAAACGAAATTCTGCAAAGCTCGTAGTAGCTCCTGTCATAGAATTCAGGAATGATCCATTTGCTGAATTTTGAAAGAACTTGAATGGGTATTTGACTTTGTCCATTTCCGTTAGACAAACCCATAATCCCCATGCTCATCTTGTAGAGGCATCATCTTTTGAAATTGCTCCTACTATTACTGATGCGTCCTCCGTTGAGGCAGCCTTGATATATCTCAAAGCGTTCCCATCCGGTCTCCTCAGCTTGATGAAATGAAAAGCTTCATTGAAGCCCTTCTTTGCTGGCTCAGGCACTGCACTGATAAAATACAGCTCCAAAACGTCTCCTCTGGCCAAATGTGGATTATTGATCCAAGTCTCGTGAACTGCTTCCCCGATCCACTTTGGTAATTTAGAGATTTTGGGAAAGCTTGGCGCAATGGTATACACTGAAGCTAAGGCTCCAAAATTATAACACTCCTGTACTTCGTTTGGATGGCTTCCAATTTTCATCCAAACTCGCGGATATTTTCCAGAGATATCAACTATTGTTTTGTCAGGTTTGATACCTCTTCTTATGGCTAACTTCTCCCACTATTTTTGGTAAACCTGCATCGGAAAAACTTTTATCTTGTTAGTTCGAACCTTAGAGTTGCATGTATGTGGCCTAAGGTTCAACTCTCCCTCTTTAACCCCAGAGGTGGTGGGTTAACTTGAGTTCTCTGATTGTGACACCGGGCCCTCAACATTCGTTGCAGCTTATAAATCCTCAGGGAGTGCATCATCTACAACACTCGTGATTATTGTATTTGAATCCATAACCTCCGGGGTAGAGACCCATTCTCAAAGTACCCCTTTTTGCACCGTTGGAGATGCGTCCTGGAGGAGAGGCCTTAGCAAAGCTGAGAACAGTCGACACTGTGCTAGCTGGCATGCTCGTATTTGATCAGAAATGGATTCCCGATCAGCCTGTTGAAGTCCTCCTGCGACTTCTGCATTGAGACATAGCGTCCCAAATTCTCGTTCAAGGATCTCGAGGTTTTCCCTGAGATGCCTTAGCCTTTTGAGGGTATCATCAGCAACGTGTCCCTCCATCTCGAGTTAAAAAATCTGCAAGAGTATTTTCATGAAATTTTATAATGACAATATCAAAATCGTAATATTGACATTCAGCTTGCCATCTAAGTAGTCTATCCTTTTTGGGTTTAGATTCAATTTTATTTTTCAAAAAGGCTTTTACGCTCGAGTTATCGATTTTTAAGGTGAATTTCTTTGAGAGCGGAAATAATGGCCATTTTTTAAATGCCTTTCTGACTGCGAAAATCTCCTTCTCGTTGATATGTCAGCGATCTGCCTCGCTATTTGAAAATAGCCCGCTGCAATATCTACATGGCACTTCTCCTTTAGGCGTTAGTTTTTTAAGAACAGTTGCCCACCAATAATCACTGGCATCCGTATAAAGAACCAGTTCATCTTCGTCATTTGGGATTGCTAGCTTGGGAAGTTGTTTACAAACTTCTTTAAGCTGTTTAATTCCCTCATGGTGTTCATTTTCCCATTTAAAATCGGCATCCTTTTTTAGTAGGGAAATAAACACCTTCCTGTAATGTGCCAGGTTATTTATGAACATCCCGGCGAAATTAACAACTCCTAGGAAACTTTGAAGTTGTTTCTTATCCTTGAGTGTATCTGGAAATCCTTGTATTTTTTCTACAATATGATTCTGTAGAATGATTCCAGACTCGTCGATCTCTATCCCAAGGAACTCGATATTTCTTGTAGCAATTACTGCCTTCTTTTCTGAAAGCACTAATCCTTCCTTGTGGCAAACATCTGAGAGAAGATCTCCAAATATTTTAGATGATCCTTCATGTTCTTTGATGCGATGTATATCAACAATGTATACGGACATGAAGCTGAAATAATCTTTACAGAGATTATCCATCTTCCTTTGTTATATCTGGGGTGCATTTACTAGACCCATTGGCATAACATCTCGGATATAATGTCCTTGCGGCGTGGAGAAGGCCGTGAACTTCTTGCTTCCTTCTTCCATCTTAATCTGGTAGACTCCAGGTTTGCAATCAAACATGGAGAACACTTTTGCATTCTTAATGCTATTTACAAAATGTTCTCTGCTTGGGATATAGTATCCATCGAACTCCAAGATGTTATTGATTCCTTTGTAATTAATTACCAATCTTGATTTTCTTCTTTTTCTTTCTCCATGGTTGCGAACCAAGAACCCTGGGCTGCTGTATGGAGAGACGCCTGCTTCAATCAACTTAAGGTCCATGTGTTCCTTAAGTATTTTTTGAATATCCTTTCGATCTTCTTGATTCATTAGGATGGGCTTATATCTGACAAACTCATTTTCTTTTCCGGTTTTCAACTTCAAAGATGCTTTGAGCTCATTCTTGTCCCACCATGCTAGAGGATCTTCATTGAAATTCTTTTGAATTTTTCTTTTGATATCCTCCAGTGAAGTTTGTTCTTCCACGGTGGTGTCTGGTTGTGCACTTGTGTCTAGGCTGGCTTTGAGAAGTTCAATCGTTTGTGATTTAGTCTTCTCTTCCTTTCGGCCACCTAAGCTTTTTGTAGTTGGAGAATTACTTCTCCATACCTTCTTTGATCTTTCAGTTTTGGGTGTCGAAGTTTTCTTTCAACACCATGCTTGCTGTGAAAATTGATTGGCATCTTTCTGTAGAATGCCTCTCTTAATCGCTGGACTATAATCTTATGATCACAAAGGGTTTTGAAAATAAGTCTTCTAGTCTCATTTTCTTATGTAAATCTTTTGAATGTCTGTAGGAAATTAATTCCTAACAGAATATCCGCTCCCGTGTCATGGAAATAGATTGGTGGAGTTTTGACTTTGTACCACGGGATACCGTTTTCTCCTCCCTTTATCATTTCCGCTTGCTTGATTCCTCTTTTGAGGACTAGGATTCTTTTAGAGAAATCTCTTCCCGCTACTGGAGATGATTCTTCTTCCATCTCTTTGGGGAAGACTTCTGATTTAGCCGTGCAGATTCCTGCACCTGAATCATGTAGGCTGCAAAATATTCCGCACGATATTTTGAATATATCATTCCAACAGGAATGTATGTGGAGAATGGGCTGGTGCTCATTTAAGAATCAACATTAAAGATTTACACGACCTAATCGAATCCTTCATCGAATTAGGTATTGTGGATCTAAAAATGAACTCAAGAGATTCTTCGGCCTTAGTACCAAGTAGCGCTCCACCAAGAAGTTTTAATCAAGGCAAAAGTACGGCTTCACACGAACCAGTACAAGACGCGTCAATGCCACATGTCGGGGATTTCACCATAAAAGGAGATCCTAGTGACATAGTAGGCACCAGACAACGTTCCCGAAGGCCCAATATTCTCAACACGCCATATGGGAAGTCTCGACTTGATCCAATACATCCATATGGGTTAATGTTAAATCTGGACGTTCCATATTTTAAGAATCGGGAGATACTAATAGACGATTGGGCATCTCCAATGAAAATTGCAGCTGGAACTCTCGTTCTAAAGAAGGAAGGGTTCATTCTACTCCTTGAAATGAGCCTTGAAGGATCCTTAAAGATCGCATGGGATTTAACAGGAGCAGATATAATGAGGGAAGTTATAGCTGGAGAATCATTAAAAGGGATCGTCGATAATATGGCTAAATTATTCAAAATCCAATTTATCGGCACAAGATATTTCAAGGGAATGGAAGAGGAAAAAAAGAAAAAATATCGACAAGCCCTCTATTGCCTCGAGTTACGAGATATTTGTCATGTGGACGAACATATCCAACTATTCACATACCGATGGAAATCAAAGGTGAATGATGGAGATGCGGCTCAACTTTTCTTTGCGAAAATACCAAGTCCGTGGAGAGAAATGTTGATCCAAGAATACAAGCCAGCGACCGACATGGATACGGTTGCTAGAAGGATGTATTTCCTAAAAACCAAGTTAGTAGAGTGGTGCCACCAGGCAACACTTCACAAAAATTACAAGATACTAAGAGGAATTAATAAATCGATTCCTCTATGTTCTGCGGAGAATGACATTCCAACAGTAGTGGGAGGTCAACCACGGAGACATAAGCGGAAGAAAGAAAAAAGTCACTCTTACGTTCGAAGTAACAAGAAAAGGTTTCCATGGAAACCAAGAAGATTCTGGTCAAAACAAAAGGCCAGAAACTATAAATCAGGACAAAGGACGGGGCCAAGTCGAAGTCGAGGCTCGTTCTTAAGCCAAGGAAGCACCAGTAGGACGCCAACAAAGAGAACTTTCAGGCGAGCTCACACCAAAGCTAATGAAAGTTTTAAGGATTGCAACTGCTGGACGTGCGGAGTCAAGGGGTATATTTCTACTGATTGCCCAGAAAATCAAAGAAGAGGCGTTAGACAGTTCGAAACAACTCAAGAGTTCGAAGAAGCTGTCTATTACCAAAATCTGGTACAGGTGTATCAATTTGAGAATATACCCTCAGACGAAAGCATCTATGAAGAAGAGATCTACTCTGAAGATGGAAGTGAATCATATACAGAATCAGAGTGAAAAAGAATTTCTTCAACAAGTGGTTAGGGAGGATATGTCAGGATTCCTCTCACATACAACAGTTTCTCATAAGACGCTTATGAGAATAATGAAAGAAGATCCAAAGCTCCAAATGTATGAAGGATTTCCAATAGGAGCAATGGAAAAAACGATGGATAAGTTGGGTTTAAGAAACCGAAAACACCAAATTATCCATAGAGTTTCCACGAGAGAATTCGCGATACCGACGGAATACACGGGAAACCAGATCGAGATGCAACTAATCCCCTACCGAAAGATCTAGGAGATTAAAAGCACACTCAAGAGAGAAATGGCAAATACACTTTCATGGATCCACATTGGAACCATTCGAGTGATTATAAAATCAACTTTTAAAGAAGGAGTTGATTTGCCATTAAATCTAGCTCTGTTCGATAAAAGAGTCTCAAGTCTCAAAATTCTTGTCTGGGAGCAATCACTGGAAACTTATACGCAGGAAAACTGGCATTCAATGTCTACCCGAGGATCGCGTATAACTTGGCAGATCGAGATTTCAGTAGAGTTCTCACCCTTCATCAAGATTTCAAGAGACCAGACCTGATGACATATGGAAACAGACCCTACTCAATCACGTACAAGATTTATTATGCACTCTCGAATACTCATCATTCGGAAGTATTCCTGAGAAAAGAGTTCATAGAAATACCAAGGACCTTCGAAGACGTAGCAAAGGCAGTCCTACCAGAGATCATGCAATCTCCAACAATAAGAGAGATTGATATGAGGATTCAGGATCGATCGATTCTTAATAAAAGTAAGAGCCTCATGATCGAACCAATGAGAATGTCTTTCCAACAAGACAGAATGATCAGTGGACCTCAATGGGAAGGCTAAGAATCAGCCAAAGCACCTGAGCTCCTGAAGTATTCAAAATTAATGGGGAGTTGAAGTGCCCAGGAGGATGGAGAGGTGTAGAAGTAATATTTGACATCACTCAAAAGGATAACATCTTCCCTTGTGATGCATTGTATCACTTGCAACAACCTTTCCTGGGAAGATATCAAGGATTCCTCAAGATTGGAGAAATCGAAACAATAATTGAAGGAAGTGCAGGAAGAATCGCAGAGCAACTAACTTTAGGGATAAAATTTCTCGAGGATCATAAACCTTGGGAAAGATTAAGAGATGGAATGGAGTTTACGGTGGGTGAAAAAAGATACAGAAAAAAGATTTTCATTACTTCTTGGGTTGTAATGGAATTCCCTTGATTATGGTCATCATCTTCTCTTCTTCCGTCGGTTGTCTTATAAACTCGGTCGGTTTCCCCTTTTGGTGTAAAAGGAGTTCCGTTCCAAAAGTTATATGTCGTCTTCCTCTGGATATACTTGGTTTGACCTCAAGGCCCTTGATTCGTCTTTGAACATCAATTATGATTTCTCGTGTTTCTTTTTGATGTTCAATCACCTCCTTCATCTTCACCTGGATCTTGTGGTCGATGTCTTGTATCATCCTTTGGATTTCTCTAATCTTCTTAGTGGAATCGGATACCTCGCAGGAGTCGACAGGGAAACCTTGAGACAATGCGAGAAACAAAAGACGTATCATCTGAGTTACCTGCGAGTCTTCTTTCAACATATTGGTTATCCCAATATGCTACTTTCTCTTTGTGGTCAATCTCGTATATTTCCAATATTTGGAAATATCGCCTGAAATGAATATATCTCGAACACTCGCTCGAATCCATTTTTAGAGATAAATCTCCTCACCAAAAGTGAATTACATAAATATAATAAATTTTTCTTATAAGTTCTTAATAAACCTAGGCTCTAATACCATTTTGACCGCCCCACTCCCTCACTTGGCTAAGGAGTTTCCCATCAAACGGTACCTATCAGTTTGCTGACCCAGAGTACCACATTTTGGATTTAGGTGATGGGTCATCCCCTACGGAGAGCTGCGATTCGGGATCATACGTCACGCAGTAGAGGCTCGGGGTTTTTTATAAGCTCTGATACCATTTTTAGGGGTGACACAATTTTCGTAAACTTTTGTAAAGAATTAAATTAAATATTAGTTTAAAAATATATTTTCGTTCGTGACATTGTTACACCTACTTAGACTCTGAACTTCACTCAAAGGCATTATCATATTACGATAGGTCATGTCAGGTTTCCAACCGATAAATTTAGACATATTTTAAAATAAGTTTTAAGAATAAAATGTAAATTTATAAAATTTTTTGGAGTTCAAATAGCATTTTCTCATTCCTTCTTCTTTTAAAAGCCCTGAGGACAAAGAAGTAAAGTAGTAAAGTCACGTGCCTTCCCCGAGAACTTTTCATGAGGTGTTCCTGCGTGTATCTTTATTCGGTTAATTATAGATACCGTAGGGTTGTGTTCTACACAATTGTTGGAAATGCCTTTTATTGAATAGACACATCCATTTGAGGGTTGTGTTCCAACATACACAAATGTTAGATAAGCCTTTACTGAATAGACACATCCATTAGATTGAATAGATGTGACTACTAGACAGAATGTGTCTATTCAATTATCTGCTCAGTGAACATATACGACATATACACGTGTGTTTAATGATCCATCAGCAATAAACTTGAATAATTATCTGTTAAGTAAACTTTTACAGTCTAATATTCTACAAAATCTATTTAGCATAATTAAGTGGTCAACTTTATATATTAATTTCTCATTGGTAAAGAGAAATTTAAAATACTAATCTTATATATCTAATCCAAACGTAGATTATGATTATTTCTATTTTCATAAATGGAAATCACTTAATTAATTTGGTTAAGATTATGTCAATACCCAATTTCTTAAATCAATATATCAACCCACACCACATAATGAAGCCCAAAAAAACATACACGGCAATATCAAAAATTGAGCAACAACGACAAGATATAACAAGCTTGTGTTTAATCCAAATTCACACAAAAAACTATAATTTACAGAAGATTGAAGTCAATTTCTCAAATGGAGAACAATTACACCCAATTTCGAAAAGTAACAAGGGCAAAATGTGTTTTTCTCCCGAAATTAACTAACCTCTTTATGAAAATTCACACACCAACCGGTCTTCAAGTTTTTGAGTAATTACTTTAAAAACTAACCATCGAGCATCAGATTTCCTAAGACCCCAATCAACGGCCCTATTCGAACAAAGAACAACCACCAAACTCGATGGTGGTGGCCAATAGACCTAGCCAAATAGAATTGAAATCGAATTAAAAAATCATAATCGTAATCACAGTTAACGGTTCAAAAATCGGACCATGATCAATAGTTTCGGATCCGAGAGTGGTTTTTCTTATTTAATTAGAACCCGTTCCTTGATTTTTCTTATTTAATTTTATTTTTTATATATATCATATAATGTATTGTATTTTTAAATTATATATATTTAATTAAAAATATTATTTAAATTTTAAATAATGTTAAGAAAATAAATATAATAAAAATATAGACGGTTCCATTTAAAATCGGAACCGGAACCATGGAGGAACAGTAACCGGAACCGACGATTCTTGTTGCGATTCCATTTTGGGTAATCAGAAATCAGCGGTTACAGAACTATAAACGATAGTTTCGTAACCATGATCGGGTCCAGTAACAAGCGAATTCATGGCAGCTCTTTTCATGTGGGTCGGGGATTCAAAAGAGCTTAATATGTTTTAAATAATTTGTGTAATTAATTGAAATGTGGATTTTACGGGTTTTTTTTTTTCTCCTTTTGTAATTAATTGAAATGTGGGGGTTTTGTAATAAATTAGAAATTGTTATTAATATAATTAGTGTATTAAGAGGCAAAAAACTAAAAAGAAAATCAAAGGACAAGTAAGACATTTACAATTTAATATCAAAATTTAATAAATTAATATTTATTTATTTTTTTGTAATTAATTGAAATGTTGGGTTTATGTTTTTTTTTTTTTTGAAATTAATTTATATGTAGGGTTTTTATAATAAATGAAAAATTATTATTAATTTAATTAGTGCGTTAAGAGGCGAGGAAAAAAAAAACCTCATAAGACAAATGAGACAATTTACAATTTAATATGAGAATTTAACAAATTAAACTTTATTTTCAATATAATAAATCACATTCATTTAAAGGTGTCAACAGAGTATATTATGGACCCAGGTGCACCTTAGTATACCATACAATTTAATTTATCATCGCAAATAACTGACATATATCATCATATATAACTGGTACATATCATCACATTTAACTGATACATATCATCACAAATAATTGAAATTCTAAATCTAAAATCTAAAATCCAAAAATTAAAAAAATAAACCTAAAATAAAAATTAAACCCTGAAAATGAAAAATTAATCCATAAAATGAAAAATTAAATCCCAAAATTGAATATTAAACTCTAAATCCTAAATCTCTATCATATATTATCACATGTAATTGACACATATCATCACAAATAACTAACACATATCACATATTCGGGACCCGAAAATAAGAATTAAGTAAAAAAATAAAAAATTAAACCTTAAAATGAATTATTAAACCCTAAAAATAGAAAACTAAACTCTAAATCTTTGTCACATATCATCACGTACGTCTGTCTATATCATCACGTATAACTGAATATTAATAATTTTTGTCTATATCATCACGTATAACTGAATATTAATAATTTTTTCCCCGTACGTCTGTCTATATCATCACGTATAACTGAATATTAATAATTTTTTTAAAGGCTGCACCTAATAAAT
Organism: Phtheirospermum japonicum; assembly: GCA_014905375.1. NCBI lineage: Eukaryota > Viridiplantae > Streptophyta > Magnoliopsida > Lamiales > Orobanchaceae > Phtheirospermum > Phtheirospermum japonicum. The sequence goes on from BMAC01000314.1 coordinate 419,695, forward strand.
TGTTAATCAACATAGCAGCGTACAATGATTATATATCCCAATGATTATATATTCGTGGAAAACCCCAACTTAAACACCTCCTTTAAGTAGCACATATACCCCATTGTTTGTATTTTCATTATACAAATACCCCTTCAATAAGTGCAATTTGCAAAATAAACTCTAGCCAAAGATCATTCCAAGGGAATGTGTAATTATAAAAGATAACTCTAAAGACTCAGATACACAAGGTTTGAGACCAAGAAACAGTTCTTGACACAGAATAATATGCATTTATTCAGATGACACTAAAGATCACCACATCGGACATATGCCGAAAAGGAACATACATTTATCACTCTAGATTATAAGCCGGTCAGAGTCTAACACGAAGTTGCAACCAAAACAAACACTAGTTTGTCCCTTCAACAAAATAAAACAAGCACCATAACCCCGGATAAGCTTCATTCTAGCTAAATACTAAATTCTAGATAAATACTGAGGACCCTCGATGTACTAAGAGAAAAAAGACACTGCAGATGGGGGAAAAAAAAAGGAAAAAATAAAAATAAAAATAAAAATAAAAATAAAGTCTTTCTTGCAAAGCTTCTCCAGGTGCTAGAATCTATTATTGATTCTTTCACTTCTTCTCCAAGAGCTTCTCAATAAGATCGGCTGCGTCTTGAACGGTTGTGATGCTCTGAGCACTTTCTTCCTCGACGCTTATGCCAAACTCCTCCTCAAGTCCCATGACGATCTCAACCTATATGGAGGGAATAAAAACCAACAGTTGGACATTATGGCGAAAAATCATTTACATATGCCAATCTAGTTCAACCGTCAAAAACAAATATTTCTTGGTTCCGCATTTAAAAGCACAAAAGTTATATAAGTTGCCAGAGAAACATGTCAAACTAAATTTGATAATGTGGAATAATGGTATGACTTGACTGCTTTTAATAAATCCAAATTAACACTATATTCATTGAATAGTTTCAAACATATTCATAAAACAAGAAATGTCTCCATTCACAATGTAAAGTTTGAAATTTTACTCAAGAAAGGGTTTGATAGTACTTGGAACATAGAATGAGCACATTAGTTCTAAGTGGTTATAGCAAGATTGGATAATTTATGTTAAATCACTGATTATTAAAATCAGTCAAAATGGGACTAGAGAAAAATTATGGCAAGGATTTATGATTGTAGGATTGCATACCCTCGTCACAATAGTAAATTCTTATATCATGTAATAATATGAGATTTACAAAGTGTGTAAAATTCAAGGTAAGAGAATATCAGATCATATACATCAAATAAAATATGAGAAATTCATGTAGTTCTATTTGTATTACTAAAATAATGCCTTTTATATTGTAATTTGTTTTTCCAATTAGCATACTGAATATCGTATAAAGAGATGAAGTTTATGAAAACTGGACTAAAATATAGTCATATGAATAATTGCAATAAACTAGCACAATCTCATAAAATAAAGAGATTTTATATCATAAAAACATGTTGGCAAATGACACGTCAATAGTTGGAATTTGGGACCAAGTGTCACGATAATCAACATCAAGAAGCATCATTTTCCTACCATGTCCCCCCCACCCCAAAAAAAAAAAGAATTTACCGTGTCAAGAGAATCAGCACCAAGAGTTGCAAACTTCGACTCTCCAGAGACATCACGATCATCGGGGAGAGCCAATTGCTTTTTCACAATCTCAACCACTTTGCACACCGTCTCTGGTTTGGCCTGTGCTCAAAAGAAACATTCTACATTGTTATTAACATCGTTCAAAGGTCTCTTTGCAATAGTTATGCATAGAGATTAAGAGAAAAGAAAAAGAAACGTTATGACAGAAAATGAAAAAACATAAAAAAATTGATGATGGTTATTATTATTATCATCATCATCGCCATACCGCACAGGCAACTCGAAAACGAAGGGCCGGCAACCTATGAGAAGCAAAGCCCTTTCCACTGAACGAAAGTGACACCTTCCTCAAATTTGAAACCTGCTTAAATTTCATTCAAATAACATCAGAAATGAATTAATATTGAATATCCTAACCAATGATTAATCAAATTGGTGAAAGAAAATGAGCTAGATTTTAATTTCTTTTTGAAAATCATTTTTGACTTAATATGTCTTTCATGGTTTATATGCATTGAATTTATAATTCTATAATGAAGAATTCTAGGAGCTGCAGAATTTATTGAAAAGAGTAATGTGACTGCAAATTCACATAAAAGAGCTATAATTGTATCATCATTCTTTTTTAAGATAAACATGATTTGCCATGAAATTTAGTCGAGGCACATTTAGGAATTCAAGGATCACGAACCAATTTATGGATAATTAGATGCAAAAATGTAAGTCACTTTAGAAGCTTGAAAATATAGTCACTAAAGATTAATAATTCAGAAGTGTTTATATTTGAACCATAAATCAAAAAATCATAAAACTAAAAGCTTATTTCCGGCTTTAAGAAATATTAATTTATTTTCAGAAATCCATTGGAAGCTGAAACTTATGACCAAGCACACAAAAGCCGTAACAACAAACTATTATGTACAGTATCAGAAAAATCCAAAAAATTAAAAATATATAAGAATAGGCATCATTTGATCATCAAAATTAATAAACAACATGGCGATGCTTAAGAAGTCTATGTCCCAATGGAAACGATTAGATCTTTAATATGGAAATCAGTAAAAGAAAAAAATTACAGATTTACAATTAAACATTCAAAAACTCTCGATCTCTTTGAAAATTTAATACTTACACCAGAAATTCAATTATAACAAAAGCTTTATCGGTAAAATCAGAAACAAGAAAGCCTCACAACGACATGCATTATGCATATACTCGGAAAAAAAAAAACACAATGCACAACAATAAAAACCCATAAATAATTCTCATAAAAAAATATCCACTCTAAAAAATATATAAATAATTCAAGAGAGAAGCTGAAAACTGATTATCAGGGGGGTGAAGCAACCTGGTTTTGCTTGAGAGAGCTGGAGACAGCGCAGAATGAAACAGAGGAAGCAGTAAATGAAGCCATTTCCGACGGTATCGAAAAACGAAGGGAAAATAATGGATCTGAAAATTTTGACAAGAAGAGAGAGAGAGAGGGTGGCGGAGAGCACGAAGGGCGTGAAGGTTTTCTCTATTTAGTATGGTAGCTGAAGAAGTTAGTGTGAGAAATTGAGAAAATGGGAAGCTTTCTCCTTTTTTATAGCCACTTTATTTTTTACCTTTTCTGAAAATCTTTTCTTGCTTGTATCGTCAAAGGCGTGTTTGGACGCGGGTTCATGTGGGGGTCTTGTTAGGTTGGGGTTGGGTTACTCAAATTACATTTCTCTGCGTACACGTGGAAGATTGATCGACGTACATGTAATTGAAATACAAAAAAAAAAAAAAAAATTGTATATCTATTTAAAAAATTAATATTATTATTTAATAAAATAAATTGAAATTATGGGATAACATTACGCGATATGTTTATCTCATGTACACAATGTGTCATGGGATGTCGGCCGAGAACCAAAGATTAATTGGCATAAGATCGGACACGGTATCCCAGACACGTCGAAACAGGCATGCGGCATGGGTTGTCGGCAGGTCCTGGAGAACATCGAGTGATGCGACCAAAAAGATTGGTTCACCAAGAATAGAAAGTGCTAATCTCGAATATGTAATCAGAGACCTTATAGATCCCCTAATAACTCCTGGCGACCCCATCAAACCTGCAAAACATTACTCAAGCTAGGCGATGGACAGCCACGGCCTAGGCCCTCCGATACTTAAGTAAGAAAATGTTCGCGAGAGATATGTTAGAGCTCAGATCGTAGGATAAAATCAACTTAGAGAGAAAAGAATGAGTCATGAGTCTTCTTTATAATAAGAGATGTTTTCTCAATCTTGGGTTCTCGTCTCATATTGAAACTACAATATCATAAATAACGATCGATTTAAAATTAAGATTGCTCCTATATGCTAAGTTACCATAGATAATAAAACTCCCATTGAATTGCCATATTACCCATAAGCCCATAACCACATTATACCTTTAGTCCCCATAAGCCCATAACCATATTATACCTTTAGTCCGTCGAGCCCCCATACCATAACCCATATCAGCCCACCAAGGCCCCAAACCATGATAACCATAAAGTCTAGCTCTCCACACCGAGCTACCATGATACAATTCAATTAATAAGAGCTTGCCACCTTCATATAAGAGTTCGCCACTCTTATACGAGAGCTCGTAGCTTCAATCTGAGAGCTCGCCACTCCCAGAACAGTTCGCCCCCTATAAGAAGGATTGCTCCTTCTAAAAGGAGAGGTCGCTTACTAAATCCATAGAATACCTGCATGTTCACCGACACGGATATTTGATGTCGTATCAGCTAATCTCCCACATTCTACTTGGTTGAGGTAAGAAATCGAGTGGAATGTAATCATGAGTAACCTCATAAGTCAATTCGTCGTACCTCTTGTTAAAGCATAAAATCATCAGCCATCGCCTCAAAATTAAGAACATGAAATGCACTCTGCGATAGTGTCGGACACGCGTCGCCAGTCCATTTTCTCGTAATATATTTATTCCTATGGGCCGAAAAATAAAAGGCCCACATTAAACCCTACCAACTTTCCACGCCACCCAAAAAACCCTTTGTCTCCTCAAATTCGCATCGTTCCCCATACAAACGGCTCTTCACCTTCGCCTTTCCCCATTTCAAGAGAACAAAAGCAAATATTCACCATCTCTCTCTGCAAAAATACCTTAAGAGCTCAACAGCAAAAATTTCAAGCACAATCAAGCACGACATATTCAGCCTATTTTAATCACCATAATCATAAGTAAGTCCGCCTAATTCATCATCATGGTACTGATTACTCCATTTTACTGTAAATTGCTATTTTTTAAATATATTTCTTTTCTTTTCCCCTCCCCATTGTATAATTATACCACAATTTATGGCGAATTTAGCTCCATCTACTTCTGACTCCCAAAACCCCAACTCTCCAAACCTAACCCTGGTCATCCTCCCCCAAATCACATCACTCTCTTTGACGAACACTTAAGAGCGGGCATTAGGTTTCCCCTCCATTGATTTTTGATTTATATATCTGAGAAGTATAGGGTTTCCCTCCTCCAGATGACCCTTAACTCTATTAGGTTCATGTCCGGGTATATAATTTTGTGTACATATTATAATGTAGAACCCGATGTAAATTTCTTTCATTTTTGTTTCTAAATAAAAAGGCAGAAAGGCTCTTTTCTTCGCGTCAAAAGACGCACTTCTTAGTGAACCCATCATCAAAAGTTTATGAATGGCAGATTCTTTCTCCTCCAATCTACCAAACCATGGACATTCCTTACCGAATGTCAAGAGGTGACCACTACCCAAGAGGCGGTACCCTCTATCAAAAAACAACCTACCCTCTATCAAGAATACTCTGACTTGCTCGATAAATAGAGCAAGTGTCCTTATGACGTGACGAGACTTACTGAGTCAAAAAGGATATACTCCTTTGTGGGTCTCAACCAGCAACCTTTGAAGCTAACCCGATCCAAAATTGGTAGTTTCTGACACATCAAAAATTCCTTTACCCTCGATCTGTATAAAAGTAAATAATAACCTACTTCACTTTATTGTAGAGAGTCTCATATTCGATTGCAAGTCTTCCATCTTGGGAAGTGAAGCCATAGTCCAATCAGACCCAAGCCCAGCGATAACTTCTGCACCCCAGCTCCCGTTGTTGATGTTGAAAAAGAGGTGGAGCTCGCCTTGGCTGAAAGGAATGAACCAGAGGAGCTCGTGGATTCGGAAGACCAAATGCCATTGCGAATAGTGATAGGCAAAGGAAAGAAAAGAGGATGGCCCGCGAGTAAAATCCAACACAGCTCACACCTCCAGCCCCCAAACGTCGCCGCACTCAGAAGGCTTCCAGCTAGAGTTCTTCAAATCTGGATAAGGGTCTTTCTTAGTGCGAAGATGACGACCAGATTAAAACTTTCCTCCATAAAAAAATGAGAACCCAGGTAATTCACCATCTCAAAATCTTAATATCTTTCTAACTCATAACCCATTCTTCTCGCTTCTTGAGATATAGCTGAAACCACTATTGGACTCTCTCTCCAGCCACCTGTTGGCGGCGACCTCCGAGGATGAATGGAAGAAAATGTGCGACGAGCTGACGGCCCAGGATGAAAAGCAGACACAATAATTATCCCTGACGCAGGGAGAGCTGGATGAAGCTCGTCGCCAGCTAGCGGCCCGAGGAGAAGAATGAAATATCGTGAACAGACAGCTGGAGACACTGAGAGATGAGGCCAATTGATTGGGGGGGTGACTAATGGAGTTAGAAGAACTCCTATTGGAAAAAGAGAGACAAATGCAAGAGGGAGCTCGCATAGCACGTCAACAGGGAGTTGTTGAGGGTACGCAAGTTGATAAAACCTGGGGGTTGAATTTTCCATCTCCAAGGAAAAACACGCCGAAAGAGTGGCGGAAGGTCGTCGAACACTTCTGAGAAGCGAGGGAGGTAAGAAATTCATGGAAACATATAGGACCACTTGATTAAGACTTATCGACACACGACGACCTTCCTTCAAAAGCTAGGGAGAGGAGACAAGTATTGGTTCAATATTGCCATGGAATGAGTTAAGGCTCAGTTCGCAGCGGCAAAGATTGGTTTCGAGCTGGATTCAGAGAAAATAAGAAATGAGCTTCCTGCCTTCATGTTTTGGTGTGGTGATGAAAATCAGGATCCAAATGTCGCTTGGTGGACTATCTATACGAGCGAGGCAACCTTTAAGGCTGGACTCATCGATGAACTCGATGCTCCTCTCGATGACCTAGTCCCTGACTGTACCCCTACATAATTTTGTAAATTGATTTCTGTAATAAGATTGTGACCTTTCAAAGGTTTGGCTGACCATATATGGCTTATACCTCATGCTTTTGTGACTTAACATCATTGAGTTTTTTCCTCCAATCATGAACTTTATCGAGCATGCTCCATTCCATAATACCATAAAATTTGTGAAAAAACAAATTATTCCCAAATTGGAACATCATAAAATTACAAATCACATGATGACTTAATCATCTTATAACCATGCAACCCCTGATGCCATATATGTACTGACCCAGCATAAGATGGTCGTAAGAAAACGCCATGTGAGTAGAACCATGAACGGAACCATATTAGATACCAAATAGTGCAGTTCAGAAAACAATCAGGTCGCATTAACTTAATGAAGCTAGACCAAAAGTGACCAAGAAACTACTCAGTCCCACAGGTAAATCAAACATGTTCTTTACATAGGTTTTAAACAAAACAACAAAGAGTATGTAAATCAAACATACTTGCAACTATTTTAACAAAACAATATAGAATATGTAAATCAAACATACTCTTTGCCACCAAATTTAAAAAGAACATTTAAATTATACATGCTCCCTGCAGCAAAGAATATGTAAATCAAACATATTTTTTACCATACAACCACCCATTTATCCATCACTGAGCTAATCAAAGCATCATCCCATTTCCGTAACCGAAAAACAATCGTCGACCTAATGAAAGCGTAGCCCAAAGCCACAACCATAAAACCATCGCCGACCTAATGAAAGCGTCAGCCCATAACCATATTCATAAAGACTCATATAATGCCATAAGAATAAACTTTTATTCATAGTTGATGTAAATAAGCATCAGCCCATAGTTTGTAAAATGTGCATAAAGATACGAATCCATCACGACTTAAGGAAGCGTCAGCCCATAGTAATAAATAAAGATAAAACCTCCATTCATCGCCTGAAGAGTTAGGCATAATACTTCTTCAAGTGGCAGATATTCTAACTTCTTGGTAATGCTTTCCCTTTTTCATCCTCGAGCACATATGTGCCTCCTCCCAATACCTTGATGACCTTGAATGGCCCCATACAATTAGGGTCCAGTTTCTTTGTGTTATAATAACATCAGCTTGTTTCCAAACTAGATCGCCGACCTGGAAATATCTTCGATTTACCCGTTTGTTAAAAGCAGCATGAATTCGTTGTTTGTACCTCTCCACGCAGGATGTAGCTTTATCATGTGTTTAATCAACTGTTTCCAAATCCCCCTAGCCAGTCGCTTGTTTTCCTCCTTGTTGAACGTCTCTAATTGATAGAATCCTCCAACTATCTCTGCTGGAATAACAGCTTCTATATCATAGACTAAGCTGAGAGGTGATTCGTCCGTAGTAGTTCGTGGAGTTATTAGATAAGGCCACAAGACAGAGGAGAGCACCTCAAGCCAATGTCCCCCTGCTTTCTCCATTTGCAGCTTAATTCCCTGCACAATGATATGATTGGTGACCTCAACCTGTCCGTTAGCTTGGGAATGTGCTATAGAAGCAAATCGTTGTTTCATCCCCATTATTATGCACCAATCCTGTATCATGTGCCCATTGAATTGTGTTCCATTGTCTGAGACCAACACCCATGGGACACCATACCTGCAAAAAATACTGTTAAAAATAAAATCAATAATGTTCTGTTCGCCAATTCCCTTCACAGCCTCGGCCTCCAACCACTTCATAAAGTATTCTACTGCAACCACCAAGTGTAGCTTCTTGCAGGGTGTTCTTGGAAATGGCCCTACAATATCAATTCCCCACTGCACAAATGGGCAGGGCTAGCTCATCACCATCATATTTCCTGTGGGCACATGAATGATAGGTGCGTGCATCTAACATTTTCTGCAAGTCATAACGAGCTCGCCTGCCATACTCTTCATCCCCAGCTAGAAAAACCCGGCTCGCAAAGCTATTCCAACTAGTGCTATGCTTTTTGCATGATCGCCACAATACCCTTTGTGTATTTCTTATAATATTCCCAGTCCTTCCTCCCTTGACAAGCACTTCAAGTATGGGTCAAAGTGAGACCTCTTGTATAAGCCCCCATTCATTAAGAGAAATCGTGCTGCCGTTCTGGCCTATTTAATAGATAATTACATATCTCCGACGACCACCTTATCGAGAGTCTCCCAAATTAGTGTTCGCCAATCTTCTCGTTCGTCTATTTCTATGACCTCCTTTCCTTTTTCCACATTACTATGCACTAGCTCCATCAACGTGATGCTTCTCGTATCACAAGTGCCAATGTCCCGGCCATTTTCACGAGCTGATCTGCTCTGGTATTTTCAGCTCGGGGCAGGTGTTCCAATTTAAACTCCTCGAATTGAGTTCCCTTTCTCTGCTTTTCTACTGATCTTGAGTTAGTTATTCTGGTTTATACTCCTAGTCTTTCTCTCTGTCCTCGTCCTCCTCGCTATTACCTTCGCCTGCCAAAATCTCATCCAATTTTCCCAGCTTTCTAGGAGGTACTAACCCTATCAATCGCTAAATGAATCCCTTGTCGACATGACAAGTTCTCCCCTTTGGTAATTCCTATGTGAATAGCCTTTTGTTTGATTACCTCCGTAGTCTTTTTCTTACTTTCTTCTTCTGGTATTTTCATCTTTTATTTCCCTGGCGAGGGTGGTGGTGTGGTTGTGGTTGTGGTTGTGGTTGTTTGATTAGCTGTTCTCCCTTGAGGTGTTGTTTGTTCCTCCTTGGTCTCTTTCCCTTTGTCTACTTCTTCCGTCTTACTTGCCTCCCCATCAAAATTTAAATTCTGAGTCGTGATAGACCTTCCCTTCATATTGTGCTTGTTAAGATTTTCACGTCTTTTGCTCAAGAACTCGATGTCCCTCTTTCCCACATACGGTGCAACTTGATGTGACCAAAAAGATTGGTTCGCCAAGAATAGAAAGTGCTAACCTTGAATATATAATCAGCGACCTAATAGATCCCCAGATAGCTCCTGGCGACCTGATCAAACCTGCAAAATAGAATTCAAGCTAGGTAGTGGACATCCCCGACATTAGCCCTCCGATGCTTAGGTCAGAAAGTGTTTGAGAGAGATATGCGAGAGCTCAAAACGTAGGATATGATTAGCACATATTTGTCCTTAGTTTTATTAGTATTTTAGTTCATTTTTCTATTTTCTTTTTTTGTATAAGTTGGATAGTTTAAGCTTAATTTCGTATATTTGTACTTCCAGCTTATTTTACTGCCTTTTGATCTAGATTGATGCAATTAGGTGATATTTTGTTGTTTTTCACCTTATAGCTAAGTAACCGGAAGAGTTCAGCACGTTAGAGATGAAGTATGACAATCAAGAGTCAAAGATCGAGCTAACCAGTGAAGAAGTAGCTAACGGTTTTCTATAACGATTATTGCATCTGGAACCATTATAGTATCGTTGAAGGAAGAAAGAGAAGCTAACGGTGCACTAGCGATAGCTACTACCGCTATCTATAACAGTTACTTACCGCTACCTTATCATTGCTTACAACCGATATTAAAAATCAGAGGCGTGAAGGATTTGTCCTTATTTTTATTAGCTTTTTAGTTCGTTATTCTATTTGTTTTTGATATAAGTTGGATGATTTAAGCTTAATTCTGTATTTTTATATTTCTAACTTATTTTACCGTGTTTTGATCATAATTGATGAGAATAGGTGATTATATGTTGTTTTTCACCTCACAACTAAATAACCGGAAGAGTTCAGCGCATAAAGGGATGAAGTTCGATATTCAAGAGTGGAGAACGAGCTTTCTGGTGAACGAGTAGCAGAAAGATCAAAAAAATGAGACAGACTCTCAGTAGACGTGGATCCTGCATGCAAGCGTCGACGCTACATCAACGTGGATCCTGCACGCGTCAGTCGACGCTCTGTCGACGCCAAGCCAACGCAACTCTCTGAAGCATCGATCCAAGAGTCCGTCTGTCGATGCCAAGTCGACGCAACTTGAAGTTGCGTCGATCCGAGACCGCGTCAGTCGATGCACCCGCCTAGTCGATGCGAGCACCCAGGCAGCGTCGATGCCAAGCTCCAGTACGCGTCAGTCGATGCGACGTCGACGTGGCTGCCCAAAAACGCATTTTTAGGGTTTCATGTGTGCCAAGACATGCTATATCTATAAGTACCCTTCATATTTCGGATTTTTAAGGAGACACACAACTATCTACGAGCAGAGAACACTTCCTAGGGTTAGCCAGCACAGAAACAACGCATTTATACACTCCAGAAATCAAGATTGAAGATTCAAGATCCTTACGCTCAAGAATCACTTCAAATCGAGGTTTCGTTCCAAACTCCGGATTAGCTGGAGATTTTTACCGCTTTCAGTAGTTACAATAATTACTCTAAACTCTTAGTTAATTTCATAATTAGTTTCCTATTTAATTTCGTAGTTAAATTCTTAGTTAATTCTAGAACTAGTTTAATTAGTTTAATTCTTTCATGCTTGATATTGGATATTGGATTAATCTAGTTTATTTATGCGAATTGATTTATGCTTACTTACTTGTCTTTTGATTCTTATGATACAATTACTTCGTGATAGTTTCTTATATTCATGTTTCTAGATTCGTTAATTAGGTTTAATTCATCGTTGCGTTTTATTGATAGTTTAATTATTGCTTGTAGTTGATAATCTAGTTTAAAATAATTAGTTTAATAAGTCTTAGTTTAAATATTGCTTTAGTTTACAATGATCAATTCAGAATCTTTCAAAAACCCCGATGTACATTTATTTTATGCTAGTTCGTAAATTGAGAAAAACATCTAGAGACCGAACAGTTGTTTCCTCGAGAGAATCGACTTGAGTCCAACTCACCACCCTACAAGTTCCTCGTACTCTTGTGAGCAAAATTACGTGTTTTAAATTAAATAACTTTAAAAGGGGTGCATAAAAGTTTGGACCAAAATTTTAGTGCCGTTGTCGGGGAAGCAACAAGTAGGAATTAAAGATGTTTTTCATTTTATTTACTTTTTGAGTTATTATTTTCTTTTTACTTTTCGCACTTGGTTTGGATTTTTGCCACTTGGTACGTTGATTTGTTGTTAAGTTTATGCAAGGTAGACGATCACTTCAACGAGATCTTGCACCATTTATTGACAACATCCATCGTTCAATTCCACCAAGACCAAGACCCCTTCTTATTCCCGAGAACGATTCTTCAACAGCGACTGATTTTGTTTGCGACCGAGTTCCCGACACAATGTTAGGATCACAATCAATTCTAAACCGCAATTCCCCACCAAGATCATCTCCACGCCCAATGCGAAACGGGTATGGTAGTGAACCAATTATTTTGCAAGGACAACCACAGCCCCGAGCTTATTGGGCTAATTATCAGTAAAACGTGGAGAACATGAGACGAGACGAAGAGAGAAACGAAGGAGTCGACCAACAACACAACGTAGTCAATCACAAACCCAACATGGCATATATGAGGCAAAACGAAGAAAGGAACGATGATCTCAATCGTCAACGCAACATCGAGAACATGCCATTCAGAAATGAAGATTTTTTTCAGCTTAACGAGCATTCTAACAATCAAAGGCACGTGAATGATTAGTTAGCACATCAAAACCATGGCTACGAACAAGACAATTTTGAAAGGCGATACGAGCGCGACAACGATTACGAAAGAAACGCGTATGACAACCGCTACGAAAGAGCTCAGTACCAAGTTAGAGAACCAAGGGGAGATATAGCACCTAGACAACGCGATTTGGCGCATCCAAAGGTTGTACCTTTTATGTCCTCTATTGTTCTTGGACCAACCGCAAGGGAAGTAGAGATTAAACCGCACCAACTTAATTTACTCCCGACTTTCCACGGAGGAGCCCATGAAGACCCTTTGGTGTTTTTGAACTATTTCGTTGATGAGGTTGGAAGATTTGTGGTTCATGGCCTTAACCAAGAGGAGGTGCGAATGATTTGTTTTCTGTATAGCATGAAGGACAAAGCAAAGTCATGGCTACTATCCCTAGAGCCTGGTTCGTTGACTGACTGGGAGATGATCAGAGCGAGAAGTTTTTAAATAAATACTATTCAGCACAAACAACGGGGAATCTTCGGAGGCAAATTATTACCTTTGAACAGTTGGATGGAGAGATTTTTCATGAAACGTGGGAGCGTTACAAGACGCTTTTGCAAGCCTGTCCCCACCACAACTATTCTCCGGAGATGACTAACCAGTTTTTCTTCGATGGATTATTGGACCATGGGAAACGAGAATTAGAGATAGCAGCAGGAGGAGATTTTGGAGATTTGACGGCCAGTGAGGCAAGACGAGTGTTGGAGAAGCAAAGCGAAAAATCTAGACAAACCAACTCTCGGCCTCGTAAAATGAAGGTCAATGAGGCATCCATTCCCGATCCTAATTTAGATGACGGCAAGTTAGTCAAGGCAAAGTGTGTGGAGATATTTGACGAGAAATTAGCAGCTTAGAAAGCCGAACGGGCAAGCAAGGCCGCTGCACAGAAGAATGCTGCAGCATGTAACTAATGCGGATCCCCAACATTCAGCATACATATGTCTTAACAATATTGAACAGCAAGAAGATGTAAATGCAATCCAGAATTATCAAGGGCCTAAGAAATTTGTCTCGCAACGTGATAATCCTCTTTTTAAGTGGGGTCCAGGTAGTCCGAATTATATGCCACCTGATCCGCAGTACCTACCATCACATGCGCAAGCACCATTGCCACCATAACAAAATAATTTTCATACACAAGGGCAAGTGCCTACAACAGTTCAATCGACTGATCAGCTTTTGGTTTGGCAGTAGAATCAAGTGGCCGAAACTATTAAAAATCGAGATGGACTAGCGGACGTTCGAAACGAGATCACTGACATGAAAAAGTCTATTCTCGAGAGTACAGCTGGGCAGAGAATACTTGAAACAGCAATAGGCCAATTATCGACTCACCTAGGCAAGCTCTCGGACGAGAAAGGAAAATTTCCAAGTCAAGCAGAACAGGCGTCAGCAGTTCATGTCCTTCGCAGTGGAAAGAAGATCGATAATGGAGTAGTTGATCGAGATGATGAGGTCCAGGTCGAGAATAAAACACCAAGTCCTAGCAAGGGCGATGATTCTAAACCAGTAGATCAGCTGCATAAATCCTCTAATCGATATGTTCCTGGATCCATTCAAGGGACGATTCCAAACAACGCCCTTTGCAAAAACGATGTTCCTAAGCCACCACTGCCGAAGCAATCAACAACGCCGATCAAAGATGTTATTCCCTTTCCAAGCCGTTTGCGTCCAGCAAAAGAGAACAAAAGGTTCATGGAACTTTATAACTTATTGAAGAACGTCAATATCAACTTGCCACTTTTGGAGGTAATCAAAACAATGCCCGCCTATGTGAAATTTTTCAAAGAACTTGCTTCAAGGGAGAGACGCTTGGCGACAAACCACTTTGTAACGCTGCCAAAGGAAGTTAGCGTGGTTTTAAGAAGCCATTACCACCAAAGGAAAGTGATCCTGGAAGTTTCTGCATCACTATTTCATTGGCTAATGGACAATAAGCAATAGGAATGTTGGATCTTGGAGCAGGAGTAAATCTAATGTCGTATTCGCTTTATCAAGAATTTGATCTTGAACCACTAAAGCCGACGACCATGCGACTACGATTGACCGATCGCTCAATCCGGCTACCTTTGGGGTTAGTTGAGGATGTTTTAGTACAAGTTGGAGAGCTAGTAATTCCGGTTGATTTTGTGGTTATGGACGTTGGCGAAGTATCGGCTGAAAGCACGGAGCATACCATTCTATTGGGGCGCCCGTTTATGTCTACCTCCCATACTCTAATTGATGTTCATAAAGGGAGGATGACAATGACCGTTTTGGGGGAAAGAGTGACGTTTTCTCTAAAGGATATTCAAAATACTCCTACCCCTGCCATGCTAGATGATTGTTCGGTCGTTGATCCCATTGCATCATGCATTCACGAGCTAAAAGGAGTCGTGGTTGTGGATGAATTAGGTGACGGGGACGACGCCGGATTTCCAAGGAAGGAGGGGGATGCACTAGAAACTGACTTCGATGAAGAGTTCGATGAGTTTGACGACGAGAAGCATTTGAGTGGAGAAGGTTTGATCGAGATACTGGGGATTGACATAAACGATATTATTGAAGGATTTCAAGATGAATTTTATATGGAGAGAAAATCACCTAAATTCTAAGGAGAGGAGGAGTTTAAGCCACCAACAACTCATTCGATGTACGAATCCCTCGACCCCAACAAAAATTCAAACGATACAAGGAACAAGGGCGAGGCGTTCAACAGCACTTGGATGTCAAATAGGAAGAAAACAAAGGAGGTTCGCGCCAATGAAATTAAAAACTTGCAGTATGAGGCTGGGCAATTAGTACTGTACAATCACGAACTAAGTTTGATCCAACCAATCTCGAAGCCGAATGGAGTGGACCGTTTTTAGTTAAAGAATTGGATGAATATGGAGTAGCCACTCTATACAATGAGCGTGACAAGACGCATTTCCAAGTTCATAAGCATCGACTTAAGCCTTATTACGAGAACTGTATGAAGAGTCAAAATGATAACTTGAGAGAGTTCGTGGGCCCACCACGAGCAATAGATTGATCGAGAATATAGCGTGACGTTAAAATTTGCGCTTCTCGGGAGGCAACCCGAGCTTTTTGTATCCTTTTGTATTTTATTTTCAATTTATTTAATGTTTTATTTTGGTTTTTATCTTTTTAGAACAGATGGAAAAACTCGAACGAGGGAAACTGATAAATAAAGCGAAGAGAAATTGACCTAGGAACTCCGCCCGCGTCGACGCCGAGACTGCTCGCGGCGGTCGACGCGGCATCGACGCACCTGCCGAGAAATCGCTCTCTAGCGTCGATTGGGCTCGCGTCGGTCGACGCAGCGTCGACGCGAACCCCGGCCCCGACCCAGAAGTGTCTAAAATTTGGATTTTGCCCGACAAACCCGACCCGTTCATGTCTTGACCCGTGTCCAAACCCAGAAAACAGATTAAAATCGCCAACTCTCCCTCTTTCTTCACTTTTCAATCCCCAACTTCAAATTCTTCCTTCCTTCTTCACAAAATTTTTCTTCCTTCAAATTCTTGCAAATTAAACACCAACCCACATCAATCCATCTCACACATACCACATTACCCAGAAAAATCAACCCACCATCTCACATTCAACCAAAATCTCCAAAACGAAATACGTAGAGTTTGGGGGCAATTTCCGGAAACAAGCTAATTCGAGCTACAATCGTCGAGGTACTTTGCTTAAACTCTCTTGGGAGATTATATTTGTTGATTGCTTATGTTGTGATAGCTTTTGGTGCAAGGATTACTCAAAATTCTAGTTGGTTGAACACGCACGCCAAGTGTTCGACGAAATTCCCCAAAGAGCCAAAAGTTTTATTTTTAAGAGTTTTCATTCCCGTTCAACTTCTATTTGATTGAAAATGTCTCGAGCGGGAAAACGTAAGGATATTTCGGGAAAATACGGAGCATCGTTCCCAATTTTTGACAAGAAGGAAGGGGATGTTTTTAAGAATATTCGACAATGGGGTTTCGCGACCCATCGGACGATTAACGTGGACGGAATTGAGTAGGAAGACTTGAATGGGTCGGAGTACCACACCGACCTTTCCCTCTATGTTGATGGCCTCGGGTGTGGGTATTTTTCCCATATGCACCTACCCGGATTTAGCGAGCTTATGCTTGAGTTTTTCACTACTTTAGCAATCCGAAACGATGAGACCTTCACATGTAGGCTAGGTGGGAACGATGTGTTTGTGAATGAGGAGATATTTAGCAACATCTATGGTTTCCTGACTAAAGGGGACCACCCGATGGGAGTTCAAGGGTTCGATTTAGCCTCTTTTGGGGGGATGATAACCGAGGGAAACACGGGCGATTGCAAGCGATTCCCTTGCTCGAAGATTCAAGATGAAGCCCTCTACGTTGCCTAAAAGATCCTCAACCACATCATTTTATGCAAAAATGAGGCCACCTACGCGACCAAGTCCGAGCTCTACGTTTTACAGTGTCTTCTCGACGGTCTTCAAGTGCGGCTATACCCGTTGATTTTGAGCGGACTCTATAATGTTACCAAGGGTACGCCGGGACGCCACTCCTTTCCTTTGCACCATACATTACCGGCCTCGCCTGTCACTTCGGGTTCGATCCGGACAAAAATGGACTTAGCCCACTCGGGTCGACTTCACTATCTTTGACGCGTGCCCCTGCACCCCGAGTGAGGTCTTTGACTCAAGGAGGCTCCTTGTCACGAAACGACAAAGATGGCGATATGGAGCTGGCCCCACATACTAATTCGGGCTCGAGCCCCTATTGGGGCTAATTTCTCAAAGAAAACCGAGCTTTCCAATTGAAGATGTTCGACAAGCTCCAAATCATCGACGACAAGATTGACACGAATCATGAGCAAAACCGTCGGAGCTTGAGAAAGATGCTAGCTCGCATTTCGATCCTCGAAGAACGGTTTAAGACGGCGTATCCCAAACCGAGCATGGACGTTGATGAGAACCCCGAGGATGATAGATCCCGCGAGTTTTGACATCATTGTATCTTTATGCTTTTAAAAAAATAATAATAAATATAAAAAATCCAAAATTATTGTTATTTTCTTTGCTTTTGTTTGTTTTGTTGTTTTTAGGACATCTCATATCACGTACGATGGAGCACCGGCCAATTGCACACATCAACGAGTAGCGGATCGACCTTCTATTCTCAGGGATGTTTTCCTTACCTTCTTCTTTCTAAAATTTGATGTATTTGTGGCAATCAGGAGATTGCCGGGATTTCTAGAGAGGGGGGTGGTCGAGTGTGATTTTTATTACTTATTTATGTAATTCTAAATATTTGGCCTGTAATAATTAAATTCTTAAACATGATTAATTGCTATTTCTGCGCTTAATTGTATTTGTATGGCTTGCCTGTCAACGTTGACTATGTATGATTTTAGGTTCTTGTCTTTTGAGCGTATATAAGTGCATAAATTTCAAAAACTTTAATTATTATTTATATAATGGTACTTGGACGCAATTGATTTCGTTAAACCCAAAAGGCAGCGTCAATTCAAAACTTTTTCATGCAAAAAGCCAGTGAGTAGCCTGAGTGTTTATCATCATTGCATGTGCTTGAATAAGTTTCAGTTTTGATATCTCTTTGAAACCGCAGTGTGTAGTTGACTTTGAACATGAGGTTAAGGCGCAGAAAAAAAAAACATATTCCGGCCATATCCATATAATTTAGCCACTATAAATTCCGAATGAGCCAATCATAGCCAAATAATCTATGCCTATAGCCATGAGTGTTTTTGAGATGACCCCTACAACCTATTTAAAGCGTGGGGTAGGAGTTCGTATTTTTATTGGTGACTCAAACTTTTGTGCACCCCGTTTTTAATAATTAATTTAAAAGCACGTCAGTTTGCTCGCAAGTGTACGAGGTAACTGTAGGGTGATGAGTTTAACTCGATTCGTATCTCTCGAGGAAACAACTGTTCGGTCCTTTTGATGTTTTTCTCAATTACGAATAACATACATATACATTTGGGGGTTTGAATAGATTAATTCGATCATTATAAACTAAGACGATAATTAAAATAAAACTAATTAAACTAATTAGTTGGACGATTTAAGCATAATTCCGTATTTTCATAGTTCTGACTTATTTTACCGTATTTTAATCGTAATTGATGCAAATAGGTGATATTTCATTGTTTTTCACCTTACAGCTAAGTAACTGGAAGAGTTTAGCGCGTAAAAGACGAAGTTCGATGTTCGAGAATAGAAGAACAAGCTTTCCGGTGAAACGAGTAGCAAAAGATCTAGAAACGGAGACCGACGCTCAGTCGCGTCGACTGACGACGTCGACTGACGCGACCGTCGACGCACCGTCGACGCGAGCCATGTCAGCGAGTCATGACCGCGTCAGTCGATGCTACGTCGACGTAACGTCGACGCTACTTGCTGAAGCGTCGATGTCGACGCAACGTCGACGCTACTTGCTGAAGCGTCGATGTCGACACACCCCGTCGACGCACCTGCCCAGCCGATGCGCGCACCTGCTGACCACACCTGCCAAGCACTGCCGACCAAGTTTGCCGAGTCCCGCCGAGCGCCAGCACGCGTCAGTCGACGCTACGTCGATGCACCGTCGATGCGACAGCCCAGAATTCGGAAATTAGGATTTCTTGTGCGGCAAGACTTGTAATATTTATAAAAACTCGCCATATTTCAGGTTTTGAAGAGGACACGAAGACATAACACTATCCTAGGGTATTTTAGCATTCAATAACAATAAATCCACGTCTTATAACAAGATTTGGAGACGCGGATCAAGGATCGAAGTTCTACGCGTCCGAAACACCGATTTCGCTCTCGAGAAACCATCATCGCCCAAGATCAGCGTTCAAACTCCGGAATAGCTGGAGCTTTTCATTGCTTTCCTTAGTTTAAATAATTTTTCTAAACTCTTAGATAATTTTCTAGTTAATTCTTTAGATAAATTCTTAGTTAATTCTAGTTTTAATTAGTTCAATCATTCTTATGCTTGGATATTTGTTAATTTAGTTTATTTATGCGATTTAGTTTATGCTTAGTTAATGGTTCTTGAATTCATATGATTCAATTGCTTAGCGATAGTTTCTTAAATTCATGCTTTTAGATATTATAATTAGTTCTAATTTTCATAGCATTAAATTGATAATTTAGTTATTCCTCTTAGTTGATAAATTAGAATAATTAGTTTAATCAGCTTTAGTATACTACTTAGTTCGTAATTGATAATCTAGTTTAAAGT
>BMAC01000314.1:439425-476977 GCA_014905375.1 Phtheirospermum japonicum
TATACCAAAAATAAATAGAAAAACGTACTAAAATACTAATAAAAATAAGGAAAATCTACTCTAATCAAACTACCCCACGCTACATAGGTAATTTTGAAAATATAGGTACAAGTCAGGCAACGTCAAATACTTGACCATTATTACATTGTCGCATCAAAATAAAATCATGCCTTCAGTTGGACGATTTAAGCATAATTCCGTATTTTCATAGTTCTGACTTATTTTACCGTATTTTAATCGTAATTGATGCAAATAGGTGATATTTCATTGTTTTTCACCTTACAGCTAAGTAACCGGAAGAGTTAGCGCGTAAAAGACGAAGTTCGATGTTCGAGAATAGAAGAACAAGCTTTCCGGTGAAACGAGTAGCAAAAGATCTAGAAACGGAGACCGACGCTCAGTCGCGTCGACTGAGACGTCGACTGACGCGACCGTCGACGCACCGTCGACGCGAGCCATGTCAGCGAGTCATGACCGCGTCAGTCGATGCTACGTCGACGTAACGTCGACGCTACTTGCTGAAGCGTCGATGTCGACGCAACGTCGACGCTACTTGCTGAAGCGTCGATGTCGACACACCCCGTCGACGCACCTGCCCAGCCGATGCGCGCACCTGCTGACCACACCTGCCAAGCACTGCCGACCAAGTTTGCCGAGTCCCGCCGAGCGCCAGCACGCGTCAGTCGACGCTACGTCGATGCACCGTCGATGCGACAGCCCAGAATTCGGAAATTAGGATTTCTTGTGCGGCAAGACTTGTAATATTTATAAAAACTCGCCATATTTCAGGTTTTGAAGAGGACACGAAGACATAACACTATCCTAGGGTATTTTAGCATTCAATAACAATAAATCCACGTCTTATAACAAGATTTGGAGACGCGGATCAAGGATCGAAGTTCTACGCGTCCGAAACACCGATTTCGCTCTCGAGAAACCATCATCGCCCAAGATCAGCGTTCAAACTCCGGAATAGCTGGAGCTTTTCATTGCTTTCCTTAGTTTAAATAATTTTTCTAAACTCTTAGATAATTTTCTAGTTAATTCTTTAGATAAATTCTTAGTTAATTCTAGTTTTAATTAGTTCAATCATTCTTATGCTTGGATATTTGTTAATTTAGTTTATTTATGCGATTTAGTTTATGCTTAGTTAATGGTTCTTGAATTCATATGATTCAATTGCTTAGCGATAGTTTCTTAAATTCATGCTTTTAGATATTATAATTAGTTCTAATTTTCATAGCATTAAATTGATAATTTAGTTATTCCTCTTAGTTGATAAATTAGAATAATTAGTTTAATCAGCTTTAGTATACTACTTAGTTCGTAATTGATAATCTAGTTTAAAGTACCAAATATATTACCAAAAATTTCCTCGTCGACAACCACATCATTCCCTCCTAGCCGACAAGAGAACGTCTCGTCGTTCCGAATTGCCAAAGTCGAGAAAAACTCGAGCATGAGTTCTCGAAAACCGGGCAAGTGCATTTGGGCAAAGTACCCACACCCGAGGCTATCTACGTACCGTGAAAGGTCGGTGTGGTGTTCCGAACCACCCGAAGCCTCCTCCTCGAGCGCTTGGACGTTCAAAGTCCGATGCATAGCAAATCCCCATTTCCGAATGTTCTTGAACATGTCCCCTTCCTTTTTGTCAAAAATCGGGAACGGTGCACCGTATTTCCCCAAGATATCCTTACGTTTACCCGCTCGAGACATTATCACACAATACGAAATTGAACGGGGGTGATAAACCTTGAAAAATAAAACTTTTTGTTCTTTGGGGAATTTTTGTCGAACACTTGGCGTGCGTGTTCAACCAACAAAATTCTTGCACAATTCTTGCACCAACAACTTCCCAACACACAACCAACAACAATATAATAGTTTCAAGCGAAGTACCTCAAAGATTGCGGCTCGAATTTTGCCCGTTTTCCGGAAAGTTGCCCAAATTTGTTTCAACCCTTTAAGCCCGGAATTTAGGATGTGTTGACATATATGAATTGAGATGATCTCTGGGTTTAGCGGTGTTGTAGTGCTTGAATTTTTGGAAATTTTTGAAAGACAAATTATTGCAAAAGAGAAAGTAAAATATGATTTTAGAAAAAGAAGAAAAGTGAGAAGAGGGGAGGGAGAAGCTGTTTTTAAGAGGGTTTTCTGGGTTTCCCGCGGGTCACACGCATACGGGTCGGGTTGGTGGGTCAAAAATCCGATTTTTAACCATTTCTGGGCCGGTTCTGGATTCGCGTCGACGCCGCGTCAGTCGACGCGACAGAGAGTGATTCTTTGGCATTTCGCGTCGACGCCGCGTCGACTGACGCGAGCAGGTGCTCGGCGTTGACGCGGGCGGATTCCTGGGCGTCTTTTCCTTCGCTCGTTCGTTCAATTCTCCTCGTCCGAGTTCTCCATCTGGTCTTAAACAAGTAAAAATCAAAAATAAAAATTAAATAAAATGAAAATAAGGTACAGAAGGATACAAATGCTCGGGTTGCCTCCCGAGAAGCACAAATTTTAACGTCGCTTGCTCGACGCTATCTTGCTCGTTTATCTTTCAATGTACGGTGGATCTCCAAACTTCACCATCTTGCGATTTCTATTTTTACCTCGTCCATCATGATAAGGCTTCAATCTATGCTTGTGAGCTTGAAAGGACGATTTTCCAATCTCATCGTACAACGTGGCTACGCCGTACTCATCAAATTCTTTAATCGAGAATGGTCCGCTCCATGAAGCTCCAAAATCGGCTGGGTCATACTTACGTTCGTTATTACACAAGACTAATTCTCCAACCTTAAATTGCAAGTTCTTGATTTCACTCGTGCGAACCTTTCTTGATTTCTTCATCTCCTTCGCCCAATCGCCTAAACACGCCTCGCCCGTGTTCTTTTTGAAAGTGAAATTTTCGCTATGGTCGAGGAAATCGTGCCTTGAACGATTTATTGGTGGTTTCGAATCCACCTTTTGCTCGAATTTGTGCGAAAACTTCTCATCAAAATTGTCTCCAAATTCTGCCACAATATCGCGTATGTCTATACCCAACAACTCGATCAATTCTTCTCCACTTAAGTGCATATGATCATCGGACTCGTAACCCTGACACGAATTGACTTGCTTGTTCCTTCCCTTGATAGAAACTCCGGCGTCGTTTCCATCGCCTAACTTGTTCAAAGTTGCGATCTCTCGTAATTCGTTGACGCATGATGCAACGGGGTCAATGAATGAATCTTCCTCTTGCATAATAGGAGAGGGAGTGTTGTGAATATCTTTCAGAGAAAAGGTCACTGTTTTGCCCAAAACGGTCATCGTCATTCTACCTTTATGAACATCAATAAGAGTATGTGAAGTCGCCATGAACGGGCGTCTTAATAGAATGGTGTGCTCGTTGTCCTCAGTCGGAACTTCACCAATGTCCATAATCACAAAATCTACCGGTAGTACGAGCTCTCCAACTTGCACTAGAACATCCTCGACTATCCCCAAAGGTCGTCGAGTTGATCGATCGGAAAACTGTAGGCGCATAGTTGTCGGTTTGAGGGGTCCAAGATCAAAATCTTGATAAAGCAAATACGGCATTAGATTCACGCCTGCTCCAAGGTCCAACATACCTACTGCATTCTTCCCATTAGCTAGTGAAATTGTTATGCAAAAACTGCCAGGATCGCGTTCCTTAGGTGGTAATGGTTTCTTGAAAATTGCACTAACTTCCTTCGGTAACGGAACGTATTGAGTTGTCGCCAAACGTCTCTCTCTCGAGGCAAGTTCCTTAAAAAACTTGACGTAGGCGGGCATCGTCTTGATCACTTCTAAAAGTGGCAGGTTTATATTCACATTCTTCAAGAGATTGTACAGCTTCATAAATTTCTTGTTCTCCTTTGCTGGACGTAATCGGCTCGGAAAAGGAACAACATCCTTATACTGCATCGTTGTTTGCTTCGGCAGTGATGCTTCGTCTTTGCCAAGGGTGTTGCTCGGAATTGTCCCTTGAATGGAACCAGGCACGTATCTATTGGTGGATTTATGTATCTTGTCCATTGGTTTAGGAACAATCTCCTTATCTTGGTTCTCTATGCCATTGTCGATCTTCTTCCCACTACAAAGGACGTGAACCGCCGATGCTTGCTCCGGTTGTCTTGGTAGCTTGTCTTTCTCCTTATTTGACCTAGAAATATCAGTTGCTATTTGTCCCATAGTTCTTTCCATCCTATCCATGTTTTTAGCTAGATCATGCACAATACCAGAAAGATGGTCAATTCCGCTCACCTTCTTTGAAAGTTCGTCAATCTTCGCATTTACCTTTATAAGCCCTTCTCTATTACTGATCATCTCGGCTACTTGATTTTGCTGCCAAACCAGCAGCTGATCGTTCGGTTGGCTTGTACTTGATGTCTGCCCTTGCGTATGAAAATTATTTTGTGCCGGTGGCACTTGTACTGGAGCATAATGCGGTGGGGGAAATTGCGGATCAGGCGGCATATGATTTGGATTGCCCGGGCCCCACTTGAAAAGAGGATTGTCATGTTGTGGTGTGTACTTCTTTTGATTTGAATAATTCTGGATCGCGTTTACCTCCTCTTGCTGCTCACTATTTTTTGGACATGCGTCTGCTAAATGCTGGAGGGATCCACACTGGTTGTAATTCGCAGCCATCTTCTGTGCAGCGGCCTTGCTAGCTCGCTCGGCTTTCCAAGAAGCTAATTTCTCGTCGAAAATCTCTACACATTTTGCCTTAACTAACTTGCCATCATCTAAATCAGGGTCGGGGACGGAAACTTCGTTAACTCTCATCTTACGAGGCTGAGAGTTGGTTTGTCTAGACTTTTCGCTTTGCTTCTCCAACACTTGTCTTGCCTCGTGTGCTGTCAAATCTCCAAAATCTCCTCCCGCTGCTATCTCTACCTCTCGTTTCCCATGGTCCAATAAACCATCGAAAAAGAACTGGTTAGTCATCTCCGAAGAATAGTTGTGGTGGGGGCAAGCTTGCAAAAGTGTCTTGTAGCGCTCCCACATTTCGTGAAATAGCTCTCCTTCTAAATGCTCAAAAGTAGCGATTTGTCTCCGAAGATGCCCCGTTGTTTGGGCTGAATAATATTGGTTTAGGAACTTTTCGCTAATCATATCCCAGTCGGTTAACGAACCAGGCTCTAAGGAAAGTAGCCATGACTTCGCCTTGTCCTTCAAGCTGTACGGGAAATAAATCATCTGGACCTCCTCTTGGTGAAGGCCATGAACTACGAATCGGCCAACTTCATCAACGGAATAATTTAAAAATTCCAAGGGGTCTTCATGCGCATTCCCATGAAAGGTTGGGAGTAGGTTGAGTTGATGCGGTTTAATTTCCACTGCCCTCGCGGTCGGTCCAAGAACAATGGTGGACCTAAAGGGTACAACCTTTGGACGTGCCAAGTCGCGCTGTCTAAGTGCTCGATCTCCCCTTGGTTCTCTAACTTGTTCATTAACTCTCTCATAGTGGTCATCGTGTGCATATTGGTGCTCACGCTCGTATCTCCTTCCGAAGTTATTTTGCCCGTATCCGTGATCTTGATTCTCCAACCAATCGTTCATGTGCCTTTGGTTGTTAGCATGCGCGTTGTGCTGCATAAAATCTACGTTTCTAATTGCCACGTTCTCGAGGTTGTGTTGGCGAATAGCGTTGTTGTTCATTTCCCCGTTTGGTCTCATATTCGCCATGTTGGGTTGGTGGTTGATCATGTTGTTCTGCCGGTTAATCCCTTCGTCTTGTCCCAAGTTCTGCTGATAATTAGCCCAATAAGCTCGTGGTAGGGGTTGTCCTTTCAAAACGATCGGCTCACTCCCATACCCGTGTCGATTGGGACGGGGTGGTGTTCGTGGTGGGGAATCGCCGTTTCGAACCGATTGTGCTCCTAACATCATGTCGGGAGCTTGATCGCAAGCAAAATCAGTTGCTGTTGAGGAATCGTCCTCGGGAATAAAAACGGGTCTTGGTCTCGGTGGATTTGAATGGTGGATGTTGTCAATGAATGGCACAAGGTCCAGTTGAAGTGATCGCCTTCCTTGCATAAGCTCAACAACACGTCAACGTATCAAATGGCAAAGGCCAAGAGTAAAAACAAGAAATAAATATAGAAAAGTAAAAGTAAACATAAAATGTCAAAAATAAAACAAAAAAAAAACATCTCAAATTCCTACTCATTGCTTCCCCGGCAACGGCGCCAAATTTTTGACTCAAACTTTTGTGCACCCCGTTTTTAATAATTAATTTAAAAGCACGTCAGTTTGCTCGCAAGTGTACGAGGTAACTGTAGGGTGATGAGTTTGACTCGAGTCGTATCTCTCGAGGAAACAACTGTTCGGTCCTTTCGATGTTTTTCTCAATTAGGAATAACATACATATACATTTGGGGATTTGAATGGATTAATTCGATCATTATAAACTAAGACGATAATTAAACTAATTACTTTAAACTAGATTATCAATTACGAACTAAGCAGTATACTAAAGCTGATTAAACTAATTATTCTAATTTATCAACTAAGAGGAATAACTAAATTATCAATTTAATGCTATGAAGATTAGAACTAATTATAATATCTAAAAGCATGAATTTAAGAAACTATCGCTAAGCAATTGAATCATACGAATTCAAGAACCATTAACTAAGCATAAACTAAATCGCATAAATAAACTAAACTAACCAATATCCAATATCCAAGCATAAGAATGATTGAACTAATTAAAACTAGAATTAACTAAGAATTTATCTAAACAATTAACTAGAAAATTATCTAAGAGTTTAGAAAACTTATTGAAACTAAGGAAAGCAATGAAAAGCTCCAGTTATTCCGGAGTTTGAACGCTGATCTTGGGCGAAGATGGATTCTCGAGCGCGAAATCGGTGTTTCGGACGCGTAGAACTTCGATCCTTGATCCGCYTCTCCAAATCTTGTTATAAGACGTGGATTTATTGTTATTGAATGCTAAAATACCCTAGGATAGTGTTATGTCTTCGTGTCCTCTTCAAAATCCGAAATATGAGGGTTTATATAGATATAACAAGTCTTGGCGCACAAGAAACCCTAAAATCCGAATTCTGGGCCGTCGCGTCGACGGTCGACGTAGCGTCGACTGACGCGTGCTGGCGCTCGGCGGGACTCGGCAGACTTGGTCGGCAGCGCTCGGCAGGTCTGGTCAGCAGGTGTGCGCGTCGGCTGGGCAGGTGCGTCGACGGGGTGTGTCGACATCGATGCTTTAGCAAGTAGCGTCGACGTTGCGTCGACATCGGTGCGTCGACATCGACGCTTTAGCAAGTAGCGTCGACGTAGCATCGACTGACGCGGTCATGACTCGCTGACATGGCTCGTGTCGACAGGGCGTCGACGGTCGCGTCAGTCGACGCGACTGAGCGTCGGTCTCCGTTTCTAGATCTTTTGCTACTCGTTTCACCGGAAAGCTTGTTCTTCTATTCTCGAACATCGAACTTCATCTTTTACGCGCTAAACTCTTCCGGTTACTTAGCTGTAAGGTGAAAAACAACGAAATATCACCTATTTGCATCAATTATGATTAAAATACGGTAAAATAAGTCAGAACTATGAAAATACGAAATTATGCTTAAATCGTCCAACTTATACCAAAAATAAATAGAAAAACGTACTAAAATACTAATAAAAATAAGGACAAATCTATTCTAATCAATTGGTTATTTGAGTCTTGGAATTTTTATTAGGAATTTATTATTTTGTAATTAAGGACCACCATCTAAAAAAATATAAAAGAAAAAAAGAGAGACCCCATAAAAAAGAATAAATGGGGGGTAAAATAAAAAAAATAAGAAAGGATGGTGAGTCTTGTTGAGTAATTGCCTACGCGCTTAATTTAAGGCTTGAGTTTATTGTTTATTTTCGCGTAAAGCCTATTCTTTAAGAGGCAAGAGTTGAGTTGTGAGAAACATGTAATAAGCTTCAATTGTGATTAAGTGGTTTGAGCTTATAGTCGGTTTACGAGTTTCGAGTTGAGGAATAGTCCAAGTTTAAAGGCTACGTTATGAAAGTTAAGTGAGGTATTTTTATTTTTGAACGAGGTGAAGCC
This sequence comes from Phtheirospermum japonicum, assembly GCA_014905375.1. Classification (NCBI taxonomy): domain Eukaryota; kingdom Viridiplantae; phylum Streptophyta; class Magnoliopsida; order Lamiales; family Orobanchaceae; genus Phtheirospermum; species Phtheirospermum japonicum. The sequence goes on from BMAC01000314.1 coordinate 447,491, forward strand.
ATTTTGCTTCGTGATTTGAATAGGTTAGGTGAGTTATTGATCACGTTAGATCGTGAGTTAGCCACACGACTTATATATTCCATACCCGTCCAAAGAGCCTTACACTACAACCCGAAAAGACCTCTACCGATTCTTAGTTTTGACAACACACTTAATTTGCGATTGAGAAGAGATTGATTTTCCGTGCTTGTTTATTGTGCATGTATTTGTGTGATCTGAGTGTATACACATCCTATGTAGCGATGCTTGAGTGCTTTTGAGCGAACACCATATATATTCCATTTTGAGAGGATGCATGAATTGTTTATGAAGCGACGATATAAAAAAGGTGGAGTGTTTGACGTTGCGTGATTTGTACCTATATTTTCAAAATTATGTATGTAGCATAGCACGACTTATTGCATGAATTTATTTTCATTCCTGTTAGTCTTTGAATCTATCGTTTGATCGAGGACGAACAAACCAATTAAGCATGGTGTAGTTGATTAGCGTAGATTTGTCCTTATTTTTATTAGCTTTTAAGTTCGTTATTCTATTTGTTTTTTGTATAAGTTGGATGATTTAAGCTTAATTCCGTATTTTTATATTTTCAGCTTATTTTACCATGTTTTGATCATAATTGATGAGAATAGGTGATTATTCGTTGTTTTTCGCCTTAGAGCTAAATGATCGGAAGAGTTCAGCGCATAAAGGGATGAAGTTCGATGTTCAAGAGTGGAGAACAAGCTTTCCAGTGAATGAGTAGTAGAAAGATCGAAAAAATGAGACAGACCCTCAGTAGCGTCGATCGACACAAGCGTCGACGTGGATCCTGCACGCGTCAGTCGACGCTCTGTCGACGCCAAGCCAACGCAACTCTCATAAGCGATGATCCAAGAGTCCGTCTGTCGATGCCAAGTCAACGCAACTTGCAATTGTGTCGATCTGAGACCGCGTCAGTCGACTCAGCCGCCCAGGCAGCATCGACGCCGAGCTCCAGCACGCGTCAGTCAACGCGACGTCGACGTGGCTGCCCAGAAATACGTTTTTAGGGTTTCTTGTGCGCCAAGACATGCTATATCTATAAGTATCCTTCATATTTCGGATTTTTAAGGAGACACACAACTATCTACGAGCAGAGACCACTTCCTAGGGGTTAGCCAGCACAGAAACAACGCATTTATACACTCCAGAAATCAAGATTGAAGATTCAAGATCCTTACGCTCAAGAATCACTTCAAATCGAGATTTCATTCCAAACTCTGAATTCGCTGGAGATTTTTACTACTTTCAGTAATTACAATAAGTACTCTAAACTCTTAGTTAATTTCGTAATTAGTTTCCTAGTTAATTTCATAGTTAAATCCTTAGTTAATTCTAGAACTAGTTTAATTAGTTTAATTCTTTCATGCTTGATATTGGATATTGGATATTGGATTAATCTAGTTTATTTATGCGAATTGATTTATGCTTAATCACTTGTCTTTAGATTCTTATGATACAATTACTTCGTGATAGTTTCTTATATTCATGTTTCAAGATTCGTTAATTAGGTTTAATTCATCGTTGCGTTTTATTGATAGTTTAATTATTGCTCGTAGTTGATAATCTAGTTTAAAATGATTAGTTTAATTAGTCTTAGTTTAAATATTGCTTTAGTTTACAATGATCAATTCAAAATCTTAAAAAAAAAACCGATGTACATGTATTTTATGGTAGTTCATAAATTGAGAAAAACATCTAGAGGCCGAATAGTTGTTTCCTCGAGAGAATCGACTTGAGTCAAACTCACCACCCTGCAAGTTCTTCGTACTCTTGCGAGCAAACTTACGTGTTTTAAATAAATTTAAAAGGGGTGCACAAAAGTTTGGATCAAAGAACTAGCGGTAGCTACTATAACGGTTACCTTACCATTAGCGGTTCCAGAACCGACTTAAGAAGACTTGCGGCCCAAGAAACGAAAATCTATAAATATTACCCCATAAATCCGATTTTCTAAGTTACCTAAGATGTAGTTAGACACTTTAAACTTATTCCTAGGGTTTCTAAGGCCTCTTAGGGACTGCCAACCCCAAACAAGTGCCGAGTTTTTCTTAGTTTCTCTTCAAAATTCTTAGATTTAGATTAATTTAGATTAGCTTTTAGATAATTTAGATTCAAGTTTTCTACCACCAAGACGCTGCAAATTCATCAATTTAATTAGTAAGTTTTCTTTTCATTTAATTTAGTTTAATTAATTTTCATGCTTTTAAAATCATGCTTGATAGTTTAATAATTAATCTTCAACAAAACAAAACCCCCCATGTATGATGATGAATTATATGATATTGAGATTGGTGATGATGATTTTGGGATTATTATGTTGAGATCGATGAAATTGACTGGCTAGATCTAATGGGTCTAGAGCATAGAATCGTCGTGAACCATCAATTAGGTTTATCCAAATAGATCGTGGAAATGATTCGAAGCTCTAAAACCCTTGTTTTCAAAATCTTTTCAAAACTCTTAATTTTTAATTGTTCTTCGTTTTAAATCAGTTTATTGTTTTTACGTGTTTAGATTAGGATTTTATTTTTATTTCGTATTCGTGAACAAACAAACACAAAAGGAACTTTCGAGCATAGTTTTCCTTGAGAGACGATTCAGTTCAACTTACCAACCTACATGCGATTCGTTCTCTTGCGGGCGAGCTTTTAAAATTTGACAAATATTTATAAAGTAGGTACACAAAAGCTCGAATCAAAAGTTTGGCGCCGTTGCCGGGAAAACTAAAGGTTGTGAATTTTGTGTTTGCTCTTTGTTATCCTTATTTGTGTTTTTATCTTCGTTTCGTTTATCTTTAATATTTATTTGTGATTTTTTGTTTTTATTATTTTCCAACGGTGCGTTTAACCTTGTGTGTTGAGTGTTGTGTTTGCAAGGTACGTCTACAACCAAAACGTATGATTTATCAAACCGTTTTTCAAAAAAATAAAATAATATAATATAAAAATATAAAAAAATCGAAAATTAAAAAAAAATCGAAAATTAATTTTTTTTATTTTTGTTCTTTCAAAAAAGAAATTATTATTAAAAAAATTAAAAAACTAAAAAAAAAAATGTCTTACCCGTACGAGATACCACCGTTCGATTGGCGTCGTGCCCTCGACCGGCCATTCCATTAAGCGCCGCGATGAAGAATTACTTTCCCGACGAGTACGACCAAAATAATCTTCCGATTTTCTATGGGCTTCGCAACGAGGATCCGTTTAAATTCATCGAAAACTACAAGGACATCACCGAGAATTCTCCTCTTATAGAGCTTACTAGGGATCAAGTGAGGATGCGACTCTTCACTTTTGCGCTAAAGGATCGGGCAAAGGAATGGTTATTGAAGCTAGAACCCGATTCCTTGAAAATGTGGGATGAAGTAATGGATAAGTTCTTGTGGAAGTTCTATGTCCCTAATATGGTATGTGATCGTTGTGGAGGCTGGGGACATTTGGAGAATGAATGCATAGTACCATTGGACGATGAGCCATAATGGAATGATACCGCCATCCAGGATTATACGAGCTACGATTCTTATGTCCCTCCTGAATCAATTCCATCCTACCCGAGCTATGAAGACTACCAACCAAATGATCAACTAATGTTGGGGCAGCAAGGTCATGAATCTGAGAGAACTAGTTTTCAAGACGAACTTGTTCCATTGACCATACAAGAAGATGAAACTGTTGAGTCTATGTATCAAATTTTTGAGTCTATACGTCAAAGTCATGAGTGTTCGCTTCAAAGTATGAAGAATATGGAGATGATGTTGGGTCAAATGAGGGCTAATTTAGCCAAATTATTAAATGAGGGGGATGAAGAACCAATTCTTGATGTAATGGAGCCCACCTTAGATATTGAGAGTTCAAGCTTGAATGATCATTTAGGAAATATGGTTAAGGATGAGGCTATAGAGGATTTGGATGAGATCGCTCCGCCTGTGTTTTATAACGAATCATTGGATAATGATATAGGAGAATTGCCATTGGAGCTTATTATGGATCTTACGAATTCGAGCTTTCTCAATGTTTATGCGGATAATGTGATGGAGCCGAATGTGGAAGAGATGTGTACGGAGGATGAGATTGGGGATGTAGTGGAGATCGACCCTCTTGCGCTTTTCGAGGATTTCATAGATGATGAGGAGGAGGTGTTGCCACTGGAGAACCTAAGAGACGTTGGAGATCACGGCCACTCAAGCTCAATGAGAATGGAGGTGTTGCGATGCCCAATGTAGAAAAGGTGGTGAACGAATATTGGAGAAGGATGTGATGATCGAGCCTCTTATCGAGCCACCCAAAGCTTTGATCGATATTGAGACGGAGATGGTGGTTGAGGTAATCGAGCAAAGTTTCCCTCCCCTATGCCATTATTTAGATTTTAATATTTTTCAGGGTGTTGAGGGAGATGCTAAATTTTTGAAGGAGTTCGGAGTGTACGAGGGATTTTCCGTTTGTTCAACGGATTCCCTATTTTTTAAGAAAGTAGAGGATCACCCTGTGCCGCAATTTTCTTTTGATTTGTTAGTGGTGTTAAACTATTTGCTTTTTCGACCTCCGAAGCGAATTGGAGTTTTGATCCTACGACTTATGTGCGTGCCCGCTTTGAGAATTATAAACGCCCATGCTTACTGTTAGAGAACACTAAGGCGTGGCACGATCATCACTTGTTTCTGGATCCGGGATAGCATCGTCCGTAGAAGGCGTCGAGCTTTCGATGTTAAATAAGTGCTTCTTGGGAGGCAACCCAAGTGTTTGATTTCTTTTTCGTTAGCTTTTATTTTGATTTTTCTTTCTTTTATTTTATTTTATTAGTTGTGTCTATGCTTTGGTACGTTGATGCGGTGTTGATGTGCAGAAATTATTTAAAAAAAAAATCCGCCAAAACTGGGAACTTGGCGGTTACCTAGCGGTAACTCCTTACCGTTGGCAGTTATCGTTAGCAGTCCAGGCGAGTACCGATGATATCAACCGCTAAACAGGATGCTGGGGAAGTTACAGTTAAAGGCCAACGATAGATTAGCGGTAGCACCAACCGCTACATCCCCTTACCGCTAGTCATTACCGTTAGCTTCCCAGGCTTAACGGCGAAGTTCACCCGCTGCAACCACCATTGGCAGAGGACTCTAGCGGTTATAATAATGGTAGATGCTTTCCCTAGAGCTACCGTTAGAGGTTAAAAATTAAAAAAATAATAAAAATAATTAAATTAAAAAATCAACGAATCAAAAATTCCCAAAAATTATCAGTTTCTGTTTATGAGTTTGTTTTTGCTATTTATTTTATTTTTATAGGTTTCATCCAAGACATTTTTTATCACGAGTTCGAGACGAAGGATTATTGCACAAGCGCTTTTTGGAGTTGCTCGACTATTTTTCAGGGACGTTCCCTTACTCTTTTCCTCATTTAATTTATTTTTCTCTTATATTTAGGGCAATTAGGAGATTGCCAGATTTTTAGAGGGGGGGATGGTTGAGTATGTTTTATATTTGAAAAATTGTGCAATTTGAATTCGTGATTTGTAATAGATAATATTTACGTGATTGATTACTATTGTTTCGCTGAATTGTGTTTGTTTGGCTTGCATGTCGAAGCTAATTAAGATTAGATTTGAGGCTTTTGTCTTTTGAGAGTGCATAAGTGCATAAACTTTTCAAAAATTATTTCTATATATTGTAAAATGGTACTTGGACGCAATTGATTTCGCAAAACCTTAAAAGCAGCGTCAATTCAAAAACAATTTCATGCAAAAGTTGTGAGTAGCCTGAGTGTTTATCATCATTGCATGTACTTGAGTGAGTTCTGTTTTGAGATTTTTTGAAATCGATGTGTGTAGTTATCTTTGAACATGACGTTAAGGCACAAAAAAACCCTATTTCCGTCCATATCCATATATATTAGCCATTATAAATTTCGAATAAGCCAATCATAGCCAAATAATCCATGCCTATAGCCATGTGTTTTTTGAGTCAACCCCTACTATCCCATTAAAAGCGTGGGGTAGGAGTTCGTTATTTTTATTAGTTATTAGTGTATTGGATTTTTTATCATGGATTTAAGAAAAGTTTGTAATAAAGGATCACCATCGTTAAAAAAAAAAAAAGACCCCATAAAAAAAAGAATAAAAGGGGGACAAAATATTAAAAAAAAAAGAGAGAAAAAAATTATTAAAAGAGGATGGTGGTTCTAGTTGAGTAGTTGCATACGATTTTAAAGGCTTGAATTTTATTGTTTATTTTCTTGTGAAGCCTAATATGTAAGAGGCAAGAGTTTTGTAGGAAGCATATAATAAGCTTCTATATTGTTTAAGTTGTTCGAGCAAAAGTCGGTTTAGAGTTACGAGTTGAGAAATAGCCTAAGTATAAAGGCTACGTTATGAGTTTTAGTGAGGTTTTTCTTTTGAATGAGGTTAAGCGCATTGCTTCGAGATTAGATTAGGTTCGGTGAGTTATTGATCATGTTAGATCCTGAGTTATCCACATGACTTATATATTCCATACCCGTCCAAAGAGCCTTGCATTACAACCGGAAAATACCTTTTTTGATTCTTTGTTGATAGCACACTTAATTTGCGATTGAAAAGAGATTGATATTTGGTTCTTATTTATTGTGTATGTATTTGAATGATTTGAGCGTATACACGACCCCATTAAGAATTCTCGAGTGCTTTTGAGCGTACACCCCGATATATTACCCTTTGTGAGGATGCATGAATTTGATTTTGAAGAGACAATGTAATAAGAGTGGAGTGTTTGAAGTTGCGTTACAATTATCTATAATTTCAAAACTATGTATGTGGCTTGGCACGACTCTTTGCTTGAGCTTATTTTCATTCTTGTTAGTCTTTAAAATTATCATTTGTTCGAGGACGAACAAACCAATAAAGCGTGGGGTAGTTGATTAGCACATATTTTTCCTTATTTTTATTAGTATTTTAGTTCGTTTTTCTATTTGCTTTTGGTATAAGTTGGATAGTTTAAGCTTAATTTCGTATATTTGTACTTCCATCTTATTTTACCGCCTTTTGTTCTAGATTGATACAATTAGGTGATATTTTGTTGTTTCCCCCCTTATAGCTAAGTAACCGAAAGAGTTCAGCACGTTAGAGATGAAGTATGATAATCGAGAGTCAAAGATCAAGCTTTCCGTTGAAGAAGTAGCAAGAATTAATAGCTAACGGTTTTCTATAACGGTTATTCCATCTGGAACCGTTACAGTATCGTTGAAGGAAGAAAGAGAAGCTAATGGTGCACTAGCGATAGCTACTACCGCTATCTACAATGGTTACTTACCGCTACCTTATCGTTTCTTACAACCGATGTTAAAATCAGAGGCGCTGAAATGAAGAACTAGCGGTAGCTACAATAACAGTTACCTTACCGTTACATTACCGTTAGCGGGCCCAGAACCGACTTAAGAAGACTTGCGGCTCAAGAAACAAAAATCTATAAATACTACCCCATAAATCCGATTTTCTAAGTTACCTAAGCTGTAGTTAGACACTTTAAACTTATTCCTAGGGTTTTTAAGGCCTCTTAGGGATTGACAACCCCAAACGAGTGCTGAGTTGTTCTTAGTTTCTCTTCAAAAATCTTAGATTTAGATTTCTAACTTTAGATTAATTTAGATTAACTTTTAGATAATTTAGATTCAAGTTTTCTACCATTAAGACGCTGCAAATTCATCAATTTAATTAGTAAGTTTTCTTTTCGTTTAATTTAGTTTAATTAATTTTCATGCTTTTAAATTCATGCTTGACAGTTTAATAATTAATCTTCAACAAAACAAAACCCCCCATGTATGATGATGAATTGTATGATACTGAGATTGGTGATGATGATGTTGGGATTATTATGTTGAGATTGATGAAATTGATTGGCTAGATCTAATGGGTCTAGAGCCTAGAATCGTCGTGAACCATCAATTGGGTTTATGCCAATAGATCGAGGAAACGATTCGAAGCTCTAGAACCCTTGTTTTCAAAATCTTTTCAAAACCCTTAATTTTTAATTGTTCTTCGTTTTAAATTAATTTATTATTTTTATGTGTTTAGGATAGGATTTTATTTTTATTTCGTATTCGTGAACAAACAAACACAAAAGGAGATTCCGAGCCTAGTTTTCCTTGAGAGACAATTCACTTCAACTTACCAACCTACATGTAATCCCGTTCTCTTGCGGCGAGCTTTTAAAATTTAACAAATATTTATAAAGGAGGTACATAAAAGCTCGAATCAGGATAAAATCAACTTGGAGAGAAAAGAATGAGGCCTGAGTCCTCTTTACATATATAAGAGACGTGTTCTAAATCTAGGGTTCTCGTCTCTGATTGAAACTATAATACCATAAATAATGACCGACTTAGAATTAGGATTGCTCTTATATGATAAGTTACCATAGATAATAAAACTCCCATTGAATTACCATAATACTCATAAGCCAATAACCATATTATACCCTTAGTCCGCAAAGACCCCATACCATAACCCATATCAGCCCACCAGGGCCCAAACCCATGTTAACCATAAAGCCCAGCTCTCCATACCAAGATACCATAATGCCATTCAATTAATAAGAGCTCACCACCTTCATATAAAGCTCGCCACTCTTATACGAGAGCTCGCAGCTTCAACCTAAGAGCTCGCCACTCCTAGAACAGCTCGCCTCCTATAAGAAGGATTGCTTCTTCTAAAAGTAGAGGTCACTTACTAAATCCATATAATACCTGCATGTTCACTGACATGAATATTTGATGTCGTATCACAGGGTGCAGGCGTGCGGAACGGGTTGCTAGGCACGCCCAAAGGTTGGAACAGTGGGCGACCAAGAGCGTCATCCCATCCTGAAAGCATCATCGGCCCAAGAGTAGAGACCTGTACCGAAGTGGGATTGCCGAACTATTTCAATAGAACGTTCTTTAGGTCGTGAGGCAACTCTACACCAAGTTTGGTGTCATTATAAGTTTATTTGGGCCGTCGGAAAAATAGGCGACGATAGGCTGGTGTCCTGCGCGCAGGCAAGGCGGAGATCGTGTGACCAGAGGGTCTTAGACTTTGAGATTTGTGAAACTGTTCGAATGGAGACTTTGTGGGAGTGTTAGTTTGATCTCCACCAAGTTTATGGCTTGACGGTTCTGTTTGAGATTCAAACATAATGTACGTTTAAGGTGTGTCAGTGCAGTGGCATTGTTGTAACTTCTGTATCTTGCAAGGTCGATTCCCCTCTCACTGTTTATCAAATGGGGATGAAACTTTGTGGAGATCTTAAGGATTGTATAATATTCTCTACGGTCCAAGAGGATATTGATTCGGATTTCAGGTGTGGGAGTTATACCCTATGTGCATGCCAATATCTTGAATGTCTAGCCATGTTACGTTGCTTTTTTTTTTCTAAAGTGTATTATAAGGGGGACATGCATCCGATGAGATGTTACTGGTCCTCCTCATGTTGCGGACATCAAGTACGCAACTCCTTAGGGGAATTTGGGGCACCCAAGGGCCAGATTTAGGCACATCAAAATAGTGTCTAAAGTCCTCGTTTGGGTTGGGGACCGAGCGAGCGGCGGTGGGCGGCGAAAGCCAGCCTATGAGGGCCGAGAGGTTGGTGTATGTCCAATGTTATGACCCGCAGGCTAGTATATCTAAATGAACACCGCTTGGTTTACTGAGTGATTGAGGCAAAACACCAAATAGCCTCATGAGCGTACTCGTAAGCATCAGATATGGGTTCAAGCCATGCTACAGGGGTTTGTTGGTCGGTAATGCAGTTCTTGGGCGAACCGCATTATGGGCAAGCTTTGGCGTGATGTCAAATGGTCGGAAAGAAATGTACCATGCACGTCGTGGGTCAGTAAGGTGGGAATGTTGGCATAGCACTTGACCAAGGACTTACGAATAGCCCTACTCGGGCGTAGACACGAACATAAAGGCACCAGGCCAGGTATTGGATCCAGGGTGACTCAACTGAGTGTCGAGCACGAGTATTGCATTGTGGACTTACGAGAAACCCACAGTGCCTACTCGATCAAGGTTGCAAACATAGGCTCCGTTACAGGTACTGCACCCGTACGCCCCGAAGGAGTGCCGAGCACATGAGAATACAATGGGGGCAAACGAAAGACCCCCATTGCCGAGCAAGGGTCAATCATGCTCATGTGCTTCACGAGATGGATATCAATTACCCTATCCTTGGCTCGTAGGAGAAGTGAGCTTTGGGATATCAAGAACTCAAGATTGGCATGAAAACCGGACGTAGATATCGGGGATCTATTAGGCCGCACGAGTAAATAGAATCCCACTGCATACTTCAAGAGTGCCGCCCGTGACAGCTGATATCAAAGCTTGAATTATACGTATCTCAGATGATTCAGGCCATAGAAGGAGTGATGCACGCATGCTAAATATTGCCTTCTGGAACCCGATACTGGTAATTTACACAAGATGCTATCAGAGCTTGTTACACATGTCCTTGAATGGCTCAGTAGACTAGACGTGGGACGTTCGAGTGGGAATTTATTGGATTTGGAAGTGTATCTTGACGGTCGTACAGTAGCATGTCGACGAATTGAGCAGTGATTAGCGCCAAATCCATTTGGAACATCATGCTGCAAAGTGCTGCACGTTGAGAGGTGATTAGGGAATCGTGGCTCATCAAGTCAAATCTTAAGAAGAGGTGGGTTGGAATCCATCCAATAAAGGATCTGATTATGGTTTGAGATTTCGTTGGAGCCTAGCTTAAGGGAGTGCCGCCCGAGTGAGAGGCGTAGCATAACCCGAAGTGTCCGTGAGGGATAATGGAAGTTTTGAGGCTGGTCTCCGGATTGATTGGGGGAGACCAACAAACTTGGTGGATAAACTGTACGATCCTCTGGTGCCAAGTGAGTGTTCACCCAGTGTTGTTGAGCTATTTTGAATCCTCCAGCTGATTGGGGCCAGAGTTTGAGAGCCGAGGTAAGGCGTTATATGAGATGGTCGGTTGCCTTTGAGAAGGAAGTAAGGGATATTATGGGATGTAGTCCAAAAACTCTGATGGGGGTAGCTAGGACGAGAACGGTGAGTAGCCGGTGTACTTGAAGGATCATAGTAAGGCAAAATTTATGGGATGTTGTCATAAAAGCCTTAGAGAGTGCAGACCGTGCTTGAGGTGTGCTCACGCAGAGTACATGGTTGCACGTTGCAACAAATAAGGCCCAAGGGTCAAGTTCGAGTGGGTTAAGGGACTCCCAGAAGGGTTCGGGGCCCTGAAGCTTACGCATTTGTGCATCGCCCAGCCTAGTTAGAGTACCCGACGAGATCAACTGGGGTTTGTCGGGATGGCAGCACCTTGAGTGGGTGAGGGTGTGTTGAAACCTATGCGTACGCACGCCTTTAAGATTCATTCCATTGGTGAGGACAGCGAGCCAAGACACATCAGTGAGGCCAGAGTGCCAAGCCCATCAGCGAGGTAAAGACTAAGGGCCAATATCCAAAACAACAAGGTGAGGTCTAAGGGCCAGTATCCAAAACAGCGAGGTGAGGTCTAAGGGCTAATATCAAAAACCATTAAGGTGAGGCCTAAGGGACAATATCTAAAATCAGCAAGGTGAGGCCAGAGTGCCAATATCCAAAACCAGAGAGGTGAGTCCAGAGTGCCAATATCCAAACCAGTGAGGTGAGGCCAGAGTGCCAATATCCACAAAGTGAGGCAGTTTTACCAGGAGAAAGTTGTGAGTGAGACTTACGGGCCATAACTGAGGATCCCATTAGGGGACCATTGGGGCTGGTTGACTCTTAGTGTGGTCGTATCTCAAAAGCACCTTTGGGTGGGAGTGTCACATACGGTCAGTGCGATGGATATTGGGTAGAAGTTGGTGTGGTTAAGCGGATCAGCCACAATTTTTCGCTTATAAGCAGTGTGTTCATCGGGCACATGTTGGACCAAGTTGGCAAATTTCTGTGCGAGAGGCATGTTTGAGGGCTCTAGGCAGCTGGAGTTTCGACCGTAACAGGCTGTTTTAACTTGGATTTATGTCACGCATGAAAAAATCTGCCTAGTGTGTGCATTAACGAGGATGTCAACGAATCGAGTGGGGGAGGACTATCACGGAATGTCGGATGAGAACCCAGGATTACTTGGGATAATAATGGACATGGTGTCCCAGGCACATCAAAACAAGCCTACAACATGGGTTGTCGGTAGGTCCTGGAGGACACGGGGCACGAGCGTGCGACACGAGTTGCTAGGTATGCCCAAAGGTGGGAACAACGGGCGATCGAGAGCGTCGGCCCATACCGATAGAGTCGTCGGCCTAAGGGCAGAGATCCTTACCAAAGTGGATTGCCAAACTGTTTCAATTTCACATTCTTTAGAGAGTGAGGCAACTCTCCACCAAGTTTGGTGTCATCCCAATCCCATTTGGGTAGTCGAGAAAATAGGCGACACTATGTTGCCATCCTGCACGTGGGCAGGGCAGAGATCATGTGAGCTGAGGGCCTTAGACTTTGAGATTTGTGAGACTGTCTGAATGGGGACTTCTTTGGAGTGTTAGCTTGATGTCCCTCAATTTTCACATCTAGAAGGTTCCGTTTGAGTTGCAAACACAACATACGTTCAAGGTGTGGTAGTGTAGTGGCATTGTTATAATTTCTGTATCTTGAAAGGGCAATTCCCCTCTCACCTTTTATCAAATGGGGATAAAACTTTGTGGAGATCTTAAGGATGGTATAAGCTACTCTATGGTTCAAGAGGATATTGATTCGAAGTTCAGGTGTGCAGTTTATGCCATGTGTACATGCCCACATATTCAATGTCTAGGCATGTTACATTGTTTTTTTTTTCTATGCCTATTATAGGGGGGACATGCATTTGATGAGCTGCTACGTGTCCTCCTCATGATGCAGGCATCAAGTGCGCAACTCCTTGGGGGAATCTGAGGCACCCAAGGTCCGGTTTTAGGCACCTCAAAAGAGTGTCTAAAGTCCTCATTCGGGTTGGGGACCGAGCAAGTGGCGTTGGGCGGTAAAAGCCAACTTTCGGCGCCCATGAGGGCCGAGAGGCTGGTGTATGTCTGACGTTATACCCCACAGGATAATGTATCAAAAGGGACACCTCTTGGTCGACTGAGTGATCAAGTCAAAACACCGAATAGCCTCGTGAGATTACTCGCAGCATCAGCTATGGGTTCAAGCCATGCTGTAGGGGTACGTTGGTCGGTAATGCGGTTGTTGGGCGACACTGCATAGTATGCATGCTTTGGCTTAATGTCGATCAATCGGAAAGGAATGTACCATGCACGTCGTGGGGAAATAAGGTGGGAATGTTAGCATAGAACTTGACCAAGGAATTACGAATAGCCTTGCTAGGGCGTAGACACGAACATAAGGGCACCAGGATAGGTATTGCATCCAGGGTGACTCAAGGGAGTGTCGAGCATGAGGATTGCATTTTGGGCTTGCGGGAAGCTCTTCGTGCCTACTCGAGCAAGGTTGCGAACATGGGATACGTTACGGGTACTGCACTTGGAGGCCTCGAGGGAGTATCGAGCACACGAGAGTACGGTGGGGGCAAACGAAAGAACCTCAATGTCGAGCAAGGGGCGAGCATACTCCTGTGCATCACGAGATGGATATCAATAACCCGATCCTTGGCTCGTAGGAGAAGCGAACTTCGTGAATCTCAAGAATTCAAGATTGGCATGAAGACCGAACATAGATGTTGGGGATCTAGTAGGCCGCACAGGCAAATATAATTCTGTTGCATACTTCAAGAGTGCCGCCCGTGACACGGTGTATATTTTGTATACACGAGATAAACATATCATGTACAAAAACTTTAATTTTTTTTTAAATAAAGTGGAATTATGGGACTACAATACACACGATATGTTTATTTCATATGTACAAGATAAATATATCGTGCACAAAAATTTAAAAGTAATGAAATAAACTAAAATAATGGGGCTACAGTCCGAACTTTATGTTTATTTCGTGTAAAGTTAGTACACGAGTATATCGTGTAAGAAATAAAAATAAATTATCTTATAGTTCAGCTTGATGGATTATTTGATAAATTATGTTCTTGTTATTTGACTTGGATGAATTGTGTATTTATTATTTGGATATGTGAAAAAATGGGTTAATATTTAAAGTTTGGAAACTGCCACATTATATAATAAACTGATGTCAAAACAATGTTCTTTTACATCGATTCTATTAATGAACGATATACATGTATACACATTTTACGTCGGTCTTTAATTGAACGATGTAATATACCTATATTTATATCGGGATTTTCACGTTCAATAACACATTTTGTATCGGTTTATTTAACAACCGGTGTAAATGCAGGTATATTACATCGGCCAATAACAACCGATGTAATAAATGAATATTTACATCGGTTTTAGAATCGTCGTAAATCTGACAGACCTTTTACAACGCTCTATACTACATCGGTTGTACAACCGATGTAAAAGGCTAAAAGAACCGATGTAATATCCATTTTTTTTGTAGTAGTGCCATTTTTGAAGGGAAAAGGAGGAGTCAAGTTGCAGTAAATGCGGTGGATTATTATACCAAATGGGAAGAAGCTGAGCAATTGGCTTCCATAATCGACCGGAAGATCATTAATTTTGTCAAGAAATCGATCATATGTTGTAGATTTGGCGTGCCACTCTTAATAGTGTCCAACAATGGAAAACAATATGCCAACAAAAGGTTCGAGATGTTTTGTGGACAGGTGAATATCAAAAATAGCTTCTCCATGTCGTACCACCTTCAATTAATTGGCAATGTGGAAGAGGTTAACAAAGTCCTCAATTATACGGTAAGAGAGAAGTTGAAGGACCTAAAAGGTAACCTTCAAAGTTGGTGACCTGGTCCTCAAGCGAATATTAGGACCAAAACACGGTCCCTTCAAACAAAAATGAGAAGACCGTACGGAGTATCTGAAGTCCTTCATCACGAGTCTAGAATACTGGGACGGAAATAAATCCGCACATCCTTGGAATGTCGTGTACTTAAGAAAATACTATCAATAAAGTACTCACTTTTCTTTCCTCATTTTGTATATGGAACCAGTCTTAATAAAGCACGAACATGCCATCCCAATCTTGAATATAGGTCGACTAGATCGGTAATAAAAAGAGAATAAAGGTGGCGGACTCCTGTATCCAACTTCACTCGCATAACCAATCAGGCCCAATCAAAAAATGTGACGGGACGACCTCTTTAGGCCGACCTCATTAACAAAGGTGAGCTCATCAAAGCAACCTAGTTTACCGGAAAGTAGTTTTGAAATGATATTTTCAAGAAAAACAAGCCAACTCAAGGCACCACAAAAATAGTCCTAAACAGTTAGGAAAATCCGGAAAGTAGTTTTGAAATGATATTTTCAAGAAAAACAAGCCAACTCAAGGCACCACAAAAATAGTCCTAAACAGTTAGAAAAATCCTAAGGCAAAGAGCCACCAAAACTCAGGTACAAAATGGAGCCGACCTAAATACGTGGTTAGCCCACAATGAATTACACAAAAGAAACAAATAGCTTTCAATTAGGTTTTAATGAGAAACCTATAAATAGCCTTCCGACAGAGAAAAAAAGATCACAAATTTGAGAGAGAAAAAATATAAAGAGGTTTATAAAGAGAAGGCTTGGAATCAAGAAAACTACACTTGTAAAAGGATCCGATCAAGGCTGATTCGACCTTAATTTGAAAAATAAAAGTTATGCTACTCATTTTCTACGTATTTTTTTGCGGATCTCCTTTATGTTAAATTTGTTTAGGCTAGTTTAAATAATACACATAATCAATAATCTGATCTTGAAAAACTCGAGAGCCATTAAAGCACTTAATTCGATTTACCTATAAGACGAAATTATAAATATTGGACAAATTGGGTACGACATTGATACGCAATGCGGCAATAGTAATAATAATATGATAAATGCCAATTGCCCCTAAAGCATGCAACGAAAAAGGTTGGGGGAGAGTTGGGTGTTTCCAATTGAATGATATCATAAAAGCTACCACCAAATTATACTTCAGCTGTGCCCACTTTAATCAATTTGTGAAATTGATTAGCAGAAATCGCCATTAAATGTGGCTACTCACTCTATTATTCTTTGAATAAGCTAGAGTCAAACATATAACATTTGTTTCATTAATATAATGTAAATATTAAAAAAATGCATAGGAAGATTGTAAAACCAACTCACACACCATACCTTAATGATTAATATAAATAGCTTTTTCTACCAGAGTGCGAAGCCCAAGAATCACTTAATTAGTGACTAGAGGCCCACTACTTACCACGGGCTTAAAATACATTTACAGGTTAGTTTGAGTTTATCAAGTGGATTATGGGTATTTTTGAAGAGAAAAATATACAAATAATGTTCTCTTAACACGTGGGGGAGGAATGCAACAATCCTCTTTTCAAAACGCTCGAGTCCAGCCGAAGCCAAGACTGCTTCCCTGATACCCGAGACAGCCAAAAATGCGCTGGGCAGAGTTTTTTTATTAAGAAAAGGGGGGACACACGTGTGTGCATATATATTTTTTGAAAAACAAGATATTTTTAACTTTTTATTCCATTTTTTTCCAAACATATCAAACTTAAAAAAAAATATATGCATAGTTTCTATATTATTTTAAACTTTTTTTAATACTTTAATAATTCAAAAGTGAAACATATTTTTCTATATTATTTGTAATTTGTTTCTATACTTAATAGTTGAAAGTGAATCATTTTATTTCTATATTGTTTCTAGTTTATTTCCATATTATTTACTATACATATAATTGGTAAAGTAAACTCTATTGTTTGTATATTGTTTTTAATTTATTTTTATATTTAATAATTGAGAAAATAAACTCTGTTGTTTCTATATTGTTATTAGTTTGTTTTCAAATTATTTTTGGGGAAATTATACCCCAAAGTGTATCATGTCAAAACATGTGTTTATATATTATTTTTAAATTGTTTCTATACCTTAATAATTGAAAAAGTGAACCCTAAATGAAATCTGTCAAAACATGTGTTTATATATTGTTCTCAGTTTCTTCTATACCCTATAATAATTCAGAATGTGAACTCTATCAAAATAATTCGTACGTATTTGTCTTGTTTTTGTACATATTTCGAGTCCTATTTAAGTCTTTTTGTTATCTTTTTCGGGTTAAAATTAGGTTATTTTGCATAGTTTTGCATTCTACAACTTTTTACTTAACTTTCTGACTTTTCAATCATTAATTGGTCCATTTGAGATGACTTTTGTGATTTCTCATGCAGTTAGAGCGTTTGACGAATCCGGGAGACGAGAACGAGAAAGTCAGCGCCCGAAAGTAGCCACAAGGACACTTATCCGGTTGGATGGTTTTGACATCCGACCGCATTGATCTTCTAAACTCGCACCGATCGAAGGACCAGATAAACCTACTGGACTAATAATCCGGTCGGATGAATCTGACATCCGACCGGATTAGCTGGAAGAAACCCCATCCGGTCGGATCTTCTGATCATCCAGTCGGATGCTGGCGTTACAAACTCGGATTTTCAAATGATTTTCAGTTACGCTGGGCATTGATGAGGGTTTGGAAGGTACAAAAGACCAGGAATTGTCAGATATGAAGCATCCATCCTTTGGGGAGAGATCTGACACATCTCTCTTACCATCGTTATAGAGTGAACAATTCGTGAGAGCCCTTTCGGCAAATGATATAAACAATTGATCGGTTTCGTAGTTGATCTTTCAACAAAATAATTTGGAGTTCGTGACAAGCTTCCAAGTTCCTTGCGTAGAGTTTCTTTTCTCCGGAATCGCTGGAGATAGAATAGCTTTCATCATTCTAGAAGATCATATTTTTTTTCCGAATTCAGTATTCTCTAATTCTATTTCTAATTAGTAGATTTGAAACTTTTGTTGGTATTTCTTGTTTGAGAACTGAGTATTGGAACATTGTGTTTGAATTCTTTATGAATGATTTGATTTATATGTGGAGACTTGAGTCGGTTGAATTATTTAATTATATCTTGCTTTTATTGGTTGTTGGTTTTGTTTCACCCAAAAAGACTGGCCATGAAGAAACTGCACCTCCGCCTGAGAATTTCCCAACCTGCTATACACAAAACACGTTTAAAAGGACCACCGGGGGTTTTCCGGTGGAAACGTCTCCGATGCTTAAGTCAGTAAGTGTTTTGATCGAATAACTTAAAGCAAGAGAAGTGTGCTGGAAAAATCATACCTCTCTCATCCTTGGGGTTGAGATATTTATAGTTTGTCTATCACGTGGGGTCTTTCCGAGATCTTGAAAATGGAATCCGTGAATCTCGGGTCGTTACCAATGCTACTCTAGTCAAGAAGTTCTTGCCAAGAACAAGACAGCTCTGGTCTCATGCTAAAATCCTGGCCTATTCTTCTTGGAACCTTATCCAAGGTCAAGGCCTCAGATCAGGTCAGGGCAATATCTTCCAGGGACGGCCTTACCCACTGTCTCAGTTCCCCTTTCTTTCCTGGGTTGCGCCAGGTGGGTCTCTCCCGGACTATCAAAATCCAGATCAGGAAAGACCTTAGCAGGTTTGGACCATTTCGCCCCCTTCTCCTTCTTAAAGCATAGAACGACAGCTCAGGTCATCCAAATCAGGGCCTTCCTCATGTCCGGCATATTCAGGTCAGACCAACCAGTCCCCCCCTCAAGTGGTTGGGATGACCTTTGAAACCTAGAGTTTTGTCACAGGCGGCTGAAGTTCTCAACACGTCTTTCCAAATTCTCCACTGCTACGCACGGGTCCTGCTGAATCCGCCTCTTAAATCAGGTCATATCCTTAAGGATGATCCATAGCGTCTGATATTCCGCTTTCGACGGTTGAGATCTTTGACACGTCTTTTCGGGTACAACGCCTCTGACACGCATTAAATGCGTGAATCCCATCAAATCCCTTACCCTTTTCAATAATTACATTTAAAATTTGTCCCTTTCATTATACTTTCGCGGTTCATTTTTCACCCTCATTCTCCTTCCTCAAGCGATTGTCCTTTCTCCAAGAATACCAGACTTTTCTTCTCCGGTCAGGACCTTCTTATCCCAAAAAACCAGGTACTTACTTATTCCCTTTCTCTCTTGATTTATAGTTATGTCTAATCCTGTATCACCTACCCCTTCCTCTTCCTTCAACCTATCTTCTTCCTTAACCTCTTCATCCTCTGCCCGCGGTGGTCGACGACCTTCACCGCCTCCTAGCGGTGGTGCCAATAACATATCATCTACCGTCAGTGAATGTACCCTCTGGGAAATCCGGTCCCGGTTTCTAATCTTAGATGATTTTTACTTTACAAACCCCGCGCATGGCAAACGGGCATCTCAACCTCCCCTAAATCATCTAACCTTCTTCGTCGATCAATTCCAGGCAGGATTGAGCCTTCCGGTCCATCCATTCATCCTTGCCCTCTCTCGAATATATCGAATTCTGGTACACCAGTTTGTGCCGAATGCTTTCAGGATCATGGTAGGCTTTCACTACTGCAGAACAGGGTTTTAAAGGCATTTTTTTTTTAATTTTAAAGGTGGTTTTCGAACCGCCTTTATATCGACCGCCGTAAATTTTTACGGTGGTTGTTCTAAAACCGTCGTAGAAAGTGAGGCTTTTTACGGTGGTTTTTCTTGAACCACCGTAGAAAGTGATGCTTTTTACGGCGGTTTAAAAACCTCCGTAAAAAACAACGGCGGTGGATTCTACGGCGGTTTTTTGAAAATTACCTTCTAGAAAGTCTATTTTCCAGGATGGACAATTCACGACGGCTTTTTAAAAATACCTTCTAGAAAGTAGTATAACAATTAAAAAAAAATGAAAGCAGGTGCACCAAAATTAAATAAAAGCAGAAAAGTAAATAATCTCCAATTGATTACTTGAAGATTGATTATGCTAAGCAGCAACAACTAAAAAATCAGTATAGTACAAAACCAGGATCATCTTTCTAACAATCCTACCAAATCTACTACTTATAACTATTTAAAATATTGATAATTTCTCAATTATTAATCTTTCTCGACAAAAACGAAAGCCCAAGACATGATTGTCCTGAAAATGTACAACAAGCTTCTCTACAGGCACAATATCAACATCAGCTTCAAGCATTGGGATTACAGTACCTGACAAAAGAACAAGAAACAATGTATTGAAAGAAAACAGAAATGCTCACATACATAGAACCAATAGGGGGACACTTTTCTGTCAGACTGTCTGACGTTAGACCAAGTCCAAACCAAATTCAGAAATAAAATATTTCAAAACAAATAATAATAATAATAATAATAATAATAATAATAATAATAATAATAATAATAATAAATAGATAAACTTGGGTTCTATCTGAAGAAAAGTAGCTCCGTCTAACGTAAGTACTTTATGTCAGARGGTTGAKACAAGTGTAAAYGGCAGGCAAAGCCCGAAGGSTGCTATCCCAATAGGCCAAGGGATGACAGTTTTTTCAATATTATGTGGTAATGTAGCCACAAAGTTGTCAACTTACTCCAGATTTTGTAGGATGTGTAAGTATTTACACCACGACATATAATACTTAAAAGTCTTGTCCATCAATTTCTGAACTGTATTACTATCCAACTGCAGCACAATTTTGTCAACATGGAAAATATATAATAAGAAAAAAGGCCAAATAATTTAGGTGAGCGTCAGATTTTACAAACATTACGTTTGTCTCTTTTTCTTGCTATTAAGCAATAAACGAGAAACTTACAAGCTCATACTTCTGAAGATTTCAGTTCCTCACATTCATAAAGAAGCAAAATCAAGTGCTCGCGCTGATTTGCTACATTTCCTTTCTTTAAGACAACAAAAGAACATAGTTAAGAATCAAAATTTAGATCAGGAAAGATAATATATTTTAAAAAAATACAATAAGTTGAGCATCCAAGTCTACCTGAAAATCGAAGCGCAAAGCGAGCCATTCGAGAATATCATTTACTGTTCTCTTCTTTCCTTCATACATTTGAAAAATGGGAAGATTATGTACATCACGGATAGCTCGAAGTGCTACTTTTATTTTAGTATGAAAGCAAGGAAAAGATTAGATAGAAATAGACAATATTTGTGAAAAGGTTCATGAATTTTTCAAAAGATAACCTCGGGAAGTTCTATAATTGCTGGTTTAACACCAATGGTATGCAATGGCAGAATGTTATAATGCCCATGTTGTTCTTTTTTCTCCTCAACAACTTTGGCATAGCTCTTGGTCTGCAATTGTTCATGTAAATAAAAAACTCAAGTGTTTTACAAAAAGTCTCGATTAAATAAAAGGTATCGGAGAAACAACATAAAAATTAAACCTGATCATCAATTTTTGTTTCAAGTACCACTGTCTTTAGCACATCATACAACAAGGTTCTCTTTCTCAAATGCATGGAAACGACCTAACCCAAAATTAATTAATAATCAAAGGGAGAAAAAAAAAGAGAAGAAGAAGAAGACTACAGGGGTCCAAACACTCACAGTATAGTCAACAGTAAATATAAGAAAAATTTATTAAAAAAAAAAGAGAGAGAGAGGGAGAACCAAAATGGTGCAACAGCTTTCTATTAAAGAATAAATGTATCAACAGAACCAAAAAGATCCATTTGCAAAATAAAATCAACAAGAAAATTGTTGGTGATTAAAAGAAAGTTTTTAAATACTCATAAATATAAGAAAAAGATATCTCTAGATCCAAGTACCAAACCATAAGACACAAATTAATCAAAACACCATGCCAAAGATCACCATCATCAGTTGCCTACCTACAATTGAATATGCATCTCTACAGAAGTACCTCAAGCATTGAAACCAGCACAGAAAAAAAAAACTAATAATGCTCCATTTCATTATTTTTATTTTTACTTTTTTTTACAGTTCTAAGCAATGGTTAGGGCTGCATTGTAAACTTGTTGGTAGGTCAGCCAACAAACGTGCATGCTTACTAGACTCCAATAAATACAATTTACTTACATTGCTTGCGACCCACAATGAAACAAGAGCAACCAGTTGCAAATTGCTCTCTCCAATTGGATGCAGAAGCCATTTTTTTGTGTTGTTGTTGTCTTCAAGTCTTTGGAAAGAAAGATAAAATAAAATGATTAGTAAACATAATTACCTAGAAGAAAACATTAAGATTCACATAAAAAGTACCTTCATATCATTAAGTTCTAATTTATTAGGAGAAAATTAATACGACAACAATCCAGAGAAATTTAACGTGTTTATACAAATTTTGACATAGAAAGATAATTAGCACAAGAGATAACCCAGATTACTGAAAGAGAATATAAAATTGCCGAAATTAGAAAGAATCTCTTCTGATTAAACCGAGTATTCCTTATCAAACCAAACAACGCGAGGAGAAGACAATAGGTCAATATAAAGATATTTGAAAATGGAAATATGCTTTTTCATGGATATCTTTTCTGAATAGTACAAGAAAAGCAATAATGTTCACATTGATAAAGGTGTCGACAAATTCATATAATGCGAGAATGCACGCATTTGGATGACGAATGCGAGACATACAGGTTAAAAAAAGGGGGGTCAGAATATTGTAAACATATCCCAGACTTTATATATATAAAATATGGCTAGAGTTAAGAAAAAATGTACAAATGCACGCATACATATAATGTGCACACAAATCTCAGATTTCCAATAAAAATCTGTAAGATTAAGGTCCAAAACTTGAATGGAGCCTACACATGGCCAGTGAAGGAGATAAAACATTGATCTAAATGCCCCAAACGCTTCATCTAGCATTTACTAAGGGAAATGAATCATAACTTACAAAGGCAAACAATATAAGTTCAAAATGCAATTATAAAGAATAAACCAGTTGCAAAACTAAAACAATGACTCAGTCAGCAATAATACTCAGATAGAATGCTTCTAATAGATGACAATCAGTCACTGTTCAACACATATCTTCAATCCAACCAACTGAAACTTGACACGGAAAAGTATTAATGAAAATGTAGCTAATTCATATATAAATGAAATAAAACACACACCATATATAAATCAAAAGTAGCCTCAGATATGAAAAATTGAACAAAAATACTCAACTGAAAATACTCAGATATGCATTTCATCACATTTCACAATCAGATGGGTAATGTTTACCTGGAGAGAGCAGGGTAAAAGCGGTCGGTGAACAATGATAATGATGAGTACTTGACAATTGGCGAAACTTTCAGAAGCTTTTCAATTAACGAAAATGGTGTAAATCAAGCATACCCTACCCTAGCCGATTAAAAATATCTCAAGGTTCAAGTTAGTGGTTCATATCCCTATCGAATTTCAGCGATCTCTGCTGGTCCTCGCACGGGGTGTACTCGCTGTACTTGGCGTTGCACGGCAGGCATAATTTTGAGGCGGCGGTGATGCCGTCTGCGATGGAGTGGTGGATGGCGAAGTCGAGTTTAGTGAAGGGTGCGAATTAGTGAAGGGAGGAGGAAGGGAAATACGAAAGGGGATTAGGTTTTTTTGATTTAATATTTGTCATTTTATAGTTTAATATTTATTTATTTTATGGTTTAATATTTAATGTAGATCGTTGGATGAAATAATAATCAACGGTTGAAACAAATTGCTTGAGCAAGACAAGGATCGGTGACATGGCAGTCTATGGATTCTACGGCGGTTTCTTAAGAACCGACGTTAATTAGTATAAGATTACGAGAGGGATAAATAGATGAGGAGGTTGACTTAATACTTACTAATTTTTTAACGTTGGTTCACAAGAAACCGCCGTAAAATGTGTAAGTTCTACGTGGGTTGTCAAAAAACCGCGGTAAAATGTGTCACTTTTATGAACTGCCGTTAAAATCAGCTGATATCCAATTTTAATGTCGGTTTTGAGGGAACCGTCATAAATTGACATTTTTATCGGCAGTTTTAGCCAAAACCGTCGTTAAAAGTATTTTTAAGGCGGTTTTCAGTAAACCGCTTTAATTAACAGCCTTAGAAAGCTGTTTCTGTAGTAGTGTTTCATCTGGACACCCAATTCTCAGGAATTATCCCTACCACCCAATTATTCTTTTCCCTTTTTCAGGCGAAGAGTTCATCCTCCGGCTTTTTCTATTTGGCAGCTCGGGCTGGCGTCCGTTTCCTAATCAGGAAGCCCTCCTCTAACAAAGCCTAGCACAAGAGATTTTTCTTTGTCCATTGTTTAGGAGATTGGGGTTTTTCTCCCCTGAGCATTAACACACTCCCCCGTCAATCCTCATTATACAGAGCTGGCCGACCTGCTCATTTGGAAAGGACCCTTCATGTCCTAAACCAACATGTTTTCCATCTAACTAAGCTTCTCTCCCCCAAGGTCTTGAGTTTCTTCAAATCCCAACAAGGGAACGACCCTTGCCTGACGAGATCAGTATACCCATGAAACAGGAACACCTCCATCCTTTCTTTTAATGTTTACAAGATCTGGTAATTTGCTTTATCCTTATTTATCACTTGCCTGACCTCTTTGCCCTTTCCTTATAGCAACGATGATGCACAAGAATATGGCCGCCCTTCTTCAGGGAGCTACCCCCGGCACGGGGAAGAGTCCTCTCGGTAATTCATCTAGGGCTACTAATTCCAGGAAGCTGCGTCTCCCCCAAGACATGGGGTGGCAATCAAGCCCATAATTTCCACTCAACCAGAGAGAGCTGCCCCTCCGGAGAGGGCACCCGCCCGGACTGTAGATCTGGCATCTCATTCTGAATCTGAGGACGAGCCAGGGTTGGTCCCCCGAAAACAAGCCCGCTCTGGCAGGGAAATTGCCCCGAATGGGACCAGGATATCTACGCCCAACCAGAGCTTCTTTCTCGGGTCATCTATCCTGGAATGTTCTGGGACTGTGGCTGCCCGGTTCATAAAGGGCCACTGCCCTTCTTCTGACAGGCGGGTCCTTGACAAAATGACCGACTCAGAGCTGATTGGCTCTTATTGCCAAGATGAGTCCAGGTTTAGCCCTTGATCCCTTTCCCTCTTATTCATTATTATTACCTTGACTATCATCACCTTTCTCCTTTTGTAGGCTTCGGTCAAGAGGTCAATTCTGATAGCCCGAGCTGAGGGCTCCTTGATGAACGCCAATCTAGCCAAGGAGCACGCGGCTCTGAAAGAGATAAAGCAGAGGCTAATGACTCATCTGAAGGAGAGGAATTATGTGTTGAAGGAAGCTCAGACGGGCTTGAGAAAGGCTCAAGCCGAGCTGAAGGTGGTGCAGGTCGAGCTGCAGCATTCCCAAGAGCAGGTGCAACGTGCTCGAGCAGAAGCGACCGTGCAGATGGCGTTAGGCAAGGATCTAGTTGCGGAGGCCCGAGTTGAAGGCCGAGCTGAAGGTGAAGCCCAGGGGCGTGCCAACTTTTCGAGCTCGTAGGAGGGGCAAAGGCTCATCCAAATGACCAGGGAGGTGACTCGAAAAGCCTTTTTGGGCTCCATGGAGCTTTATGACATCCTTCTCCCTGAGGCCCAGGTCTATTACAACTTTGTCCTGGATGCTCAGGAGAAGTGGTCCGCAGAGAATCCCACCATTCCCTTTAACTACCTATCTCCCCTCCAGACTCCTCCAGAGCCTACCAGCTTCTCATATGTAAAGGAGGACGATCAGCTCCATTAGCTCGGAGATCCGGAGTTCGCCATTCACATTTGCCAGCTCTTACTGGACTCCTATCCACCCCCCCCTTAACAGTCCCTGACCCTAGCTTTGGCAGCGACGTATGCTAACCTAGGTGAACTTCAAGGAAGTACTCAGTTCGAGCGAGACTTTGAAGAGCGCGCCAGAGCAGGCGAGCAAGCTGAGGGACAGCTGGATACCGAGGATTACGATAATGTAGACTAGATTAATTTTGCTTCCTGTGTGGCTGGTGATAAGGCCATATTGGTCAGGCCTGGATTGAGGTAGACCTGAATTCGGTAAACAGGCAAGGGCCGATGGATGGGCGTAAGGCAAGAGTGGTCGAAGATCTTTTGGAGAAAGAGGAGTCGGATCAGACCTGTCTAAGGTTTGGACCGAAACGACAAGTGGGGACCACTTGTCAGAACCCCCTAACTGAATGGTCCCTAATTCACGGACTGTGTTCCCGAAATCCCGGGAAAGGGCCCCCACCAGGAAGAGCCCATATATGCCTGACAGACCTGGAATAAGAGAAGAACTGATGCCGATAACAATCAGAGGTGGGATATTGAGACTGATCTGCCCGCTTAAGAGGTATTCTTGGCAGGGTGATCCAGAGAATGATAAAGCCAGAATGGGTCTAAATCAGACCTGGCCTCCAGCCTACTCGAGAGGGAGCAAGCGGGACCACTTGCCCAGAATATGTTTCCCAAAATGGCCCATGGTTTGCGGCACGTGTTCCCGGGATCTCGGCTGGGGTCCCCACTAGGATAAGCTATAAATATCCCCCCTCTGGAAGCAGGAAGAGGTATGTTCACACAGGCATTTCCTTTTTATTTTTCTGGAAATACACCTCAGGCCACTTACTGACTTAAGCGTCGGAGAGGTTTCCACCGGAAAACCACCGGTGGTCCTTTCTAACCTATTTTTGTGCGTAGGTCAGGCAAGGTGTTCCAATCTTCAAGGCGCTATCCTGGACGTCGTATTTCGGGTTGAAACAATTGGCGCCGTCTGTGGGAATATCGATCGAGCTAAGGCGTGAGGATGACTTCAGACGGTTGGAAGCGAAATTTGATAGGGGAGTTGGGTGGCACTCCGAGTTCCGCCGTGCATACTCACGCACAACAGGCACCAGGATCATCATCGATACCAGAGACAGCGGGAACGGCCATGGCAGCTCCGCCGAGTTCCACACCACCGCCTCCGAGGGGGCCTGCTGTAGATGGGGGTGTCTCTCTCAATGAATCGCTCCTGACACAGCTGTCAGAATTGATAGGCAAAGCTGTGGAGACGGCGGTCGAGAAAAAATTTGCGGAAATGGCATCGCCACCGGCTAATACGCTGCCGACGCGGACAGCCCCGGCGGTAGAAAACGGAGCCGCTGCACGCTCGGCGTACGAAGCGAGTCCACCAACCAGACAGAGAAGAGCATCTTGCTACGTCTGACGGTGACATAGCCAGTCAGGTTAATCCCGGCCTGGCTGAGCAGATGCAGAGCCTGCAGAAAGAGGTGCGTGAATTTAGGAAAAAAAATGGTGGGTGCAGTTGCACCGCCGGCACGGCAAGGCACCCCGTTTACGGAGGAAGTCATGCGCGATGATGTCCCAGTGTCTTATCGATCCTTGGGTTTTTGAATACAACGGGACGACGGATCCAGCAGACCACCTCAACCGTTTCGAGATAGCAGCGGCGTTGCACAAATTTTCTGATCCGGTTATGTGTCGGGTCTTCCCAATGACCTTTACCAAATCGGCACAGCTCTGGTTCAGTCAATTGCCGCTGAGATCCATCAGCAACTTTGATGAATTCAGCTCGGCCTTCCTACATCAGTTCACGAGTTGTAGGAAGTATCAAAAGATGCCGCTCGAGCTCTTTAGTTTAAAGCAGAAAGAGAATGAGAGCCTACGTGCTTACATCAATAGGTTCACAACAACTAAGATGGAAGTGCCCTCGGCGTCAGAAGAGCTGCTTGTAAACGCTCTGGCGCAAGGTTTGAGGAAGGGAGAGTTCTTCCAGTCCCTGGTGGTAAGACCAGCATTGAAGTTTGGAGAACTCCTGGAGAGAGCCGAGAAGTACATCACTTAGAGGAAGCTCTGAAGCTCAAAGATGAAGGGGAGAGGAGAAGAGAGAGGTATGACAGGGACGACAGGGTGACGACAAAAAAGCCTAGACCATAAAATGCAGGCGCTACCTATCAACGATTGGTGGATAAAATGTTTAAAAATCAGCTCGGTCGGAATATGGAAGTGTATGTGGACGATATGTTGGTCAAGAGCATAAAAGCAACGTCACATGTGCAGGATTTACGGGAAACCTTCAACACTTTGCGACGGTACAAAATGAGGCTCAACCCAAAGAAATGTATGTTTGGAGTCAGGGCTGGAAAATTTTTGGGCTACATGGTCGCGGAAAATGGTATCAAAGCTAACCCTGAAAAGGTAAGGGCTATTATGGAAATGAGCGCGCCTCGGAATGTAAAGGAGATGCAATGTCTGGCAGGATCAATCAATACCTTGAGCAGGTTTGTGTCCAGGTCTGCCGAGAAAAGCTTACCATTTTTCCAGGCCTTGAGGAAGGGGGCCAGGTTCCAATGGAATGATGAGTGTGAGGAAGCCTTCCGATTGCTGAAAGAGTATTTGGCCAGCATGACCTTACTCACTAAACCTGTCCAAGGAGAGCCCTTGGTGCTGTATCTATCCGTGGGACAAAAAGCGGTCAGCTCTGTCCTACTCAGGGAAGATAGTAAGATACAAAGGCCAGTATATTTCTGGAGCAAGGTCTTGCACGAGGCAGAAGTGAGGAATGTGGAGGTGGAAAGGGCAATGCTAGCCCTAGTAGGAACTGCAAGGAAGTTACGACCGTATTTCCTTTCTCATACAATTGTTGTACGAACCAATCTACCATTAAAAAACATAACGGATAAACCAGAAGCATCAGGGAGGCTGGTCAAGTGGATCATAGAGTTGAGTGAATTTGATATTGTGTTTGAGTCCAGAACAGAAATTAAAGCTCAAGCTCTGGCTGATTTCATGCAAGAAATGGTTGGTCCCCTGGATGAGCTGAAAGAATGGATAGTTTTCACTGACGGTTCTGTATGCAATAAGGGCTGCGGGGCTGGAATTGTCCTGATAGACCCAACGGGCGTATCTGTTGAATTCGCTGTCGGATTAGATCCCACGTTTTCCAACAATGTCGCCGAGTACGAGGCCCTTCTGAGAGGGATTCAAATGGCAAAGGATCTAGGAGCGGAGCGATTAAGCGCCAAGGTAGACTCGCAGCTCGTCTGTAAACAAATCAGTGGGGAATTTGAGACAAGAGAAGAAAGCATGCAGAAGTACCTAGCAAGATTCAGGGAGCTAACCAAGGGGATGGAAGAATTAACTGTTACTCAGATTCCCATAGAGGAAAACGACCGTGCGGACTTCTTAGCGAAAGTAGCAAGTTCAGCCATAGATTGTCACGAACGAACGATCACCTTGTTGAAGGCGGAAGGGGAGTTCGGGGCCAAGCAGATCTGTACGGTTGCTGAGAAAAAAAAATTTGCGTTCCCCCATAAAAAGATACCTGGAACAAAAGGTCTTGCCAGAAGAAAAGAGAGAAGCGGTGAAGGTGCGGAACAGGTCTTCTCGATTTTTCCTAGTTAAGGGAGAACTGTTCAAAAGAGGATTTGGTCAACCTCTTTTACGATGCTTAACACAAACGGAAGGAGCTTCGGTACTGAGGGAAATACACGAAGGATGTTGCGGCAACCACATGGGGGCTAGAGCTCTGGCCAGCAAGGTATTAAGAGCTGGTTATTTCTGGCCCTCTCTGAGGAAGGAAGCCGGAGACTTTGTCAAAAAGTGTGAGAAATGCCA
>BMAC01000314.1:493687-527609 GCA_014905375.1 Phtheirospermum japonicum
GATGCGTAGTTGCTAGGCGCCTCTCATAATTCGTTGGGTTCTGGTTTGACCAGTGATTAAGTAAAATGAGTTTTATTTAATCAGGGACTCTTAGGGACGAGTTCATATAAGAACAATGTGTTGTTCGAATCACAATGTGTTGTGAACCCACGGCTAGCTTACACCCGAACCATTGAGGTTCACACCACGTGTTTCCTGATTATTGAAAACGATAGCTAGAAATTAATTGTTAATTTTAGTATAGTTAGATGTCAATATGATTGAATCTAATTTGAGAAAAATACGAGAAAATTATTCTGGACGCGAAAATATAATTGTTATATTTTTCGAAATTATCGTTTGTGAGAAATGATTTAATTTCGATGGGGTTTTTATTTTGTTTTTATTGAATTAAAATGTTGGGTTTTAATTTAATATTGGGTTTGGACTTTAAGTTAAAAAGGGTTTGGTTTTTAATTTTTGATTTGGGCCCAGCCCACAAAACCCATTTAGAATCAAAGCTTTGTTTTTTATTTTTGTTATTTAGCCCAGTCCATCCCTTAAGCCCACATTTGTTTGGGCTTTGGCTTTTAATAAAAAAAATAAAAAAAAATAAAAACAAACATATTAAAAAGGAAGAAAGGTTCAGACGGGTTTTTGAGAGAACTAACAACAAAAACACAATACAAACAGAGAGACTTCGAAAAGAAACCCTAGCCCTACACCTTCACCCGCCGTCCACCTCCAGGCCCCGCCGCTTGCCGCCGGTCGCCGCCGAAACGTTCGGTTTTTCTCCGTCGTTTTTCAATCTCTCGACGGATCTAGTGCTCCGTCGCGAGTACGTCGGGTTATACGGTGTGTGACACCGATTTACCAGAGACGAGCCTCGCCCCCACTGCTGTCGCCGTCGCCGGAGACGAGCCTCGCCGGACTGCTGCCACAAACCGATCGCTGCTGCCGGAATGCCGATCCTCGCGCCGAAACCGCTGCCGTTTTCAACCCCTGACCGCACCAGAGACAGCGCTTCTCGTTTCCGGACCGTCGGCCACAGCCGAGACCCGCAGCTTCGCCGCACAGCGTCTGTAATCGCCGGAGCGCTCGCCGTTTTGCTGCCAGCGCGCCGTCCGGGTTGTCGCCGTAACACCCGTGCATCAAATTCACATTTTCATATTTTCATTTTTATTTATCATTGTGCATTAGAAATATGATCCTAGTCCCAAGCTCGTCGCCATAAATGAATTTTCTATTTTAAATTTTAAAGAATCTAAGAATCCTATTTAAAACGAATATATAGTTCGTTTTCAATTAAAAATTATATTAAAAACTTTAAAGAAACAATTATAAGTATCTAATAATTTGTTTATTTATTTACTTAAATTATAATTCTCAAATTTTAAGAATCTATTGTAATTATTAGAAATTTATTCATTTATTCAAATTAATCTATTGAATCGTCTATGTAATTATTCGATTACTGTTGGGTCGTCTTTTAAGTATTTACGGTTTTGAACTTCAAGGCCCAATGTCATAAATTAGGCCCAAGCCCATGAAAACCTAACCATACCCTTTTAAAAAAATGTTTGATCTTGTTTTAAAAGTATGCCAACCTTATCCACCCCATTTCTCCTTCTCTACACGTCCACAGCCACGAAAACACCACTCACTCCTTCACAAAAACAACTTCAAGCCAACCAACATTCATTCAATTTTTCTGTACACAACAAGCAACAACATACAATGAGCCACAACACATAGGTAATGAAATGTTTATTTTTATTTTTCTTTTGTGTTTCTAAAAGATTCAAACCATCCGACTCAAACCCATTTCCGGCAGCCCACGACGACTGCCGAGCTAAACCCGAAACCACCGAACAAGCCCCCAACACCACCACCAACAACGAATCCTTCCCGGCCGTCCAAGATTGCAACCAGCCACGGCCAGCTTCCAGGCCCAAACCCAAAGCCCACCTGCCGAACACCTCACCCGCCGGAAGTCCACCGCCACGGCACACGACAGTCCCACCTACACCACCACAGCCACATCGACCACCGCCTTTCGCCAAACCAAAACCATTTTCCGACCGCCGCCAGGGACCTAAACCCGAACCCCAAACCCGTACACCAAACCACAGGCCATCACCACCACGCTGACGGCGAAAGGTCTTGCATCCACGCTGTCGCTTACGCCCATCGCCGGTTTTAGCCCCACACCAGACGAAGCAAACTCGAAGTCCCCACAGCCACCGCCGCCTCGCTGATGGCTTACAACTGCCGCTGACGCCGCCGCCTTCCCCTGCCACCGTGGATTCGCCGCTGCCTTCCCCTGCCATCGTGGATTCACCGCCGCCGTCTGAAAAGCCACAGCAACAACCACCAACTCACGGAGCAACCGCCGTGCTGGAACCGACGGGAGGGCGCTGCGCCGTCGCCGGTTTCCGCCTGCTCTACTGCCGGCGACGATTGACGACGGAAGGGGGTGCTGCGCCATTTCTGTTTTGGGGGAAAGGAAGGAGGAACATACGGGTTAATGAAGAAGGATTAGGGCTGGTTCCCTATTTAATCCAAACTTTTCCAGAAGTTACAAATTGACCCCCCAGCTTCCTAGCCCTTTTCAATTGAACCCCTAGACTTTGCCATCCATTACCAATTAACCCCTAAGTTGCTGAAATTTGTTCGATTGAGCCACCTATTGATCCAAACCCTCAATTCCGACCCTCCGACTTTCGAAAACTTCGATCCAACCAAATAAAACTTATTAAACTTCAATTGAGTCCTTTATTATTTATTTTAATATTATATTTTGTATTTTAAATAAATAAATAAATAAAATATTATATATTAATTTTAAAATTATTTAATTATATAAATAAATATATTATATATTAATATTTAAAATTATTTAATTATATATATACTAATTAAGTATATTTTTCAAATGATTAGGTGACGAGGAAATCGGGACATAGGAATCAACCACGTGCATTCAATCGACTTATTTCACGACTTTATTCGAGGTAGGGACCACCGACTTGTCTTATGTTAAATTCTATGTGCTCAAATCTATGTGCAATGTTTATCATGAAATTCTATGTTTATAAATTAATATAGCCGTGGACCGCAAAAGTTGTCCGTGACCGGGGAAAAGGGTCATTGGGTTTATCCCAGCGTGCTATATCCAATGATTAAAACCAGGGGCCTTAAGTGCCTATGACCGGGGAAAAGGGTCATCGGGGAAGCCTATGACCGGGGAAAAGGGTTATAGGGGAAACCCGCCGCGTTTTAGCTGCAGTCAACTCTCTTCCAAAGTAAAATTATGAATTCTATGGTTAATTGTGCTATTTCTGAGTTTGTATAATTTTGCATGAGGTGTGTCGGTGTAACTATTGAGTACGTTGAACTCATCCCAAATCAACGATGTTTTTCTTTCAGGTACAAACGAGAATATCGAATGAAAGGGAAACGAGGAGGGGAATGAAAACTGTTGATGTTGGATTTTATGTTTTAACCTTGTTTTACGTTTTATCCACTGTTGGAAACTTGGTTGTTTACATTATGATTATTTCCGCTGCGTATTTCTTGAACGTTTTGAAAAATGTGAATCTTTTATCGTGAAAATTAGACATTTATTTGTGACGCCAAGATCCCTTCAATTATTATATAAAATGTAAATCTATTTACAATTATCGAAATCGGGGCGTCACATCGCCAGCGTGAAAGGAGCCTGCGCCTTGCCGGATCGCTGCTGTCCGTCGGTAAAGCACCAGTCCACCGCCGGCGCACCGACGATCGCCACCCTGCTACCAAGTCCGAACCTTCGTCGCCGTGCCGAGAGATAAGTATGGCTGATCATATATTTATATATATATATAATATATATATATATATATATATATATATATATATATATGATATATATATATATTTTTTCATGCTGTCTGTGTACATATATTATGTATGTGTGCTTAATGTGTGTACTGTGTATGTGATTTATATATGTAATGTATTAATGAACAGCCTGCATGTTATATATGATATGAATTACTTGCAGAGTATGTAATAAGTGTGTGGTGTGTATGACATGTGTGTGTGTTAGTTGCGTGGTTTATGTGTTATATACATAGACATGTATGCATGCGTATATTAGTTGATGCATGCATAATATATATGATATGATATGTATATATATTAGATATGAAATGCATGCATGCGTTTTGTTATATATAATATATATATATGTAAAATTGTTTATGTATATATATAATATATATTATTGCAGATTACATAAATATTATATATATATGTATATGATATGTATATATATAATATATAATTAAATATATGATTAATATATTAATATATATATATATATAATTGTTATATATAATGTTAATATATTAATATAAATATATATATATAATTGTTATATATATATATATGTTTAAATAGAAACTGATCATACTCATTCGATTTTATGAAAATCAAATTGTTTCTATTAATTAAAAGCAATTAAAACATTGTTTGAATTAATTGATTTTAAAATTGGACCGTCGTCAATTTGAATTCGATTCAAATTACTTTTATTTAAAAAAATTTGTTTTCCGCTGCGCGACGGTACCACCGATTCCCAATAGTCTGGACCATTTTGTCTCCTTCTCCTTCTTAAGGCATAGAACGACAGCTCAAGTCATCCCAATCAGGGCCTTCCTCAGGTCCGGCATATTCAGGTCGGACCAGGTTTGGAACTTGATCTTATTAGAATCGTAGTTTCTGATTGCACTCCAAGTGTTCGATGATATGTTCTGTCTTTTATTTGTAGTTTAAATCTCTTGCTAAGTGTTTAAGTAGCTCGCTAATCAATTGTTAAATTTTTCAAAGAGATTAACACTCTCGTTGCAAGATTAGTTTCAAATTTAGCTTGTTTGATTCCATAATTCAAAAAACCCCTTAGATCGCGTGTTTGGAATTAGAACTTGTGATTTTCTTTATTATAAACCTCGTCAATTCCGGATTTCAACTCCTTGAGAGAATCGACTCGGTTCAACTTGCCAGTCTACTATGACCCCGTTCTTTTGCGGGCGAGCTTATTTTCAAAACATAGACGCTCATTGTTTAACTTGTTTTTTAATTTTGAAAGAAAAAAGGTTCGACTCAAAATTTTGCGCCATTGTCGGGGAGTGGCAAAGTTTTTGACAAAGTTTATTCGTGTTAATGTTTTCATGTTTGATATATGTATAATTGTTTTGGTTTGTCACTCGATGCGTTGATGTTGTTTGTTGTTGATGCAAGGCCGAAGAAGCCTCAAAGGTGAATTGACCCCATTTATAAATAGCATCGAATGAGTAAGGAGACTGAGACAATTCTTTCCTTCCCCCGACGAGATTCCATCCTAAACCACCCCAGCCACTATGTCGAACATTCCACATTATAGCAGCTGAGGAACCGGAGGAAGAGGAGGAGGAACAAATGGTGGTCGAGGGAAAGAGCACAACAACCGCACTCCCCCTCGAGATCAACAAAATGATGTCCAAGATGAAGACCCACAAATGTTTCCTCTGATTGATAACCAAGAGCACAATCAAGACGAGGAGCCGAGAGGACCCGAGATCCTTGATGATGTAAACAACAGGGGGGGGCCTGCCCCAAGATAACTGTCGATTCATGATGCCGGAAGATCCAATCAATGATCATCAAATCAACCAAACGCCACATCACTTCAGGAACTGAGAAGAAGCTCGAGCCTTCAATGCTTGGGCAAATTAGGAATTCAAGTACTACCCTATTGGTAACGGCGGGCCCCAGCCCCAAAACAACCAACGGGACCAAGATTATGAGAACCAAATCGGTACCGAAATAGAATAGAAGGGCGATAGTATGACGCTTGGCAAGGCGAATATGCCCGAAATTACATGTATGAGGAGGAGGATTATGGGCATTATGACAATGATTAATACTTTGAGAATCGTGAAAATTATGATGGACGGAGAGAATATAGAGGACGTGCTAATTTTGGTGGGGACGAGGACCCCGATATCCAAACGAACGCCAACAAGGCAACCTTGTGTGCCCAACCATTGGTTCATACAGCTCAGCCATAGTCTTAGGCCCCGCGGCCCGAGACTACGATTTGAAGTCCAATAATGTTAGCCAACTACCCGTATTTTACGGAATGCCAAATGAATACCCACTCAATTTCATTCGAGAGTTCTACGCAGTGGTGTCCGGAATTCCCAACTGGGGATTAACCGAAGGGCAACTTAGAATGAGATACTTTCCGAGCATTTTAAAGGAAAAAGCTAAGCAGTGGCTACTGTCGTTACAACCTAACTCCCTAACTAACTGGGAGATGGTTTACAAGAAGTTCGTGGGCAGGTTTTACTTGGTCCAAAAAACGGCGAAGTTGAGGAGAGAAATCACCAACTTCGATCAAATGGTCGGGGAGTCATTCCATGAGGCGTGGGAGCATTAAAAGGGTTTACTCCAAGCGTGCCCACATCATAATAAAAGCACCAAATTGGTCAACAACTACTTCCATGAGGGCTTGTTGCCAACTTATAAGAAACAACTGGAGGCGAAGTCCGGCGACTTTGGAGACTTTACCGCGAGGGAAGCATGGGAGCTTTTCGAGTTAATGGGCAAGAAATCGCAAAAGACGAGCTCCAGACAAAGAAAAATCAAATGAACGAGGTGTCAACATCTCGAGAGGAGATTAACAAGATTAAGGAGCTCACAAAATAAGTCGCTCTTTTGACAAGCATGATGATGCGAGAGGAGGAGTCGTCGCAACCGTCACATGAAAGCATGTGGGATTTTTCGAGCGTTTGAACATGGAGCTAACGCATGTAAGGTGACTTTTGACGAAGAGGTGAACGCCGTGCAAAACTTCTTGCCCAACAATTCGAGCCAAAAGTTCACTAAACCTACGACTCTTACTCCAACTCATACAATCAAGGTCTCCGAGACCATCCGAACCTCAGGTACGGCCCGGGGAGTCCTAATTACGTGCCAGTGCCTAAACAAACAGACCCTCAATACTTGGCACCACCTCCTCCAAACAGAAATCAAGGAGGCCCGGGTAACTACAATTCATATCCGAACAAAGGCCAAGGTAACTATCAACAACGCTCTCCAAAGGGGCAAAATAACTTTGGCCAACGACAATAACAAACTCCATAACAACAGCAAGAATTTCCACCTCCACTGAATCCCGACGAAGAGTTACGACTGTAGCGACAGAGGTAAGAGACTGAAACCTTACGCAATCGAGAAGAGACTCTTCGCACCATCGAGGAAAATAAGCTTACAAAGAGACAACTGGATAAATTGGAAATGATGATGGGATAACTCTCTGCGTCATTAGAAAAATTTGGAACCGACCCCGAAAAGTTGCCTAGTCAACCCAAACAATCAATGACGATACATGTACTTTGGGAAGGGAAGAAGGTTGATAACAGGATTAGGGAATTGGAGGAGGAGATGTTGAGAATGAGCCGAGCTTGAAAGAAAAAGAAGTAACCACTGATGTTCCACCTTTGAACGGCAAAAAGGGGGAGATTGAAGGGAACCATAAGTCCCAAAATAGATACGTCCCGGGCTCCATCAGCGGGATCTTGCCATCCAAGGAAGCCGATTTGAGAAAGGAAAGGACAGCCAAGACATCCGATCGGATAAGCAAGGAATCCGACCGGATTGGAGGATAAAAAAATCATCCGGTCGGATGAACAAAGAATCCAACTTGATCAAAGTACAGAATGAAACCACCGACTGGATGAGTACTGGTATCCGGCTGGATACCAGTCTTGAACAAGGTGGTTCCTGCTATTCCAAGCCGCAACGATTCATTCATGACCCCCTGCTATTCCCAAATCGACTCAAGCCAACAAAGAAGAACAAGAAATTCATGGAACTTTATAACATGCTGAAGAATTTTAACATCAACCTTCCACTTCTTGACATGATCAAAGCAATGCCAGCTTACGTCAAATTTTTCAAGGAACTTGCATCAAAAGAGAGACAGCTGGAAATAAACGAGCGGGTGGTGTTACCGAAAGAAGTGAGTGTCATATGTCACCAGCCACTACCACCGAAAATGAGCGATCCAGGGAGTTTTTCCATCACGATAACTCTTGGGGATATACAAGAAGAACGAGGAATGCTCGATTTATGGGCAGGGATCAACTTGATTCCCTACGCCCTTTACAAACAGTTCAACCTTGGGGATATGAAAGAAACAAGTATACGACTTCAACTAGCCAACCGTTTGGTAAGATATCCATTGGGAGTGGTCGAAGATGTGTTGGTAGAACTCGGCTCTTTAGTGGTCCCCATGGACTTTGTGATAGTGGACGTTTGGGAGGTGGCCAAATCAAGCAAGGAGCACACTATTCTTTTGGGTAGACCATTCATGGCAACATCACATGCCATGATCTACGTGCGACGAGGATGAATGACCCTTTCCGTGTTTGATGAATCAGTTACATTTTCACTCAGATACATCGAGAACGCCCCATCACCTTTGTTGGGTCCTGATTGCTCTTATCTTGATCTTATGGACCAATGTGTGAGTGAACTATTCAGTGTCATGTCTTTAGAAGAGCTAAACATCGAGGACAATGATTTTGATTCGAGTGCGGAGGGGGTAGTCGATCTATGTGTGATTGAGGAAGAAGATATGGTCGAAACGTCCATTGGGCCAGTACTAGAGCCTAAAGTGGAATTGAGACCACTTTCGAGCCACCTCAAATATGTCTTTCTTGAGGCCAACGAGAGGAAACCCGTGATAATTTTCACGGATCTAGCGGAGAATGAAGAAAAAGAGTTGATCGAGGTGCTCAGAAAGTACACGTAAGCAATTGGTTGGAGCATCGGAGATATTAAAGGAATAATCCCAGTCACATGCATGCACCGGATCGATTTAGAAGAAGGAGAAAAACTGATAAGAGACCAACAGAGACTTTTGATCCCAACACTCAAGGAGGTAGTCAAGAAAGAAACTTTCAAGCTCATTGACGAGGGAATCATCTACCCCGTGGTAGATAGTGAATGGGTTAGTTCAGTGCACGTCGTTTCGAAGAAAGGAGCCATCACAATTTTAGAAAATGATAAGGGAGAGATTGTTCCAACTCGCCTAACCACCGGTTGGCGCATGTGCATCGATTACCAGAAACTCAATGCAACAACGAGGAAAGACCATTTTCCACTACCATTCATGGACTAGTTGCTCGACAAGCTAGCGGGACATGAATACTATTGGTTTTTGGATGGCCTCTCCAGCTATTATAAATTAGCGATAGCTCCGGAGGATCAGAAGAAGACAACATTCACATGCCCTTTTGGCACGTGTGCCTACCGGAGGATACCGCTCGGCTTGTGCTTTGCCCCAGCGACTTTCCAAAGATGCATGTTCTCCATCTTCACCGAGTTCATTGACGACTTCCTCAAAGTCTTCATGCATGATTTTTTGGTATATGTCTCTCCCTTTTCTAATTTCTTAAATAATTTGTTTAAAGTGCTTGAGCGATGCGTTGAGTCTTGTCTAACCTTGAGTTGGGAAAAATCAAATTTTATGGTGAAAAGTGGGATTTTACATGGTCATGTGGTTTTGAGTAAGGGGCTGGAAGTCGATAAAGCTAAGATAGATGTTATTGAAACCCTACCACCCCCTAGAGATGTAAAAGGGATTAGAATCTTTCTGGGACACGCGGGTTTTTATCGGCATTTTATAAAAGATTTTTCTAAAATTTGTCGTTCGTTGTGTAATTTGTTGATTAAAGATGTGCCTTTTGAGCTTGATGATGAATGTCTTAACGCTTTTAATAGGTTGAAAGAAAAACTCACACAGGCACCTGATGTTGTGGCACTTAATTGGTCCCTTCCGTTTGAAATTATGTGTGATGCATCGAACAACGCGGTGGGGGCTATTTTGGGACAACGTGTTGATAAGTTGCTAAGGGTCATCTATTATGCTAGTTTTATGCTAAATAGCGCCCAACGTAATTATACTACCACTAAACGTGAACTATTTGCCATTGTGTTTTCATTAGATAAGTTTCATTCTTACATTGTCGGTTCTAAAATAATTGTGCATACCGATCATGCGGCTTAAAGCCACTTATTTTCTAAAATCCAAAGTAAGCCTAGGTTGATTCGTTGGATTCTCCTTTGGCAAGAATTCGACGTTGAGATTAGGGGTATAAAAGGGTGCGAAAATGTGGTGGCCGATCATTTGTCTCGCCTGTTAATAGATAGTGAGTCTAGCAAGCATAAATTTGTTGATGAAGTTTTTCCTTATGAGGAGGCTAACGCTATCAATAACATTGTTGATCCTTGGTATGCCGATTTTGTTAATTACCTTGCATGCAATATTATCCCTAACCACCTTTCTACCCATGAAAGGATGAGTTTTTTGTTCAAATGCAGAAACTTCTATTGGGATGATCCATACTTATATAAGCGTTGAAATAATGGACTTTATCGGAGGTGCATCCCAGACGAATAGAAGATTGACATTCTGAGGTTTTGCCACGACGAGTGAGGCCATTTCGGAAGCCAAAAGACGGCATTTAAGGTCCTCCAATCTGGATTCTATTGGCCCTCACTCTTCATCGATGCGTACCAGTATTGCAAGACATGTGACAACTGCCAATGATCAGGCACAATAGGGAAGAAGGATGAGATGTCGTTAGTGCCAAATCAATTTATCGAGATCTTGGATGTGTGGGGCATCGGTTTCATGGGCCCATTTTAAAAAACCAAAGAGTACAAGTACATACTCATCGGAGTCGACTATGTGTCAAAGTGGGTGGAGGCGATTCCCACCCGAAAAGCTAATTCTGGTGTCATGCTCAAATTTGTCCAAGAAAACATTTTCAGCCATTTTGGAGTACCAAGAACAATAATAAGTGACCGTGGCAGCCATTTTTGCAATCGTGCCCTCGATCGATTGATGAGCAAATACGGAGTGCGGCACAAGGTAGTGACTCCCTACCATCCACAAACATCAGGGCAAGTGGAGATGAGCAACCGACAAATTAAAGCTATTTTGGAGAAGACGGTGAAACCAAACTGCAAAGATTGGGCGACAAAGTTGGTCGATGAATTGTGGGCATATCAAACGGCCCATAAGATAATTTTGGGAATGAGCCCATTTCGTCTAGTGTACGGAAAAGCTTGCCACCTTCCGGTCGAATTAGAGCACAAGGCGGAGTGGGCCGTACATGTTTTGAACATGAATCTGAACAAAGCAGGAGAGTATCGGAAGTTGGAGTTGACCGAGTTGGAAGAGATTCGTAACGATTCTTATGAGATGGCCTGGACGAGCAAACAAAAAATGAAGGAAAAACATGACAAGAAGCTCGTTCCAAAGGACTTGGAGGTGGGGAAGTTGGACCTACTTTTCAATTCACGTTTCAAACTCTTTCCCAGGAAGCTCATGTACATATGGAGTGGCCCGTACCTGATTATTGGTATCAACGATTTCGGAGCTATCACGTTGTACGACGAGAAAAGCGACTCTGCTTTTCAAGTCAACGGGCATCGTGTGAAATTGTATCAAGGAGGGCCTATTCCAAGAAAAGATCATGAAGTGGTGTTACTAAAAGACCCACCTCAAAACTTCTGAACCTCAAACGAGGTATCGTTGAGCAAAAGACATTAAAAGTTGCACTTCTTGGAAGGTAACCCAAGTTTTCATCATTTTTGTCCATTGTTTTGTTTGATCTTTTTTTTTTCGTTTTTCTCTTTAGACTTGTACATATTCTTGTGTGTTTAATTAGGGTTGTATGGATGTGATTAATGGTGTGTTAAGTGTACAGGAATTGATCGAGCAGCCCCAAATAATCTGGTCGGATAGGAGGAGAATCTGGCCGGACAAAACCTTCTAGAAAAGCATTCGGTTGGATTAGTGTATGGACCAATCGGAAAGCCATTTGTAGAATCATTTGACCGGATAGATACAGATATCTGGTCGGACCAAGTACACTGCCTCACCATCCGATCGGATGATCTACTATCCAAACGGACGTCGCTGCTGATTTATATTCGTCAAACGATTTTGGAGGCAAATTTTGGGAATTTATTTCCACAAGCCACAAGTGTGAAACACCTCTTGATGGTCGTAATAGAAAACGTGCAAAGAGTACACGAAAGGAGATCGGCAAATCTAACACTGGGCACGTTCATCACCGAGCTCGCCCAGTACCACGGTTGTAACCACTACGACAACGACGTCACATACCCGAGTGTGCCGATGCAAGTCGATAGTCGGATGTCTAATAGGAAAAGTGTGATCATCCCAACTTTCATGACGTTTTCGGACAGGGATGTGGCCAATGAAGAGACCGACAATGACGAAGAGACCGACAACAATGAAGAGACCGACGACGAGGAAGATGGTGAAGAGGAGAATCGGAACGCAAGTTTCGATTTACGAGCATGGAGACTATGGGAAAGTTCTCAAGTACGGTGGACATAACGGAGGTTATGACGGAGGATACAATAGAGGGTACTACGACAGTGCTAGCGCTTACGGAAGCGGGTCGGCCGACTACCAGTATTACTCTAACGCGCAGTGGAAGCAGACACAGGACTTCCAGATGAGGGTCATGAAATAAATGAGGCAATTGAGCCTCAATCAAGAAATCTATGCGAGAGACACACGGCAAGATGCGTGGGGGGTACGTGAGGAGGCCCGGGAGAACGCACGAGCCCAACACAAAGAAGATAGGTCATTCTAGAACACCTTAGCAAGATTGGACACTAACATCGCCGAGACAAATCAAAATATCGCCTGCTTGAACAAAAATGTCGAGGAAACCCACGGCTACCTCATCTCCATTGACGGACGCCTCATGAGAATGGAGTAGCAGTTTCCACCTCTCGCTCCAGATGACATGGACCAGTAGGCAGGCCCGTGCCCCAGTTTGTATCAATTTCTATCCTAACTTTTATTTTTCACTTTTGTGTTTTGATTTTATTGACTTTTCTATTTTTTGTTGTGTTCGTGAGTGTCTGTATTAACTATTTGACTTGATTATTTGCATGTTACTTGTTTAAACTATTCCTACTCCCTTATGATTGATTCGTACGATAGCACCCAAGAGATTGCTTATTTTTGTGTGTAGGGGGAGGGTAATCGGTCGGATTATTACAGGTAACCGGCCGGATTTCATTTGTGCAGCACCATCTGACCGGATGTGTGCAGGTAACCAGTCGGATTCCTTGTTAGTATCTGAGTAGGTGTCCAGTTGGATAAAATAAACTGTAGTACCATCCGACTGGATTAGTACTACATCCGACCAGATTATGGTGAAACCTGTTGTTCGTATTTTGTGCATGCATAGTTTGAGTTGTTTCGATTGAATAGTTATGTTTGAGTTTTTGTTTTATGTCGACATACGTTGAAATCATTACCATGTTTTTATGTGTTTGTACTGGCTTGCCTGTCGAAATCATGTATTGTATAATCTGTCGTTAGATTCTTATGAACTTGTTTAAGTGCAAAATTATTTCAAAACCTACTTATATATTTATTTAAAACAACACTTAACCGTTAACAATTTCAAGAAGCTTTTAAAAACTCGTTCACCTTGCTTTCAGAAGTTTGAATAAACCTAGTAAGGAGCCTTGTGTATTTATCAACATTTCATGCTTTGATTCTATGAGTGTTTTGAGAAGTCTCTAATTCGCATGTGTATATTTGGTTTTGGAAATGACGATAGACACATATAAAACACCAATTCCGGCCATATTCAGAAATAAAAACCACTATAAATTCTCAATGAGCCCCTTTTAGCCTTTATCCCGTCTCTTTGTTAGCCATGAGCATCATTGTAGCTCTTGTTTAGGTTAAGTTTGTGAGATGAGAGTTTATTTCTGGTATATTGAGATTTGACGTTTGCAGGGTGGGAATTAGTGTTCTAAAAAAGTGTTATTAAGGGTACTTAAGTTCATAAGAGCATCCATATGTTAAGTATAAAGCCTTTTATAAAGACAAGTGCGTATTGGTAGTTCGGGTGTTGGGTGAAGAAATGACCATATTTATAAAAGGTCGGAAACAATGATATATGGTTATTTCGGGGAGCAATGAAGAGCATAATTTAGCTTTATGCTTAAGTTTTTGATTGGGTGAGTTATTGATTACGTTTGTTCGCATGTTAGCCACACATCATTATATATGACATACCTTACCAAAGAGCCTACATTATAACCCTAGAAAATCCTCATCCAATTCTTGACTAATTGTACACACATATGCGATATACGAGTCTTTTAATTTCATGAGTTTTTGAATGCACGTATATGTTGATCCGAGCGTATACACTTACCTTTTGAAAAATACAAGCGAATGACTGCACCATAATATATTTTCCTTTTGTGAGGACGCATTCTTTTGATTTCAAGGTGGAAAAGTAATATGAGAGTTCTCGACGAAAGCGTTTATAGTTTCAAAACTAAATTATATGCACAACATAACTCTTTTATCCAACTACTTTCGTACTTACTTGGTTTTGATTCTTTCATTTGTTCGAGGA
Source organism: Phtheirospermum japonicum (assembly GCA_014905375.1). Taxonomy (NCBI): domain Eukaryota; kingdom Viridiplantae; phylum Streptophyta; class Magnoliopsida; order Lamiales; family Orobanchaceae; genus Phtheirospermum; species Phtheirospermum japonicum. The sequence continues at coordinate 508,195 of BMAC01000314.1, forward strand.
CGAACAAACGAGTAAAGTGGGGGGTGGTTAATTTGTATGTATTTGTCTTTCTTTTATACATATCTCGAGTCATGTTTAAGTCTTTTTGTTATCTTTTTTGGGTTAAGATTAGGCTATTTTGCATAGTTTTGCATTCTACAGCTTTTTAATTAACTTTTTTACTTTTCAATCATTAATTGGTTTTTTTTAGATAACTTTTGTTATTTCTCACTCAGCTAGAGCGTTTGACGAATCCGGGAGACGAGAACGAGAAAGCTGGCGCCCGAAAGTAGCCACAAGAACACTTATCCGGTCGGATGGTTCTGACATCCGACCGGATTGATCTTCTAAACTCGTACCGATCGAATGATGGCAGATAAACCTACTGGATTAATAATCCGGTCGGATGGATCTGATATCCGACCGAATTGGCTGGAAGAAACCCCATCCGGTCGGATACTTCTGACCATTCGGCCGGATGCTGGCGTTACAAACTCGGATTTTCAAATGATTTTGTGTTACGCTGGGCATTGATGAGGGTTTGGAAGCTACAAAAGACCAGGGATTGTCAGATACGAAGAATCTATCCTTTGGGGAGAGATCTGACACATCTCTCTTACCATCGTTATAGAGTGAACAATTCGTGAGAGTCCTCGCGGTAAGTGATATAAATAATTTATCGGTTTTATAATTGATCTTTCAACAAAGGAATTTGGAGTTCGTAACAAACTTCCAAGTTCCTTGCGTAGTGTTTCTTTTCTCCGGAATCGCTGGAGATAGCATAGCTTTCATCATTCTAGAAGATCGTATTTTTGTCCGAATTCAGTATTCTCTAAACTCTATTTCTAATTAGTAGATTTGAGACTTTCGTTGGTATTTCTTGTTTGGGAACTTAGTATTGGAACATTGTGTTTGAATCCTTTATGAATGATTTGATTTATATGTTGACACTTGAGTCAGTTGAATTATTTAATTATATCTTGCTTTTATTGGTTGTTGGTTAGGAACTTGTTCTTATTAGAATCGTAGTTGGTGATTGAACTCCAAGTGTTCGATAATATGTTCTGTCTTTTATTTGTAGTTTAAATCTCTTTCTAAGTGTTTAAATAGTTCGCTAATTATTTGTTAAATTTTTGCAAAGAGATTGACACTCTCGTTGCAAGATTAGTTTCAAATTTAGCTTGTTCGATTCCACAATTAAGAAAAACCCTTCGATCAAGTGTTTAGAATTAAAACTTGTGGTTTTGTTTATAATAAACCTCATCAATTCCGAATTTCCACTCCTCAAGAGAATCGACTCGGTTCAACTTGCCAGTCTAATGTGACCCTGTTCTCTTGCGGGTGAACTTGTTTTCAAAACATAGACACGCATTGTTTAACTTGATTTTTAATTTTGAAAGACAAAAAGTACGACTCACAAAACATGTGTTATGTTTATATATTATTTTCAATTTTTTTCTATAACTTAATAATTTACAAAGTAAATCTTGTCAAAACAGATGTCTTATTTTTAATTTATTTTTAATTTATTTCTATACTCTAATAATTAAGAAAGTGAATCTTGTCAAAACATATGGTGCATTTCTTTATTATTACCAAGCTCAACCAGAAACAACCAGGTCCCGTGAGTCACCTATGGCAACCCTATAATCCAGCATTCACAAAAAACCACCCACCAACTATCAAGCGAAGCTTAGCAAACATCGACTCTTAAAAAGTTGCTCAAAGTCAGCCAACTATAGGCCACTAAAATACTAAGGGCCTGTTTGTACTAGGTTTTGTTAGGATTCTAAGTTCTGATATTCAGAATCTTGAGTATTTATATGAATATTTAAGAATCCTTGTTTATTATATGATTCAAAATCCTTTACTTTTTAATGTAGATGTCAAATCATGTATGGAAAATGGATGAAAATGTATGTATTTGATGTCAAATCATGTTTGAAAAGTATGGATGATGTATTTTTATATTGTATTTAATTATTTAAATATAATGATGATGGAATAAAAAGATGGGTGTGGGGTTAGGTGTAAAAAATTATTGGTTAAGTATTAAGGTTTGAGTCCTAAAACAAATGAGGGTTGAGATTCAGAATCTGAATCCAGGTATTTGGAGTCGAGAAACAAACATACCCTAAGAAATTCGTACCTCATGAAACTGCACTTGAAAATGTACATGCTGAGAAAGTTGTGCTCGACTTTCAAGTCGACCTGGACGATCAACTCTAATTTTTGTTACATATTTTCGTACCACTCCCTGTGAAGGCACAACTGTACAAGTCCATGGAACGCAGTGTGGCAGCGGTCGATACGTTAGGACTCCTCGTCATCGCTGATGGTGAGGAAGCCCATGCAGTTCAAATCCTCGCTCCACATGTCAGTGAATCGAGATTTCTCAAGTCATTAGGGCAGATCTATATGCGACATCGAGGTAGATCTATATTTCTCGACCCTTACAGTCGCTTTTGTTGAGCCCTAATTGGAAAAGCTTGTGATGGTTGAGCCATAATTCGTAGGTCACCTGCACGAACTCTTCATATTTCAGTGATGAGAGATTTTAAGATAAGAGAGAGAAGAAACATCAAGAGGTTTTGCAGAAAATAAAGAATTTGATCACTGAACGAAGGGTACAAAATCAATCAGATTCATGTTTCGATCAAAAGTACTATGTGAAATTTTCGGTTTTTTCCTCTTCCTCCATCTCATAGGTACAGAATCAATGGAGAACCTTTTCTTCATTGCAGAAGATGGATATAACCCAAAAAGATATAAAATGAAAAAAGAAAATTAATGTACATTTGAAAAGGAAATCATGTGTAAGTGAAAGGTAATGGTTAATAAAATTTTCCATCTACCTATAACCAAGGATACTTTTTGCAATTTCCCCTTTTTTTGGGCTAGGAAGAAATATACTTAGGTTATGAAAAAACTCAAGAATAGTGAGATTGTTATAATAATATTCCTATAAATAACTTTTCTATGCTAATATTTAATAGACAATAGAATGAAATGAAATAATAAGGCAAAGTGACACATGAGTCTATTCTCATGAATAAATTTGCACTTTTTTATCGACAAAGAATGATCATATCATCATTACATTATAAAAATAGTAACACATTAATGTCATTCATTATACGTTTGACTATGAACTATGCTACTAGTTGATCAATCTGTACAAACTCGTGTTATGTCAACTATTTTATATTTATCATAACACTCCCCTTTGTACATAGCACAATTGATGTTTGAATAAGTGTGTCTCGTTAAATACCTTAAACAAGAAAAAACCGATGAGATAAAAACTTCAAAATGGTTGTAATGGATCTTGTGGTAGTCATGTATTGTTACATTATAACATTTCAAGGAAAACCATGTGGACAAAACCTAAATAATGTGAAAGTGTAAAGTTGCTCCCCCTCTTATCAATCATCTTGTGGAAGTATCAATGTGCTGCCTCATAAAAATCTTGTCAAAAAACCGTATGGGGAGAAAATCTTGATCGAAGTAAAAAAGAGCACAATTACTCCTTCCAGTTTCATATTTTTAAGGAATTGTATTGATATTTCTTACAGTCCTCATCATACCATGAATATGCCTCGTCAAAACCTTATTATGAAAAAACCCATGAGGAATATTCTGATGAAGGAAAAATAGTACTTTATCCATGTTAATACGTCTTTGAAATTACTTCGTTAAAAACCTTGCCAAGAAATCATAGTGAGACAAAACTCTAATTAAGGGAAAGAGTGTAACACATATTTATAAGTATGCTTGAGGCATCTCAAAATTCTTTTGGGATTGGTACAAGTATCATATACATTTGTCAATATTTTTCATTTAGTTTCTCTTGAATAAGTATTTCTAGATACCAATCGTATTCTCACGTAAGATAGTAATGTTTCATACCCAATGCTTACATGAACTTAGTACTTTCAGACTCATATTCTCACCATCGAAATACATATAAGAATCTTTTCTATAAATCTCATATTACATGTGATGAGGTTGCCTCATTAAAAAGATTCATTAAAACAACCCTTTGGGATAAAAATCACAATCAAGGAAAAGAGTACATCGTATGAATTTATTTCACAACAATACTCTTGTTTTAATCCATTGCATATACTAATAATTTATTCAGAATCTCTTCAGAAGTTCTAGTTCCATTCTTCATCAAACTCACATATCCACTTCCATTGTAAGCGCAAAATATCAACATTGGTATTTTTTTTTTGATAATTTCAATATCTTCATTGTCAATAATCATTTGTGGAGCTATTATCTTATAGTGTTAAAAAGGAAAAAAGAGGAAATTAATAGGGACTACACATGGACACTTTTCAGTTTCATCTTTATCAAAATATCACATTATCAATCCTCTTCAAGGGATTTATTGAATGTATATGCTATATACTCTTTGAATGTATATGCATTGTATACCATTTATATATACATACATATATATATATATATTCGAGAAAGTAAAATATCAATACTTAGAGAGCGTTGTTTGATTTATTGAAACATGTATAGTTGGCATATAAGATTATTATCAAATTTTCTTATATCTTTGGACTCAATGTCTTACTTCGATTGTGAGGATATAATGTTTTTCATTTCACAAATATGGTCAACTATCAACACTCCACCTCATGCTAAGAAAAATCTTAAATCAAACTCATCAACTGGTATGACATTAATTATATATATTATAAGCATTTAATCTCAATAAGGGGTTTCATATTATTTTGCATTTTTCTCTCGATATCAAACCCTATATATTCCAAAATAGGGATTCATTTCCAAGATCGGCTAGTAATGATTTTAATAATCGAAAATAATCATCGAAGAATTCTTCGGGTTCTTCAATTGAAATATCAATTTCAAACCGACAGTATTGATAAGTCTGATTATGCAAGTTGATATTATTGACTTGTTATTCTATACAAAACTTTAAGTCTATCGTAATAATTTGTTGAGACTGACATGATATATTTGTTTGATCACAAATACACTTTATCAACATATCACATCATCTTTCGGTATAATTTATGAGAAGTTGTAAACCACTATCAAATACAACATACAAACATAACATGTAGATTGTGTGCTTCATGGTACTGTTCAAACAGGGCGGCCTATCTCATATGCTATATTATATAAGTAAATCATCAAGATTATCACAAAACTCACCTCAACAAAGGTCTAACTTTCTTTATGGGTTTAGTGATCTTAATTCTTTGTAAATATTATGCATAATTTTTGATGAATATCTTATAAAGAATTAATAAAACTTGACATGAATGATCGACGATGTAAATGAGTAATAGCCTTCCAAAAGATATTTGATGGTTGGTTGAAGTACGAGTTCGACTATCTGGTGAGTTTTCAAACTCATTATAATGCATTAAAGGTATGGTTTTAAGTACTTTTGTAAAGAAACAAAGAGCAAAAAACTAGATGGGTAGTATGAATGTGCTCAGTGGACTTTTGACACACTATGTAAATTTGTGGGGTTTGTGTCCGAAAATCAAGAAGATAAAATAACCTTCATTAAAAATGGATTGAGTATATGTTGGGTCATAATATCTAATAGATTCTTGAGACACATCTTAGTGGAAACATGCATCATGAACTTATGGCTTTATGGACTTAATTTAAGGATGAACGAGAACGTTATATTCTTGAAAAATTATTTCAAAAGTTCTCGTTTATAAATCTAGTTTATAAAAACTGATACAAGGTAAGTAACATAAATGTAGATTAATGTGTTTAAGTTATTTTGTAAAGATTATTTTCACTATGAATTTTTTTCAATTACTGACAAGTAAGTGTTATTTTGTTAAATATGCAATATCTTATCTTTCACTTTTCTGTCATGATAAGAAAATAATGATATCACGTATTAGCTCTTGAACATCTTTTACATTGTCAAAAAGTAAATAGTGAAACATTTATGATCTTGTGAAAATTTCTCTTTAAATACGGGGCCACAAATCATAAGGATGTATCTTTCACAAATATTTAAACTTTTAGTGTATAAAAAGATAGGTGAGAATTTCAGAATCCTCGCAAAGAGGTAAATCTTTATCTCATCAAATCAGAACCTTATGTATTCTTGGTGGATCTATATTGATAGGACATATTCCACATGTAGATATGAAATCCAACTGGTAAGAGAACTAGGGAAACAAAAGATCAATATGCTATATGGAGGAACCAACTACAAACTTATAGCAGTCTTTTAGTATCTGCACATTACTGGAAAATAGAAGTGAGTATCATAGATTATCATAGAGTTAAAACCTGCAATATCATCGGTTCAACTGGATTGAAGCTTCAAACACAGTCTTTTCATGATTATATGATGTACATCATGAAGAATAGTGATACTTTCATCATCCTTTCAGGTGGTTATGAGAAATTGAACGAAATATTTAATATCACATCATAGGTAGAGTGTAAATTCCTTATTTCAATATGCTTGTTAAATTGATAATTTCTTAAATATTTTGCTCAATATTCTAGACCAATGTGTAGATGATAAGTTTATCTCCCATTCAGTGAGAGAAATATTTATATCTGCCAACATATTTGTTAAACTACTTATAAAGTTTAAGCATATCTTATAGTTCAAGATCTTTGCAAGTCAAAACTTGTCGGTCAAAGACTATTTGTGTTAAGTGAAAAGAAGCCCAGATATTTTAAATCTCTCACTGTAAACCCTGATGCTTAGTAAGGGGTGGTAGTATTATGGAGCTAAATACTCTCCAGACGCACCCCATTTTCATGAGTTTAATATATATATATATATATATATATATATATATATATATATATATATATATATATATATATATATATATATATATATATATATATATATATGGTTGGGTTCAAATGAGAACCCGTCATTATATGTGAACCTAGGGACTCATCTTGACCATTAGATTGGATAATCTTGATGGTTGAGATCATGACATGTCAGCATGGTAATAATGTAAAAAAATGCATTAATTAATTAAAAAGGTTATTTTAGACATATATCAACGTTTACAAAGAGCACTACATTATTCTTTAGAAAGAACAAATAGATTAAGGAAAAAACACTACGATTGTATACAAAAAGCATCGTAAATTTCGTCTATAAACTGCAAATTCAAAATTTTAAAATGAAACTCAAATCTTCAACAAACCATAAATTTTTCAATTTTTATTTATTTTGAATGAAATATATATCAAATTAATCACATTCTCAAGATCTACAATTTAAGATACATATTGCATGTTTTAAAACGTATATATATATATATAAATTAAAAAAACTGGATAGTAAAAGCATCGCACATGACTGATTTTAGCACTACAGCACTGTATGAAAAAGTACAATGAATCTGGACATATAATTGCACTGTGCAATATTTGGAGTGCTTTTTCTTATATTGTTATAGTGCTTTTGAACTACACTAAACACTGCTTTTTTTAATAAAAAAATAATCGGCCAACATCGCCGCCATCATTCACCATCGCAGCCATCCGAGTCATCCCCCCGACAATCCACGACGACGAATCATCCCGGCTGCCGATATCAACCATTCAAGCCTGGCAACATCACCAAAATCGCCCACCCCGATGAATTCTCAGCCGAACCACAACCTGCCTACCACCAGGACGGCCCGAGAACCCCCCAATCAGCAGCAACCCGATCGAGACCCAAAATCCAAAACCACAGCCAACCACCGGAGACATCCCCACGCAACACCGCCATGGCCCGATTCAAATCGAGACCTAAAACCCACGTCATCCATCGCCACCCCCAACCAACCTGGAAACCACCCCAGGCTAGCAAACCCGAAGCCACCAATTTTCTGACCCAAAAACCGGCAAGCCCACAAGTAGGAACCACCACCACCGAACTCGTACGCCAACCCACAGCCGTCGAACCCGTACGCCAACCCACCACCGAAACCGTACGCCAACATCGCCACCCAATTTCCATCGAACTCGTACGCCAACCCACCGAACCCGTACGCCAACCCACCACCGACTGTCACCGCCGTCGTTTTCAGAAAGGGTGGACGCCGCTGCCCGAATTGCCATCGCCTTCACTGCCGATTCGCGTTCTGCTCGGGGCAAGACGGCGCTCGACCACACCTTGGTCACCGGCTCACGGCGAGTGAGAAGGGAGCGGGGAAATCGGGGAGGGGGGATGGGGAGGCGCCGGTGATTGCGCTAGCCGCCATCTTCAACCGGTGTTCGCGTTCTGCCCAGGGCAAGGCGGCGCTCGGCCGCAACCTGTGTCACTGGTTCATCCAGATCAGCCATGGGAGAGGGGAGCGGCGGGAATTGGGGATGGGGGATGCTTAGGGTTGACGAGGATGGGGGAATCTGAGGTTTGGTGGAAAATACGGGAATTAGTTTGGCATATAATATGATTAAGAGCATTTGTAAATTTACATAAAACCCCTTGTCCTTCCATATATATAATTTAATGAATTTAAAAAAATAGAAAAAATTTGGTCCACACATATTATTAGATCTAAGGTCAAGATTGGTCCCTAGGTTCACATATATTGACGGAGTTCTCATTTGAACCCAATCCTATATATATATATATATATATATATATATATATATATATATATATATTATATATATATATATAATATTAATTATATATATATATCAGTTGTCGAGTATTTACTACCTCTGAGCTAGTTTCAGTATTCTCACTTCAATTGCTTTGTACTTCTTTCATAGTAATAATAATACTATTCCACCTTTATTCAAGTTTGTAGAGGTTTAGTACTTCATGACTATAATATCAGTGACATATGCTTCTTCGAGAGCATTTCATTATTCAAGAATATGACTTCATATGACTTCTTCATGTAATATATTTCTTTTATCAATATGTGATTTATTGAGTAATGACTTTCTTAAATTATCTATTGGTACCTCTAATACCACTTACTCAGTTTTCTCCATTAATATCTAATAAACATGGAGAACAAATATTATTTTAATCGACTACTACTTCAGGAGCAGGATTCGAATAATATATCAATTACTTCTTTAGAGTTGTATTTGTTAGCCAATCACTTGGTATAACCCACCACATTAAAGATAGTAAAATATTTAAGTACATAAATCTAAATAACAAAAAAATAAATTGCAATAATTAAATTGCAAGTTATGCAAGAGTAGGATCTTATTAGTAGACAATATCACCCATGACTTAGCATATAAAATGCATAAATAGGTAAAATCATTCGTATTTTGATAATTGGACTCATCACATGGGATGTAATGCAATATTTAAATTGCAAAAAGTAAAATCAACAAATAGTGGCTTAACTCACCTCTTGGACATTGTTACAACAAATAAATACATGAATTAAATTATAAATATTTAACTATTTCTTCAGGACCAGTGTCGTTTGCATAGTGTCGATCCATATCAGGAATCGTTAAATTGTCAAAATATCACTCGATGATTGGAAGTCGGTCCAAATACTGATGACACTTCTATTCTCATGATTTGGAATTTGTCCAACCATTTTTTCAAAATATGGTCTTCATCAAGTCGATGGTTTTACGTTGAACTATCGACTGTCATCAACCGCTATCAGTTGTCCGCGACACTGCTAAGCCACCCCAAAGACTCCATCCATATCCTTGTATATAATCATCATCGACCAGATGGTTGTACAATAAACCATCGGCTGACATCAATCGCTGCCAGACACCGATGATCGTGCCACCTGGTCGGCGCAGTGCCACACATACCTCTTTGTAGAGAAAAGATAAATATCCACAAGTCCAAGTATTATGAGAAACTTCCATAATTGGGGTACTAGTTTATAATTTATAACATTTTGAGATGTCATATCTTCAAACGAGTTTTTATTTTATACATCAATGTTGGTATTAAATTAAATCTCTCACTAAATTGAATATTACATTAATGTATAATATATTTGAAGAAAATGAGATTTGTAGTTTAATAAATTTAAATAATATTTTATTATTTCTTACCAATTGCTTTTTCTTTCTTTGTTTCCTTTGCCGGCGAAACAACATTTAGAGCATCACCCCCTTACTTCTCTTTCCTTACCTTAGAGTGAATGGAGATCTCGCCAACAAATCGTCTCCTCAAGTTCTGCAAACAAGATACCATACAAAGTGATATATTATGTCACTAACATATATATGCTTTAAACGTTTGTGATCTCGTATATTTCGCTTCTCCGACATCTTACTGAGTTTCCCCCTCATCCTATTCGATGAACGAAGAAAAAATAAAATAATTGAAATCAATAGTTGTAATAAATTGTTGGATTGGATCTCAATCCAAATCTTGATCTAGTCAATCCAAATCTTGATCTAGTTAGAAGGATGAGACTTTATTTTTAACAAATATGGAAAGAAAAAATGAAAAAATTATAATCGATAATAATAACAATTTCAAAAAAGAGTTTCATTTTTGAATGAAGTTACACGAAACATATCTCCAATTTGAAGCTCTGCCGTAAATAGACTCTTGTCCGAAATTGGAAGCTGGTTGATTAGGTAATACTTTAATGTGGAAAATATTGATTATGTTGTAGGAAACGTCTATGGTGTCTTCAAGGCACCATACCCCCACCTCCTTCTGCTTTTACAGCCGTGATTCTTTTAATATAAAAAATCTAAAATTGATCTAATGGTTACTATTGAACCCCATAAAGTGAGAAATAGTTCCGTGAAGGCACCGTAGAAATTCCTTATCTTATAAAAAGAATTTTAAGACAAACAAGACTTTTCCTACTTATTCATATTTTTGACACGGTTCACAATAAAGAAAGGAAAAGTTCTTAGTATTAGTTTTGTTATTGCTTGAGGAATGACTGATGGTTAGTGTTTAGTAAAAAGAGGTCCAAGCGATTAGTTGTAATAATTCGATTTCTGATATAAATGATTGTATTAGTTTTGTTATTGCTTGAGGAATGACTGATGGTTAGTGTTTAGTAAAAAGAGGTCCAAGCGATTAGTTGTAATAATTCGATTTCTGATATAAATGATTATATTATGGATGGAATTGTAGAGTTACTTTCGTTATATTATCGAGATAGGGTGGACTCGCACTAATAATGTGCTATAAAATTATTTTTATAAATAACTTTTGTGTGCCAGTATCGAATAAACACTGGAATGGAAAGAAACAATAGAAGGAAAGAGACATCTGAGTCCATTCTAATTCATAAAGTTTGCACTCTTTTATACAGTCATACACTTGCACTGTGCAAATAGTGACATTAATTTGTAGAAGCTCGTACTAAGTTCACTATTTTATATATAAGATGTATTATTTTAAAGAAAAATAAATGAACTTTAGAGTACTAATTAAATATGAGATGTAATTATAATTAATAAAATGGAAATAAACATTTACATCTTTTAATCTTACCATTATCTATAACCAACTTTTGATCTAATGGTTCTAATTAAGTGAAGAATTGTACTTCACGGCACGTAGAAGTCCCTAATAAAATAATGAACCAATATTATTGATATTATCAATATGTGAGTGAGTGGGACAGTTGTAAAATTATTGGGAATATACATAACAACTATTGATCAATACAAAAAAGTGTGTAAATGTGCCTGATGAAAAACAAAAAGTACGTGAATAATATATTTTAGTTTTTTTATAAATATTAGTATAGACTCATTTTAAATGAGTTTCTCTCGCAGAACATAAGTTATTTTTTTTAGGGCTTCCGCCTTTGAAAATTAGTTCACATAAAAAGAGTTTCGAGAAAAGGCTTTTATTTACTCCTAAACTTCACCAAATTTGCACTTTACATTTTGAACTGTGCGTATTTTACACTTTACATCCTTGAGTGTTTCTCCGACGAAAAGTGTTGCCAGAAATTATTTCTGGTAATTTTTTGCATAATTTTGAAGGTCAAAATCATCCTTCCATGCACAATTACAATTTTTGGAAGGACAATTTTGTCCTTCAATTGTGCGAAAATTCCCGTCAAAAACAATTTTTAGCAACAATTTTCATCGGAAAAATGCTCAAGAAGATCAAGTGTAATAATGCACAGTTCAGAATGCAAAATGTATAGGAAAAAAAAAATTAGGAAACAAAGTGTCAAATTGGTTGAAGTTTAGGAGGTAAAAAAATTCTCAATAGTTTCTGATATATTTGTTCCGGCCATACGTATATTGAACATCCTTTTTTTTTTATGTGTATACTGTATCCAGATCATGATCGAAACAAGACAGTTGCATACAAACAAACCTTCACTTCATTTGACAATTAACTCCAAGAAAGCTCTATTAATCCACACGAAGATACTATTAGGTACATCATGACGACACATACATGTAAAATTTTCAAAAACCATATACATAGAATCTCGCTAACCAAAAATGCACACCGATTAGGTGTTTCCGAAAAATATTTATAAAAAAAAAAAAAAAAATCCTAGGGAAAATCTTCCATTCTCCCAATTACAACACTCGTTGTTTTGACCACTGGTCAGCACAATATATATATATATATATATATATATATATATATATATATATATATATATATGCTCAATATTAGTGTCTCACAAAATCAAACAAACTTTTCTAACCCAATCATCCCCCATAGCACAACTTGAATCAATTAGAAAATTAACTACGAAAGTACCCTTGAGCTTTAGTCTAATTACAACAAACCACAACTATCTCCCAAATTTTTATAGTAACCCCCTTTAAATAAAACAAAAAACACTCAAGGTGGTGTTTGCACCATCCCAAGGAGCTATATTTGTAATTTGAAAACATAATTGGGTTTTCTATAATTAAGTTAAACCTCAAGGGTAGCTCTCGCAGTTATCCCAAATAGACAGAAAAAATCCCAAAACTGCTCATGTGCCACACCCAGAAACAAAAGAGGCTGATAAAATTAGTGCGGTAACAAATAACCTTAGTTTTTCCCTCCATGCAGGCTTTGATCGATCGGAGAGCCCGGCACATATGGAACGAAGCCTCGACCGCCGAAAACGGGACGCATGAAAGCATCGTCGAATTTTCTCCAATAGTAGTGGACAGTACGAGTGGGTTTCGTCCAAAACAGCTGTAAACTGGTCGGGCGGGATACGGGCTGACTACCCTCGTGAGATGAAGACAGTCCGTGTCCGCCGAAAAGATCAGCTTCAGAGTCTTGACTTTCGCCCAGAAGCGGCACGTTCAGGGATTTAGGTGTGACTGGCTCCGAAGATAACATTCGGTTTAATTGCTTTGACGAGGGCATTAAGCATCTCACCAGAGGTTTTGTTATCAAGCCAAAGACCTGCATAGAATGATAAAAATAAGTCCAAGATAATAGAGACAGCTATCTTAGGCACGGCCCGTGGGTTTTTCCTGGGCTGGGGTCTTAATTTCACAAGGCCGGAAATATTCAGCCTTTTTTGACCCGGTCCACTTGCCCGATGGCCCGGGCTAGGCCATGCAAATAGTGGTTCAAAAAATATTGGCCCGGGCAGTCCATTTTTTTGTTTTTGGCACGACGAGCTGGCCGGGCTGCCCGTTTTGCCAGCTGTTCAAGATATAACTAAGAAATCGAGTATTCTTATATACGAAGGAGTTGTTTGCAAATAGAAGCTAAAAGTTGAATAAGTTAAAAGAAAGTATATGGTGGATAAGCTGTAAAAGTACTTATTTGTTTATAAAATTCAAACCAAGTGGAATTACAAATCTAAAGCATCTATCTCCTGCTTTTAGAGTCTGATTAATTCATGCAAAACCAAAAGCAGAAGCTGATATTTGAAAACACTAAAGGCCACTCTCTTTTCTTTTCAGCTAGAAGCTGGTAATCACTTTTTAAATTTTATTGCTTGTGCTAGCCAGCTAGTAACCACGAGTTTAGGAGTTTTAGATAAGCTTACCACAGTGCTGAAGAGCACAACTGTGATAGTACAAGTAATCAAGATGGCATTCCCACGTAGTTGGGTGTGACCAGCCCTGGTAAACTGCACAAACAAAGAAAACAAGCTTGATCAACACTAATTTTTGGAAGTATTTCTCTTTTTGTTAGTGGCACCGAAGAGGTAATAAAGCTATTTGTTCATTTAAGTTGTGTCAGAATATAGTCACAGCCATCACTGACACGCCACACACCCCAAAAAGAGCCCACCCCAATAGCGCAAGTGATAGGGCCGCTCGCACAATTGGCATTTTAATTGTATAATAGAAGGACCCAAAATTAGCGGCCCAAAATATTTTCGGCCCGATTTGTTTTTTTGGCCCTGGTATTGACAGCTCTAACTATAGTGTGTCCATTCAGAATGAAGTAGACAGCTAAACTTTACCTGGTTGTAAGCAAGGGCCATTGATACAGCACCTCGCATAAGACCAGCCCACCATATAGTAACCTGCAAATCACAATTTTCAAAATTATAGATAGGCGAAGTAAATTTAAGGCCTTGCACATTTGAAACACAGATTCTAGAGCTCATACTTGCTGCTTAAACCCAATTTTCTCAGTCTTCTTGGTCAAGTTAATCAAAAATGACAAGGGAAAAACAAAAGCTGCTCTTCCAGCCAAAACCAATCCCAGTAGAGTTGCGCTGACCGAAACTAAGGTTTTTGGGCTGTAAAAAAAATTGAAGGAACCATAATCTAAGCTAAGAAGAAAGCTTTCGAAGCAAACAGTATATAAAATCACAACTTAATTGCAAAAGCAACGAATATGCACTATATACCTGTCACTTACGACTCTCCACTTCTCGATGTCTAACGCATCCATGCCAACATAGAGAAATATGAATGTTTCCGCAACAAATGATAACGTTGCAAATGTGTGCCTGTATTAGTTTATTGAAGATTTCTTAAATAAGTAAACAAGTAGCAGCAGATAGGGAAGCAACAAAATCATTAAATAATCTTAAATATTAAGGTAATATCATACTTAGTGGTAACTCTCGAATTCTCTGTCACATTATGCCAGGTGTAGTGTGACATCACAATCCCACAGAAGAAAACAGTGAGGATACCGCTTAAATAGAATAACTGCAAGACACCTCAGAGGGGTTAGAGAGAAAGTCAACTCTAGTGATACATGGGACTGAAGACCGATTTTATCACTAAAAAGAGTGCCAAGTTAAGAAAGCTCCTGATAAGTTTTTTCAGAAACTTACTTCTGCCAACATGTACGATAGGTAAGCCATAAGCATCATGATTGCGACCTCACGATCAGTGGAGTGCCTGCAATTGATCATCCACGAGTTATATCATCTTGACATAAAATTACTCATTTCGCGAAACAATAACCAATCCATTTTAGTGTAACATTGGGAAAATGCAAAATTAGTTCTGTATCTATAGGGGTATTGTAATACTAGTCCCGTGACCTTTGAAGTTGAGATTTTAGTCCTACATGTTTTGCTCTTTTCACAATTCTAGACTTGTAGCTTTTGAATTTGAGCAATTCAAATCCTATTTCAATATTTCACTTATTCTCAAAATGACCTTGCACTGTAATTGTTTTTGTTGAGAAGCAAAATTGTCACATGACTAAAATCACAAATGCAACACCCTTATAGGCACATGACCAATCTTGCAATTTTCCAATGTAATATCTTAGGAATCAAAAAAATAATTAAAAAAATAATGGGTATTGTCATCAACCTTCCAAAATATAGCTTCTTTATGACGTATGCACTTAGCAATCCAGTCTGCAGGAGGATAAAGATAATCAGCATTATGCAATTAAAACATATTTCAGAAAATCTTAGACGCACTTCCCAAGGAGAAAAAAGAAAAATGAAGACTCACTACAACTCCCAACACAGTGCTTGAGATAAACAAATAACCGAAATTTCCTATCAGCCGCAAAGCCACACCGGTGTTAATATTCGACAGGTCAAAATTCTGGACTGCATTGAAAAGCACCACAGATGTTGCATCATTTACAACACCCTCTCCAAATACTAGACTGTATAGTAATGGTGTCTCATCCTGATTGAGCACCTGCAGCATTACAAATATCGTGTCAGGCCAAAAAGTTGCTGAGTGGAATTATTTTAAAAAAAAACAAAAAAAGCACCTGCAATGTGCAAACAGAATCTGTTGCAGCGAAAATGGCTCCAATTGCTGGAAAACAAGTGTCATTAAATACAGACGTGATTAATGAACAATGTAATGCCGCAATGTAAATGTACAATGAACATGCGCCTGGGCGCGCGTGCGCATGTGTGTGTGTGTGTGTGTGTGTGTGTGTGAGAGAGAGAGAGAGAGAGAGTCACCAAGATAATCTCCAATTGCGAGTCCAAAATCCATTTTCTGGAAGATGGCGATAGCACCTGTCACGAATCACGATGTTTAGTAAATGAAGCAACAAAATGTCATTTATATTCTATAGACAAATTAAATGAGATAAATAAGGTTATATGTAGAACAATGCTAGAGTATTTTCGTACTGATTCATTTTGCCTTCTTAATATCTCTCAGTTTCAAAGGTTTCCCCACAAGAGTAACAAGGTGTATAATTATGACCACTCAAGGCAAGTAAAGATAGCAAAACAAGTACATGATCCAATTTTTTGATTACGGTACGTGATCTTGGGATGTTACAAGTCTGATGGTAAGTGACAAATGGAGATCAATAGGAACTGAAAGACTACATATTTGGATCAAATTCCAATCATGCACTCTCACAAAAACAATATTTCTTCAAGTTTAAAAAGGAGAAAGTCTGACAGTTAGCTCTATGTTCTATTTGCATTAAAGCCTCTTGACTTCATATGGTAGAGCAAGCATGAACAAGCTCAAGGAGATTCTTGTCTAAGGGATTTAGTTCAAACCATAAATATTGAAAACAGCAAGTGGTCAATACACGACAGTTACAAAAAGGAAAAAAATTCCTTCTATGCGGCAATGCATGCCCATAAATTAGATGAACCAAACAAGTTTAAGAAACAGACCATACCCAGTGATATGACGATGAACGATATCAATGTACCAACCGCTCCAAACAGCATTATAGTCGAGAAATTGCGAAAGAATTGTTTCTTTTTGACCTGGAACCTGATCGATAGATCGAGCCAAGAGTGGAAATCAAAATCGCAATATAGCAAATAATCACAGGAATCACTAAAAATTACGCAAAAAGTCGTGACATTTGTTATATCCTTAGCCAAGAGATCACGAGGCAAAGAAACGGAAGAAATTGAAGATACAAAGCACGCTTTTGTCTTAAAGATGAAAGCATCATACAAAATATACCCAGCGTTAAAAATGATGGGAGGAAGCATATAAATGAAGAAAAGGTCCTCGCTGAAAACCAAAAGATGTGAGCTCTTCCCTCCACTTGTAAGTAGAATTAAAACTCCAGTGCATATGCCCTGTCATTTTACATATGGTAATAAAAGTGCTTGAAAATACTCATAAAGATTAATATACATCAACCGAGTAACAAATGAGGGTTTATACTTACGATTATAAGAGCGGTAATCGATTCATTCATCCAACGATTTTCCTCGAGTAGATGACCAATCACAATACATGCGCAAAGAAGCGTGACAAATACTGTCATCGAGACCACCGAAGCGTGGTCAGAGGTTGACAGCTTATTCACCATCTCTATCATAGTACCCAAGCCAAACCCCATTTCCTTCAATATTCAAATTTACTCCACTGTCTTGGGAATTGTACGTCTCTTAGATTTTCCGAAATTCTGGATCCAATGATTAAGCAATAACTTCTAATCAGCATTAATGGGACTAATTATCTTCAACATGGACTAAACTGTGCCACGTGTAATTGATTTTTATTCAGAATTGTGTACATTTCGATTTTCGATCTACACACTGCATAAATATGTAATTATATCCAAGATGACACACAACATATGTAGCCATTAGATTAATACGTGACCAAATATCAACATTTTCTCCATAAATACTTCATCGATACGCAATCTATAATTTGCACAATCTTGAGGAGATTAGCACAAGAACGTACAAGGAAACACACGGATATACGCGTGACGTGTACGTATGCAATGAATGCGATTCCAAAAAAGGACATCAACTTTTGAGTACATACATGCATCTATAACAAGTGACTATGCCAACCAAAGTTTCAAATGTCTTATTTATTCACAAGGATGTATCCGATGAATCCAACCGAAAGGCACACGAACATTTACACATGACGCCAAGTTCATCAACATTGATTCGCCTGTTTCCTACACTAGAAAATCAAGCTATTTTTTTGTAATATCATTCACACTTTTGTTTAATTATAATTTAACAAATGGTAAACAATCTCTTCAATGCATCATGATATTGAGAGCATAAAAGCACGCACGGTGAGAAAGATAGATGCCAACACGACTAAAATAAAAAATATACACACATATGTTCCTGCACATTTACGTCATTCATGTCAGAAATCACACATTTACGGATCGTTTAAATTTTCCAAGCGGCAGCGCACATACCTACGGAGTTCCAGAAAAAACACATCAAAATCGAACACTGAACTCCGCGAGCAATCTCAGCTTTCAATCTTCAAATGCAGGCAAAGCAATCAATAAAAAAATGCTTTTTCTTTCGAAAAAGCACTTTTCCCCTGATAATTCCTCCAACGCAACAAATCAAAGCCAAACAAGCTCAAAACTGCAGAAATACAAATAATGCAGCACAAGGACGGATTTCAATCCGTTCTTTTTCTTCCTCTTGTGCAATAAAACCACGCAAAATTGAGAAATTCAAATCGATATCTGATTTTATTTTTTCCAAATGCAGAGAAGAAATCGGTCATTCATTAAATCACAGGGTCTGAGGTAGCTTCTAAAAGTTTCATGGAAAAATCTCCATCATTAAAGATTTCCCAAAGAAAATTGAAAATGGTGGAACTGTGTGTAGTGTGTGTAAGAGAGGGAAAATCGAGAGAGAGATGAAAGGTCCGTGGAAGAAAATAGAGACATATATAGGTGCAGTTAATGAGATTGGAAAATGAATGGAGTTTCTAAAAAAACACAAGTAATCTGAATTTCCAACATACGAGAAAAGAGAGTGCACAAAAAGGAAATGACACGTGGACTCTTGGTTGGACCGAAGAGAACCTGTCGATTATCTGACCGTTGAATTTCCTTTCAACAATGTGGCAGCAACTGCAAGATGCTACATCCGTCACACACCGGTAGATATACATGTATGTATGTATTTTACACGAATTAAAATAATGTTAGTATTTTTTTTAAACGGCTTTATAAATTAATTAATAATTAAAATATTGCTTTTTATGTCTTTTTGTTAATTATTTATTTATTTATTATTTACTTTATTAGGTAAAAGTTTGTATAAATAAAAAGAGCGTGTGATCCCAAAATCACATTGCGGTATCCGAAATTTTGAATTTAGGGGTACGAAATTAAATAAATT
>BMAC01000314.1:545557-562237 GCA_014905375.1 Phtheirospermum japonicum
AATAATATTATATATTTATAATAATAATATATTATTATTTATATACAATATATAATAAATATATATTTCAAATAATATACATTTATAATTATTTATAAATAATTATATTTATAATATATATATATTATTTATTTATTATAAATATATTTATAATAATATTATGCATTTATATATTATTATTCATAAATATAATCTACATTTATAAATATAATAATTATATATTTATAATAATAATATATTATTATTTATATACAATATATAATAAATATATATTTATAATTATTTATAAATAATTATATTTATAATATATATATATATATATATATTATAAATATATTTATAATAATATTATGCATTTATATATTATTATTCATAAATATAATCTACATTTATAAATATAATATAATTAATTATAATTATAATTTATAACTAATTTATATCTAATATATATTAAAAGTATATAATCTTTCACATGTAATCGACTTGGCGAGACGGTAACACCACTCCTCTATTTGCAAGAGGTCTGGGGTTCGAATCCCACCCATGCCACATGTGGGGAATTAAATTAACACAGGTTGGGTTGTGGGTTGGGTTGGGCTCTGGCGGGCTGGGCTAGGCCCGCCCAGTTTTTTTTATAATATTTTAAAAATGCTGACGGGCTTGACCCGTCAGCAATACTGGCGGGCCGGCCCGTCAGTATTTATAAAATTAAAAAAAATAATATTATATATTTATAATAATAATATATTATTATTTATATACAATATATAATAAATATATATTTCAAATAATATACATTTATAATTATTTATAAATAATTATATTTATAATATATATATATTATTTATTTATTATAAATATATTTATAATAATATTATGCATTTATATATTATTATTCATAAATATAATCTACATTTATAAATATAATAATTATATATTTATAATAATAATATATTATTATTTATATACAATATATAATAAATATATATTTATAATTATTTATAAATAATTATATTTATAATATATATATATATATATATATTATAAATATATTTATAATAATATTATGCATTTATATATTATTATTCATAAATATAATCTACATTTATAAATATAATATAATTAATTATAATTATATTTATAACTTAATTTATATCTAATATATATTAAAAGTATATAATCTTTCACATGTAATCGACTTGGCGAGACGGTAACACCACTCCTCTATTTGCAAGAGGTCTGGGGTTCGAATCCCACCCATGCCACATGTGGGGAATTAAATTAACACAGGTTGGGTTGTGGGTTGGGGTTGGGCTCTGGCGGGCTGGGCTAGGCCCGCCCAATTTTTTTTATAATATTTTAAAAATGCTGACGGGCTTGACCCGTCAGCAATACTGGCGGGCCGGCCCGTCAGTATTTATAAAATTAAAAAACGGGATGCTGACGGGTTTATTTGCTGACGGCCACGGCCGTCAGCAAACCCGCCAGCATTTTTTTCCGCCAGTAATACCGTCAGTATTGCTGACGGCTTTTTGCCCGTCAGCATATCCGCCAGAACTGCCGGATTTTTTTGTAGTGATATATACGTATGACTATTCTTGCAATTCATTGACAAAACTTATGTTCAACTTTACTTAAATGCTTTCTAGTGCAATGGCTCAGACAAGATGGTTAGTATTTAGCTTAATATGATTAGTACGAAATTTAATAGATTTAGTATGAAATATAATGGAACTAGTATGTAATTTGATGAAATTTTTATGGAATCTGATAGAGTTAGTATGAAATTTGATAGAGATAGTATGAAATTTAGTTCCATATAGTTCCTTGTTGAGTAATACGGAATCTAATCGAGTAATACTACTAAATTCGTGAAATTGAATAGAGGTTTTAGTATGAAATTAAATATGATTAGTATGAAATCTAACTAGCAAGCATGAGATTTGATGAAGTAGTATAAAATTCTAGAGTCATAGAATTCGACTGGACTACTATGAAATTCAACAAACAAGTACAAAATTTCACGAATTAATATGAGATTTGGCGAAACAGTATGAGTTTCACGATATAATATGAAAATTTATAATGTAGTATGATATTTCACGATGTAGTATGAAATTTAATGATGTAGTATGGAATTTAACCGGAGTCCAACGACGACGATTAATGTGAAATTAACACGAGTAGTATAAAATTCATATGAATTTTACTTGAATTAATTTTCAGAAAAAGAAAAATAAAATTGAAAAATAAAATAGAACTAGCTAGTAAGGGTAAACTTGTAACCATATGTACTAGTTTTAATTAAATGGAAAGTTGAATGAGTACATGAGAAATTAATATTTTTAATAGATTATCTGGGAAATAATATTTCTCTATTGAATTGCATGGGAATTAACCCTTTCATTTTTGTGTTTATTCATTTTATAGTATTGGCTTTTACTGAAAATTTAACTTTTCCAAAATTAATATTTGTTTTCCCTGATTACTGAGAACTTGTCAAAATACGAACTTACCTTTTTGCTTATTTTTAAAAACAAATTGCGCCATTTATCTTCTTCCACATCATTTCTCCTCAACCATACAGTTGGGTTTCCATAAGTTATGATCCAATTGTACTCATAATTGAATCTCAATCAATTACAGCGCTCACACAAACACGTCTAGATTTGTGGAAATTTTCAAATAACTATTGAAATTCATTATAAATAACTTCCTTAGGGCTACAAAAACTTAAAATAAATCTAGATTTGTGCCTACTAGTTAATAAAAACCCTTGTTAGGATGAAAAATGTTAGTTGTTATATTATATAAATTGATGATTCTGGGCATTTAGACAGATTTATGATAAATCAGGAATTAAGGTTAGCCTTTGTGTTCTGCAAAGTTGAGGAATTTCCTTTTATGTTATATGTTATTGACGAATCGGGAAATGAGTATACGACATGTAATTATCGCTAGAATTGCGTGAGCAAGTAGTTATCGCTAGAATTGAGTCTCAAACAATCGAAGCTCGTGCAAACAGAGTGGTCCATTGCAGTCGCCTGGTTTGGATTATAACATTCACCATTATGTGTTTATGGGTTTTACGTTAGTGTGTACTCTGTAACTTACTGTGCATATACGACTGTCTTATATGTGTGAAATGAGAACTTTAATATGATCTTTTTGTTAGGTACAAATATGTTTTGCCATTTTGCACTATGCAACAGATGCTCCATGTTTGTATTAACCAAATGGTTCGCGTATTACTAGCAGACTGTCTGAGCCTTATTTTGTAGGTTGTAATCTTTTACCAATGTTGGAGTGGATAATTGAAATTGAATGTTGTAAATTTATTGGTTATTACAAGTATTTTTTAGGTTGTTTTATGTCCATTTTTAAACTCTCTCGAGTTATTTACACGTTTTTCGTCTGATCAGATTATTATTGAATCATATGTTAAAAAATTCATAGGGTTAAACTCTATTAGAATTATTTAGTGATATCTAAACATGTTTTGTGGTGAATCAAAATATTTACAAGGCAAAAAATTGGGCAGAGAATATGCTGTGACCACAAGAAAATAACACACATAGATGAAAGTTGCGTGAAGAGAAGGCTTTGAAAATCAAACTATAACAAGTTAATCAAACACGACATCACCTTTTTCATATCTCTCAATTTAAGATGTTCTACAATGAAACTTGGACTGAGGAGGTTGACAAAAAGTTTAACGAACCACTAGTTGAGCAATTTGGAATGGGCGATTTCCATGTTGGAAGGCGTAACACCAAAACAGTTTATATGACAGACAATGACTGGGCTAAGCAAGCATTTCAATACTGACTACTATATGGATAGAACAAGGAAGCTTAATAGGCGATACAAAATCTTTAGTTGGCTTTTCAACCTAAGCGGTGTGTCTTACGAGCAAGTTACAAATAAAATTCATTGTGTAAAAGAATTATGCGAACACATGTTCAATGTTAATTTATATCTCAATTACACGTGTTCTTTAATAAATCAACTGGTTGAAGTTGTTGGTATATTATTCTCCAAATTTTCACTTCGTCAGTAGAACAAAAAAAACAAAAACTCCAAGAAATACCCAACAACTCAAGAAGATTTCTTCTACACTAAACGAAGGACGACCGATGTAGACAAATGATTCATTGAATTCTTGATTGGAAATCATAAACAAGGTATGTTTAAACTAACTGAAAATAATCATGCAGCTCTTGTACGTGCGACTGACAACCTGAACTTTGAATTGGGGAGATATTTCACCACCGCAGACTGGAATGGCAAAATTAACCTACTTAGAACCCGATTTTGTGTGTTCTATTGAATTCTCAAGAAATATGAAACACATCATGAAGAACGTACCAACATCATGATCGGACCTTCTCATGTTTGGTCTGAAATGCTTGAGGCACTTTCTTATTAGTTTTCTAAAAGCTTGTAATTAATAATAAATTGAATAAAGATTGCATGATTTTGTCATTAACAAAAAATGTACCAACTTAATAATTCGTACAAGCTGAACCATTTACTTTTGCCTACCAAATATATCGTCTTCGGAATATTATTTTGACCAATATTATTCCTTATTTGTAGTTTGCCTTTTTTTAGGACACAAAGTATTTTAGAACTCTAGATTTCTTTCTTAGTTGGAGTTTAGGACTTTATTTAGTTTGCAAAATACTTATCTAACTTGTTTAACAAGACTAGGAGTCTTGTTTTATAAAAGGGAGAAGACGTAAGAAAGAAAGATAGACACGACGCACACAACCTTGAAGCAGAACACACAAAGGGTTACTCGGAGCTTTGTCGCTGAATTAGAAGGCTTTCGACATTGCGTAACCAACGAAGGAATTCGACTCAAGAAGAAGTGACGACTATTTTGTGTATTAAGAGTTTGATACAATTTGTTTTTCATATATTACTTTTTGTTATTTTGTATTGATCTTAAACGTTGACAAGTAAAATAGTTTTCGGGTTTGTACACCCAAGTTCGTAAGCACGATTGCTTACGAACTAAAATTATTTTTTGTGTTTTTTTATTTCCGCTGCTATTTCTGAGATTCAGTTGATGTTAGGTCTGGTGACGTATATCACGAAACCTAACATCATTTCTTTAAGTTGCATTTTTACAAAACTACAATTGGCACCAGAGAAGGGTACTTAACTCTAAGTATTTCGATCCTTATTTTGTAGATTTAACATGATGGACGTTCAAGGGACTCCACGACCTCCAATCCTAAATGGAGAGAACTACTCCCTCTGGAAACAGAGGATGCGGTGGCACATCAAAAACATCGACGAACGAGCTTGGAGATTCATTCTTGTTGGATGGCAGAAACCTCGTGTCACTGCTGATGGCGATGGTGACTCCGTATACAAGAGAGAAGAAGACTGGACTGACAATGAAGTAGCCATGTAAACTGGAACTCTAAAACCATTAATACCTTTTGCGGCTATGTCGATACAAATTATTATAAAGTGACCAAGAATTGTGAGTCTACGAAAGAGGCATGGGACGCCCTTCAAAGGGTGTGCGAAGGGACTCCAAGTGTGAAGAAATCTCTCCTGAGAATACTCACTACAACGTTCGAGTCCCTGAGAATGGATGATAAAGAGTCTATTGTGGAGTATGCCATGAGACTCTCCGACATATCGAATGAGATTGGAAACCTTGGCGAGCCCATGTCCAATGCACGCCTTGTTGGAAAACTTCTCAAATCCATTTCGAAGAAGTTCAACGTGAAAGTGGTTGCCATTGAGGAACCCAATGATACTGACAAAATGGACTATGATGAGTTGGTCGGATCGCTCAAGACATATGAGATGGATCATCTAGACTATCACTCGAAGGAGAAAAATATTGCTCTCACCTCCGATGTTAACTCAAAAGATGAAGATGAAGATACTGTCTGGAGAGAGCTTTTTGATAAATTTGAAAGAACCACACTTGGAGAGGAAGACGTATCTCTCATGACTCACAAATTCAACCGTTACTTAAGGATAAAGAACAATATTGGGGGGAAAGCATCAAATTCCATGATGGAGACACCACCTCTAAAGTCTTCTGGAAGAAAGGTTCCCAACTTTCAGCCCTCATCTTCAGAGTCAAAGACTGGTAATTCCCCCAAGCCGCTTAGTAAAGTTCAATGCCATGAGTGCAAGGGCTGGGGACACTATAAAAATGAGTGTGCAAACATGTTGAGGAAGAAAAATCTCATTGCAAAGGAAACTGACTCTTTTGAGTCAGTGCCTGTATTTTTTGCTCATGTTGCCTGGGATGACGACATTCGAGTTCACAACATCAATTCCAACACCCTGTGCCTAAATGCTGAGGTTGAAGATTCTCTTGACAAATATAAAAGGTTGTGCGTGGAGTATGATGAACTGTTTGCCAACAGGGGTAATCGGGTTTTAAAATTGAAGACCCTTATGATCAAGGTTGAAAAGTTTACCCGAGAGAAGGATGATCAAGTGAAGATCATTACCCGGTTGGAGATATCTCTTACGAGAAAAGATTTGGAATTGGAACGAATAAGGGATGAGCTAAAAAAGATTCAAGATACAATTTCAAACCTCAACAAGGGAAAGGCGAAGCTAGATGAAATCCTGAAGATGTCGTATCCAGAAACTTCAAGGCATGGAATTGGTTACAAACCGGAGCAACAATCGATTCAAATCAGCCACAACCAAGAGTCTGTCAAGCACCATAAGAAGAGAAGAAGGCAGTATGTTTGCCATCACTGCGGTGATCATGGTCACATTCGCCCCTTCTGTTGGAAGAGAACTGGGAAGAAAATTCATTTTCAGAGGATTATTCAAGATGTTGGGACTCGTGATGGGACTCAAGCTGTCAACACCAAAGGCAACACCAAGTTGAAACGAGTTTGGGTAAGAAAGGGGGAGGTTAAGTGTAACATGGTTTATACTTCTCTAAAATCTCTTGTTCCTGAAGCATGGTACTTTGATAGTGGATGCTCCAAACATATGACCGGATCAGAAGACCTTTTGTCGAACATTGTAAAATTTAAAGGAAGAAGGTCAAATATGGTGGAGGCGCAAATGGACCGATTATTGGGCAAGGAACACTCCATGTTCCAGGTATTTCCAAGTTGGAAAATGTGCTACTTGTTGAAGGACTAACTGCTAACTTGATAAACATTAGTCAGTTGTATGATGGTGGCTTTAGTGTTAAGTTCACACGGGAAAAGTGTGAAGTCTATAACGAGGATGGTGCCTATATCCTCAATGGTCAGAGGAATTCTGAAAATTATTACCAAATAATTGATGATGTGTTATGCAGGTACAAGATGGTGGAAAGTTTGATCAAGGATAAAACTGCTGTTACAGGTGGTGACGGGTCTGGTGACTTGTCACCGAACCCAACACCGGCTCAGGAAGAGACTGGCAACAATGAAACTAGCGAGCTGACTCCAGTTTTAACTCCTTCCCGTGTGGGTCCTGAATCTGATTCAGAATCAGAGGATGAGGATCGTGAAAATAAAATTGATCTTTATCAAAGAGATATTCCCTCAAGAGTTCAAAAGAATCATCCAATCGGTCAAATTATTAGTGATCTTGATGAGAGGAGTACGAGGAAGAGACAGATAAACTTCAAGGAAATGGTAAGATTTGTCTGTTTATCCACTAACTATTCTCTTTTTCTAGAGTCTTTGTTTCTTGCCAAAATAGAGCCCAAGCATGTAGAGGATGCTCTTGAAGCCAAATACATTGCAGCTGGAAGTGCGTGTACGCAACTTCTTTGCATTAACTAGATGATTGAGGACTACGGTCTCCATAGAAGTATTTTGACCGTACTCTGTGATAATACGAGCGCTATTGACATCTCAAAAAATTCAGTTCAGCACTCTCGTATAAAACACATTGACATCAGGTATCACTTCATCCGAGACTTAGTTGAGAGAAAGATAATAAGTCTTGAACATGTAGGGACGGACAGTCAGCGTGCTAACATATTCACAAAAGCATTAGATTTAAAGATTTTCTCTCGTTTGAGAAGAGATCTCGGAATGTGAATTGTCTAGTCCACGTTGGGTTTGATGTTATTGATTTGTACATATTTGTATGTGATTTTCGTGTGTGTTTGCTTTACATTTTGTGTGTTTGTCGGGTTTTAGGTTTCTATTATTTTTGTTTCTTTTCTTTTTAGTATTTCTCGTTCTTATTTCATTTTATGTTTTGCTGCTTTATTTTATAAGTAATAGTCTCATTATATTTAATTTTCTCTTTTAGCTTCGAGACGACGAAGATTAGACGAGCAAAGTGCTGAGATCACACTGGGTATCAGTCAGATACTGGGTTACCCAGTGTCCGAGTCCTGCGGCCTATACCTGCTCACGTTGACGCCGGGAGATGCCCGCGTCGATCGACGCTCAGCTTCAGTAGCGTCGATCCTTGTTCCATCGATCGACGCTATGTCGACGCTCAGCTTCAGTAGCGTCGATCCTAGTTCCGTTGATCGATGCACTGCCTGGTCGATGCAAGCAGCCTGGCTCACGTCGATCGACGCACCTGCGGTTGAGCGGTTTTTGTTGGAGAAATCTATAAATACCGGTGGTTTCTTCATTTAAAGGAGGAGATATCCGAGGGTTGAGGTTGATATACGTCCAGAAACTCAAGCCCCTTCCCATTTCACATCTGAATTGAAGATTTCGTTTGAAGATCACGTCGAAGACTCGTTTCTAAGTTTATCGTCGTTTATGGTCATCGTTCGTCGCTGAAGCTTGATTGATTGCTGCGTATCTTAGATGAACAATAAGTATTCTGCATTTGTAATTTGCTTTTGATTTAGTTTTCATAGTTTGTATGTTACTTTGACTTGTTTTAGTTTATTAATTCCAGTACGTTCAATTCGCTAGTTTTAAATCATGATGTTTTCTCACTTAGTCTCTTATGCTTTCAATTAGGTTAAATGTTCAATTAGGTTTTAATAGTTGCATGCTTGGTTTTGAATTCATAGTTGTAGAAACTCTTCCCAAAAATGGATCGTGTGTTTAATTGTAGAATCGTTGAACAAACGTTTATAGACGCCGATTGCAATTCCTCGCGATTCGACTCGAGTCAGCTTATCGCCTACAATAGCTCTATTCTCTTGCGGACAAGCTTTTTATTTTTAAGCGAAAAAGTTTGATTCAAAATCTGGCGCCGTTGCCGGGAAATTGACAAAGGCTGTCCAAAAATGTTTGTTAGTTTATGTTTTGTTTAGTTCATTTTATTGTGTCCTTTTGTCTCGATTGTTTTAATTTGTTTGTTAGTGGATGCAAGGATGTAGGTCTTTTGGTGGAGAAGTAGTACCTTTGATAGACAACATTCACCAGGTAAATCGAGCAAGACTCTCATCGATAGCAGAAATATCGATGGATTCATCTGGATCAAAACCTGCATAACCGAACCAACAGGAACCTCAAAATGAACAGCACAATATACCAAATCCACCACCGTTCAATCAAGATCATTTCAATCAACAAGTTAACAATCAAGGCTTACATTTGAATCAGCAACAAGTGCCTTATTGCTTTCATCAACAACAGTTCAACCAACAACAACAATATCATCCCCGAGGCCCGTATATGCCATTTAATAGGCCATTCCGTCAACATGAGCCTCAGCCGGCTCGTATGCATGAATTCGATCGGCCCGTAATTGACCATCTACATCATGCATTCGCCTAGGCCCAGCGGCCCGAAATTATGAACTCAAGGCCGTGCATTTTTGCCTACTTACCACGGGCGTCTTAACGAAGACCCAATAACATTCATCCGGAAATTTTATTCGGTCATCCAAACCTTTCCATTACAAGGACTTTGTGAAGATAAGCTGAAGATGAGATGTTTTCCGTATACGTTAAAAGACAAAATGGAGACTTGGTTTTTGTCGTTGGAGCCTGATTCTATTACGAATTGGGACATGGTGTATTATCGCTTCATGGGGAAGTATTATTCGAATCAAACAACGGTTCAACTCCGAGTCAAGATAGCATCATTCAATCAAACGGAGGGAGAAACGTTTCATGAAGCTTGGGAACGTTTTAAAGAATTGTTAACACGATGCCCACATCATCATTATCCACCCGAGCTCGTTAATCAATTCTTTTATGATGGGTTTATTCTTACTTTTCAGTATATGGTGGACAATGCAGCAGGGGGAGAGATTGGATCACGAACCGCTCAAGAAGTTTGGGACATATGCGAGTCAATAAGTTATAATTCTCAACAGAAAAGCTCATGGTCAAGGAAGGTAGCTGTTCATGAAATTGAGATGTCACATTCATCCCCTGATGATACACAGATACTTGTCGAGTTAACAAGACAAGTGGCCTCGCTGCAAACTCAAAACATGCTTTTATCTCAAGGCATACCTCCATCATCGAAAATGTGCGGCATTTGTGGAGTGTATGGACATGGCTCAAATGTATGCCAAACGAAGTTCGAGCAGCCTGGAGGAACCTACGAACAAGCATTCGATGTACAAGGTTATCAAACAAATCAAGCCGGGCAAGGGTATCAAAACCCTAACCAACGCAACAATTAACCTTATTGGTGGAGAGATCATCAAAACTTCTCATGGTCGGATCCTAATAATGCGGCGATTCCGATACCAAACCAAAGGCCACAAAATAACTTTGTTCCCCAACAACCATATCAATAAAAATGGGGACAGGGTCAATTTTCATTCTCAACTCGGCCAATGCAACAATCACAACCGCATGGACAAGGTCAAGTACCATTTCCTCCACATCCGAAGGGGCAAGTTCAAGTACCATTTCCTCCACCACCACTGACTCAACCACTCATTTCACCAACACTCGAGGAGACTTTGTGTACGTTTATGCAACACACTGACTCAGATTTGCTGCATAATGACAAACGGATGGATAAGCTTGAGGCGGCCCTTGGACAACTTTCCAAGCAAGTAGGAAAGAATGAGCAGGGAAAGTTGCCGATTCAATACTCACAAGCCCAATCAGTTACAGTGCTTCGGAGTGTACAAGTTGTGAATAGTAATGTTGCATCTTCCGATAAGTATTCCTCCAATTCACAAATTCCAAACAAAGGAGAAGGAAGGAAACCAAATGTGAGAGAAGATGAGGAGACGACCATTCCTAAAACACCGGATAATGTTGAAAAGAACGCCGAGCCTACAAAGACTCTTCACAAGGCCTCTAATCCTTATCGGCCTCCCATTCTATATCCAAGTCGGCTTCGAGGAGAAAAGCAAGATAAGCAATTTCTTGATCTTTATAACATGCTTTCCAAAGTTAATGTTAATTTACCTTTGCTCGATGTTATAAGAAACGTTCCCGCTTATGTCAAGTTTTTCAAAGACTTGGCATCAAAAAAAAAGAAAATTTCTTGAAAATGACAAAGTTTGTATTTCATATGCGGCGAGCATCATCTTACGAAATCCCCTTCCCCCAAAAGAAAGTGATCCTGGGAGTTTTTGTATTAAAATTACTTTGGGAAATGGAAAAGAAACTCGGGGTATGCTTGAACTTGGGGTGGGGATCAATTTAATGCCTTCGTCTATTTTTGAACAGTTTAATTTAGGTGCTCTTAAGCCGACAAAGATGCAACTTCAATTAGCAGACCGGTCGGTAAGGTACCCGATGGGGATTGTTGAGGACGTTCTTGTGCAAGTTGGGAACCTTATTATACCCGTTGATTTCGTAATTCTAGATGTGGGTGAAATTTGAGATGATAACTGAGAGCATACAATTTTGTTGGGTCGACCCTTCATGGCCACAACCAACACGTTGATTGATGCGAAAAATGGGAGCATGACTTTGTCCGTGTTGGACGAATCAGTCACATTTTCTATCCATGATTTTCATGCTACTCCATCTTCGTCCATGAACGCCGAGTGTTCATTTGTGGATTCCATTGATTTCATTGTGCAAGACAAGTTTGAGGAGGACTCTAACTTCCGTAACATTCTCGATCATTCTGACGATTCTTAGCTCGCCGAGGACGACGATTGGCTTGAGCCTAATTCCGAGGGGGTGATTGACCTTTGTGAGCTTGAAACCGAGAAATCAGATAATGATCTAAAATCCGAGCTTAAACCTCTTCCAAGTCATCTCAAGCACGTTTTCCTTGAGGAAGGCGAGAAGAAGCCGGTGATCATTTTTGCCGAGCTAGCCAAAGTAGAAGAAGAAGCATTAATTGGTGTTCTTAAAAAATTCCAAGGAGCTATTTGTTGGAGTTTGGGAGATATTAAAGGGATAAGTCCAGCCACATGCATGCATTATATTGTGCTGGAAGAAGGAACAAAGCCAGTTCGAGAAGGTCAGAACCGTTTAAATCCTACTCTAATGGAGGTTGTGAAGAAGGAGATTTTTAAGTTGATCGACGAAGGGATCATATTCGCTGCACCCGATAGCGAATGGGTGAGTCCCGTCCATGTTGTGCCGAAAAAGGGTGGGATCACGATAATCGAGAATGACAAAGGGGAGATTGTGCCGACACGGTTGACTACGGGATGGCGGATGTGTATTGACTTCTGAAAGCTTAATGCCGCTACACGGAAGGATCATTTCCCAATACCTTTCATTGACCAAGTACTTGAAAAGTTGGCTGGACACCAATATTACTGTTTTCTTGATGGGTTGTTCGGGTACTATCAAGTTGCCATCACGCCGGAGGATCAAAAGAAGACGACGTTTACTTGTCCATTTGGGACCTCTGCTTTTCGGAGAATGCCTTTCGGACTTTGCAATGCACCGACGACTTTCCAACGCTGCATGCTTTCCATTTTCACAGACATGATAAACGACTTTCTTGAGGTATTCATGGATGGTTTTTCAGTTTTAGGTTCTTCTTTTGCTTCATGTCTTGAAAATTTATCTAAAGTGCTTGAACGTTGTCTAGATAGTCATTTCACGTTAAGTTGGGAAAAAAGTCATTTCATGGTTAGACGTGGTATTGTACTTGGTCATGTTGTGTCGAGTAATGGTTTGGAGGTCGACAACGCCAAAGTTGATGTTATTGAAAGTTTGCCACCTCCCACAAACATTAAGGGTATTCATAGTTTTCTTGGACATGCGGGCTTCTACTGGCGATTTATTAAGGATTTTTTTAAAATTAGTTGCCCGCTTTGTCAGTTGTTAAGTAGTGATGTTCCGTTTGTTTTTGATGAATCATGCTTGAATGCTTTCAATTTTCTTAAGAAAAAGTTAACCACGGCCCCGGTGGTCGTTGCCCCAAACTGTTCCCTTCCCTTTGAAATTATGTGTGATGCGTCGAATGACGCCGTGGGGGCCGTGTTGGGTCAACGTGTGGATAGTCTCCTTCGAGTCATTTATTACTCTAGTCTTATGTTAAATGAGGCTCAAAGGAACTACACAACCACCGAAAAAGAATTCTTGGCTGTGGTATTTTCTCTTGAAAAATTTCGTGCCTTTATTATTGGTTCAAAAGTGGTCGTCCATAGTGATCATGCGGCTCTTCGTTATCTTTTTAATAAAACCCAAAGTAAGCCGCGTTTGATACAGTGGATACTTTTGTTACAAGAACTTAATGTTGAAATAAGAGATCGAAAAGGTTGTGAAAATGTGGTTGCGGACCATTTATCCCGACTGGATATAGAGGGAGTGAGTGAATTTGGCTGTTTGAATGATGTCTTTCCTTATGAGTTGACATATGCTATTTCATCATATAACACTCCATGGTTTTGTTAGAATAGGGTGACCAACAAGCCAACTTGTGGCTGTGGTCTGACCTTTATCTTATAATACAATCGTTTTTATTCGTAATAATATCTTTCATACATATTGGCATTCCATATCTTTTGTCCCATGCTAGTTGCATAGGTATGGTCCTGATGAAGTTACTTTATTACGGTAGATTGGTCTAGCAGAACCGTGAGATAATCTAGCACGTAATGTAACTCGTCGAACTTGTTCCTAGTCATAGGGTTACGCCATAATGAGGATACAAGCCTTTCCCGTTAAGATTAGTACTTAGTGTATGTGGACCGCATCTCATCGGTCACGGTGTCTGGACATCGACATACATAAGTAGGTGCTCATAAGATGAGTTCACTGAACTCCCTCACCTAGAAATCTCTAAGTGGTTCCCACTCATCGAGTAGATGATTTCTATGGTATAGCGTACAACATTAATCCTTAAGACCCAGACCTCATCGTGACTTCACTAGAGGACAGGCTATGTTGTGACCTGTCTCTGTGTCTCCTTGGAGGCCAATCAAAAGGGGCAACGTTCGCATAGTCGGGAATCTAGTGGGAAGTCTGTGCATGGTAGTAGGGGATTCGGACGCATGATAAGTCATGGATGTCCTGTGTGTTCTGATGGTTGATTAATCCTCGGAGTCTCTGGCCAGAGCTGATAGTGGGGTGTTTAGAGAAATGTGTTTCTCTAAGTCACACACGAACGGATTATCTTGAACCTAGAACGTACACACAGTTATTGAACTATAAAGAGGTCTCGATGAACCAATACCTCTTGTTCAATCGGGACATAGATCGCGAAGGGATCGTACTGTACATATAAGCTATATCACAAGGTTCTTGCAGGCACTTCATTTGTATCTAGGGAATTATGATGCGTAGTTGCTAGGCGCCTCTCATAATTCGTTGGGTTCTGGTTTGACCAGTGATTAAGTAAAATGAGTTTTATTTAATCAGGGACTCTAAGGGACGAGTTCATATGAGAACAATGTGTTGTTCGAATCACAATGTGTTGTGAACCCACGACTAGCTTACACCTGAACCATTGAGGGTCACACCACGTGTTTCCTGATTATTGAAAACGACAGCTAGAAATTAATTGTTAATTTTAGCATATTTAGATGTCAATATGATTGAATCTAAATTGAAAAAAAAATACGAGAAATTTATTTTGGACGCGAAAATATAATTGTTATATTTTTCGTAATTATCGTTTATGAGAAATGATTTAATTCCGATGGGGTTTTTAATTTATAAGTGGGTCGACCCAATAAGCCATTTAAATATTATTGGGCCGGAGCTTTATTAAATTAAAAAGGGTTTAATTTTTATTATTTGATTTGGGCCCAGTCCATTAGTTGATGGGTTTATGTCTTTTGTTTTTAAATAAAATAAATTCTTTAAGCCCATTAGGTTTGTTGGGCTTGGGCTTGAATAAATAAAAACAAAACAGAACAATATTAAAAAAAAAAAAAAAAAGAGTTTCTTGTTTTTAAAACATATACAAGGCAGACGGTTTTGAGAGAGACCAAAAAAAAAAAAAAAAAAAACAACAACAAAAAAACCTTTTTTCGGAAAAACGTTTTCGGAGATAAAAACCCTAGCCGACTAAAACCTCCCAGCCGTCCACCTCCGGGCCGCCGCCGGCTGCCGCCAACCGAATCGTTCGGTTTCTCGTTTCTGTCGTTCTCAATCCTTCGACGGATCTAGTGCTCCGTCGTAAGGACGTCGGGTAATACGGTGTGTGACACCGATTCGCCGGAGCCGCGTCGTAGCCATCCGAACGTTCGTCGGAAGATTGCCGTCGACGGAGACGCACTGCTGTTCAGAAARGCAGCCGCTTCACAGCCGCCGGTTTTCACCGCAGCCCCATCGCTCCGCACGGCCGCAGGCACACCGGAGTTGCCGAAGCCTGGCGCCGTTGTGTCATCGCCGGCCAAATACGAACTCCGTGACGTGGGCCTGTTGCTGTACTCCGTACGTACCGCCGTTCGCCGCTGCCGAGAACTCATCGCAGTCGCCGGAGTCCACCCAGGCAGGCCCGTTCCTGTCCCCGACAGTTCCCGACCGCGCCACCGTTCCAAACGCAGTCGGATTGTCGTCGCGCCATTGCTGTTCCGGACAGGCCTCCGCGTCTCTCCGACATAGCCTGTTGCTTCATCGCGCTGCTCCGCCGCCGTCGTCGTGTTGCTGCTGGATTGAAGCCCCTGTTCCGAACAGCCGCCACTGCTTCCGACAGCGCCACTGCCTCCGTCGCCGCCGTGAGAGGAGCAGTCGACGATCCCGCCGACGCGCTGGACCTCCTTTGCCGGCGAGTTGCCCGCCCGAGCCGTCAGGTATTTGTGGCTGCCATGTATATATATGCTATATATATATTTAGATATATACCTGCGTATATGTGTGTTGCTGGGTTTACATATATATAAATGCATGTGATATGTGGTTAAGTGCATGCRTGTAGTTTGTGTGTGCTTAATGAATATGAAGTGTGTGCATGTGATTCTTTTAAGTATGCAGAATAATATGTTATATATATATTGTAGTTGCATGCGTACATTACATATATTTATATATGTAATATGATTAATATATGTATTATATATATATGATATATATATCCCCCCAAAATCGACTGAATTCCAGCGAGTTTTGAAGCTTTTGACATGGCAGTCGATCGACTGCCTACTTGGCCGATCGACTGCCGTCGATCGACTGGTGTCCCAAGATCGACTGAATTACAGGGCTTTTGGCCATTTCGACACAGCAGTCGATCGACAGCCGACAAGTCCGATCGACTGCAGTCGATCGACTGCTTTTTCTCAGTCGATCGACTGAAAAGCAGATTTTTTGAAGATTTAAGCAATCAGACCGTCTTTTCACGGAGAACAACTTGCTCAAGGGCTTTCTTCCCCAGGAAAGCTTCACCAAAAAACCAGAAAAGAGTGCTTTTTCATCTTTTTAAATTAGTTTTA
>BMAC01000314.1:576638-589131 GCA_014905375.1 Phtheirospermum japonicum
AAGGTCGATGGCACCTTGCTCGACCTGGGTATGCTCCCAGGTACCTGTAATTGTGATCCGTTTGCTAGAACCAAGGGGTCTTTCTGTAGAAACTTCCACGAACAATCGTCGTTTTTTGATGGTTTTTTCCGCTTCTCTCCAGGAAAGTGGATATCTCCAGAAAAAGATTTGTAGATGGGTTTTGGTCTCAGTTGGGAAGGTATTGCAACTTATATATATATATATATAGTATATATAATATATATATATAGTACAATGCAACACGGGTTAAGAGTGTTACATCTTTTGAATATCTCAAAGTATGTAACTAATAATTATTAACAAATTTATTCTAAATATTAACATATAAAATGATTTACTAATATTTAATAAAATAGATATTTGACACGGATTTAGAATGTGACGCCTTTTGAATTTTTATAAGTATGTAACTAAGATTATTAATGAATTTAATTTAAACATCAAATACAAAATTATTTAATATTTATAATAATTAATAAATAGATTAGACATGTACAAGGAACGGGTTGAGAATACATTATTTTAATTTTTTATTTTAGATTTAAAACTATATAATTATCACAATATTTTTTTTATATATATTTTGATAAGTCCCGTGTAATATGGGTCATTATACCGTGCACCTTGTAAGGTGCACCCTGTAATTTAATTTAACATCGCATATAACTGACATAACTGGTACATATCATCACATATAACTGATACATATCATCACAAATAATTGAAAATTCTAATTATAAATCTATAATCCTAAAATGAAAAAAATAAACCTAAAACGAAAAGTTAAATCCTAAAAATGAAAAACTAAACCCCGAAATAGAATATTAAACTCTAAATCCTAAATTTATATCACATATCATCACATATAAGTATAACTGACACATATCATCACATATAACTGGTAGAATGATAGATTTTTGCCGGGACCCAAAAATGGAAAATTAAATAAAAAAAATAAAAAACTAAACCTTATAATAAGAAATTAAACCTTAAAAATGGAAAAATAAACCCTAAAAGGTAAAACTAAACCTAAAATAGAAAAGTAAACACTAAACTCTAAATTTTGTCACATATCATCACGTATAACTACCATATATTATCACATATAACTATCATATATCATCACATATAACTAAACGATAACATGTTTTTACACGGTGCACCTAGCAAGGTGCACCCAGGTGCATGTAATAAGTTGTCGTGTAATACATGGGTGTTAAACAAGTATATATTAATGCAAAAGTATCTTAATCTATGTGTCTGTTTCGTATGATTCACTTGGATAAAAAAAAAAAAGTGGTTTGCGTGTGTATCATACGAGCCTAATATATATACCTAATATAATATTTTCCTTTTATTGTATCTTGCCTAATTTAATATTTTATTTTTATTATATTTAGCCTAACTTAATAGTTTTCTTTTATTATATTTTATCTAGTTCTGTAATTTTCTTTTATACTTCTAATATAAAAATACAAATAAGTCATATATAATTAGTAAAAAAAATAAATTCATTATTTTAATTAAAAGATAAATTACATATGAAATAATTTTAAATTACAAAAAAAAAACTTATTTATGAAAATAATTATATAAATTGTATCTATAATAAAAGTTGAAATAATCTATTTTTGAAATTTTAAATATTTTGTATAGGTAAATTATGATATATTTGTAATAATTGGAGTATGTAACTAAATATTAGTAATGAATTCAATCTAAATATAAAAAAATATATATAATAATAATTAATTAATATTTATTAGACAATGAGACAATGCAAGAAAGCTCGAGAGTATGACACCTTTTGAAAGTTTTAAAGTATGTAACTATAATTATTAACAAAATACTTAATTAATATAGATCAGATGCGGGTTGAAAAGGTGACATCTTTTGAATTTTTACAAGTATGTAAATATAATTATTAACGAATTTAATCTAAACATTAAAATATAATATTAATTAATAATTATAATAATTAATAAATTGAACAAGGCAAGGTTTTTTTTTTTAAACACCCGAGGGGTGGAATTTTATTAATATGACGTATTAAAGAACGTTAAGGATTACAAGAACAGAAATTAAAAGATACAACGGTATTTTCTGAGAGGATAACTACCGAAACCCCGTAATGGATCCTAATATCTAGAGAAACAAAACAAGACCCGGGAAATTTGTTGCGAATTTCCAAAACCCGAATTATTAACCTAGACATCATTTTATCCTAAAGGATGGATAACTAAGTTGATCCATTCGACACAAACTCTTACACATTTTTTGGTAAATTTTCCGAATTATAAATAGTGTTCCGTTGATCCCGGCATCCAATATCAGCGAGAAAGTCAGTCGGTTTATTTCCTTCACGAAATATATGCGTCAAATTAGTGAGACGAGCCGCACAAAATTGACGAATTTTTAAAAGGGAGTGCTGCAAGGCCCAATTTCCAGTGTGGGCCGAAGTAGTTAAAAGTTGCCGGAGGCCCAAAGCGTCAAGCTCAATCCAGACAGGGTGGGCTAGCAGATCTTCAAAAAGGCCCAGTCCAAACGCAAGCGACTGGGCTTCAGCTTCAATACTATTTTCAGCCTGGAATGAAATGGAAAAGGCCCGTAAGACTTCTCCGTCCGGTTCACGAAGTAGTCCACCACCTCCAACCTGTTTGCCTTGGACTGACCCATCAGTATTTATTTTGAACCAGCCCAGCCGTGGCTTGATCCAATGAACCATGATCAAAATAGGCTGCACTTTTTGACTTGAAGCCTGCACATTAAAAACACGGGCCAGCGACCTAACCCCTTCCACACTCCAGGCTCCAAACGATTAGCAAGATAGAAAATATAATTATAAACTTGACCCCTGATTTTTTCAAAACTGAATTTTAGACCCCTGTACTTTGAATCATTATGAGTTGTCCAAATAAACCAGAGAACCAAACACGACACTATAACACTCAAGTGTAATGTGTGTGTATGGGAGAAGGAGTTGGCCCAATTGTATAAGTAATCTCACATTTCGTGTCTGAGGTATCTCCGGTTTCAAAAGATTTACAAAATGATCCCAAAATTTTGAACTAACATCATTTTCAAAAAATAAATGTTCTAAACTTTCAGTTTTAAATTCTGAAAAAGATGGAGGTTCAAGATTACCTGAACAATTGCCACAACAATAACACCTTGAAGCCATATGTATCCCCCTTTATTGCAGTTTTAAATCAACAGAAATCCTCCCTTGCACCAGTCTCCAAAGGAAAATAAAAGTTGTGGGAGTGATATATTTGTTCCAAAAATATCCAGAAAATATTTGCTTAACATGTGGCTCAACCAAACAATTCCAAGCAGAAGCAGTGGTGAACTGTTATGGTCGCTAATCCTAAATCGGCCTGAGATGGTGAAATCGGCGAAGAAGGTAAAGAGGAGGCAGCAATTGGGGACAAAGGTGGGATCTTTGGGGCCGTGAGTGAACAAGTGGATGTGGAGCGGAATAAAGTGACAAAGGTACCGGGTCAGGTTCAGGGGCGCCGGGCTATTTGCAAACGTGGGCCGATTGGTGAAGGACCCGGTATTAATTGATAACGGGCTGCTGGTTATTGGGCCTATCAGTTTACTTAAGTAATTTATATTAAATGGGCTATTCTATTTAGTTGTTTTTATTTGTGCATTAGGGCATATTATGTAAATGGTCCCCCCTATGTTTATAAATAAGGTGAGAACATGCATGTTTTGGGTTAAGTAAGAATATTACAACATTTCCCTACCTACCAATTTCTCTCTTTTCTCCTACTTCTCCCTCTCCTTCCTCTCGGAAATTACAGCTCAAATCATACAAATTCTCTCAAAATTACAGCAATTGATTACGAATACCAATAACCTAACATTTGGTATCTAGAGCCCATCCTTCCTTGGCCATGGCTGATGGTACTAGACTTGAAGACCTGCAAGAAATGCAAAAGAAATTAGAGATCAATTTACAATCTGAAAATCTGAAGAGAACAGCAAAGGAGCAAGAAACACAGGAGCAATTTCATGGTATTAAAGCTGAGATGCAGGAGTTAAAAACAGGGTTTATGGACAGGCTTGATCACCTCACACAAACCCTAGCAGCTATGCAATTGCAGCTCCTCAATATGAACAAGGGCAAATCAACAGCTGATGATGAATCCATTCTGGGATCCCCTTTCTCTAACCCTCTCCATGAGGGCAGTCAGTCAAGATCACAGACGGCAAGAAACAGAATACTTACAGAACAACAAACCCCCCAGATAATCAGCCCCTTGCCCAAAATTGAATTTCCCAGGTTTGATAGATCAAACCCTAGGAGCTGGATACTCAAATGAAATGGGTATTTTAAATTAATACCCAACATCCCAGAAACACAAAAGGTAACTCTAGCCACTATGCACTTTGAAGGTAAGGTTGCTCAGTGGTTTCAAAACTTCAATTCAGGGGACACTGATCTCACATGGCAGAGGTTTATAGAGTTGGTTTCTGTTAAATTTGATGAACTGAATGAAACTAAGATCATCAGAGAGTTTAACAAACTGAAACAAGGGGGTTCATATACTGATTATGTGGAGAAGTTTGAAGAACTAAGGGCTTGTATGCTATTGCTAAACCAGAAGGGATATACAGAGGAGTA
The DNA here is from genome assembly GCA_014905375.1 of Phtheirospermum japonicum. NCBI lineage: Eukaryota > Viridiplantae > Streptophyta > Magnoliopsida > Lamiales > Orobanchaceae > Phtheirospermum > Phtheirospermum japonicum. The sequence goes on from BMAC01000314.1 coordinate 581,293, forward strand.
TTTTATAGCAAGTTTCATTAGTGGCCTGAATGAGGACTTACAGGCCTTTCTGAACATGTTTGAGCCTAACACCCTACAACAAACCATAGAACTGGGAAGGAAACAGTTGATGACCTTGGAAGCAATCACAAAGAGAGTTAAGGGACCTAACAGGAATTTCCCTCCTGCCCCTTACCCTAATCAGAGAGTCATGGTGCCCAATAATTCCAATGTTTACAGACAGACCCCTCCTACCCAAGCAAAGACCCCTCCTAAGTTACTTTCATTAGCTGAGATGGAAGCAAGAAGAGAGAAAGGACTCTGCTATAATTGTGATGAGAAATTTGTAGTGGGACACAGGTGCAAGCACAGGATTAATTACATGATGATGACTGAGGAAGAAGAACTGTCCTACCTGAATTAAAACCCTATCAGTGAAGAACCTGCGCAAGAAATGGACCTTGTTGAAGAAGTGCAAATGTCAGTTAACTCCATTGTGGGAGGGAATGGCCCCACAACCATGAGGTTTGTAGGGTACTTTAGAGACAAATAACTTCATGTGCTCTTGGACTCAGGTAGTACACTGAGCTTTATTAAAGAAGAAACTGCCAGAGAGTTAGGGTGTGAATTGGGGCCCACCAAACCCATTATGGTAAGGGTGGCCAATGGACAGAAGCTGTTGAGCTCTCAACAAGCAGTGGGGTTTACTTGTACAATGCAAAACTATATGTTCAAATACCCTCTAAGGCTCCTAAAACATGAAGGATGTGATCTTATTCTTGGGGGTGATTGGCTTAAGGAGAATACCCCTATTGAGTTAGATTATGATGACATGTCATTTACTGTGAACCTTGGAGGAAGGAGTATAAGATTAAAGGCCCTAACTGACACACACCAGTGCCAAGTTATCACAGAGCACTCCCTATCTCAGTTGCTACATAATGAATTTGAATAGCAAGTGGAAGGAGTGTATTTGCTGCACCCCTTCAAACCTGACCTTAAGGATGATAAGGAGTTGCATGACTTATTGGGAAAGTATGAGGATGTATTTGGGGAACCTGAAGGATTGCCACCTGGCAGAGGTGTGGAGCACCAGATAATTCTTAAGCCAGGGAGTGTGCCTAAACATCAATACCCCTACAGGACATCACACAATCATAAGGATGAAATAGAAAGGATTGTGAAAGAGTTATTGGATTCAGGGATTATTCAGAATAGCAAGAGCCCATTTGCCTCACCTGTACTTTTGGTAAAGAAAAAAGATGCAACCTGGAGAATGTGTGTAGACTACAGGTACCTTAATGGACTGACAGTGAAACATGATTACCCTATTCCCATCATTGAAGAGCTGTTGGATGAACTGGCTGGTGCTAAATATTTTTCTAAAATAGATTTGAGGTTAGGATATTTCCAAATTCTAATGAAGCCTGAACACAGATACCTCACAGCATTCAGTACACATAATGGTCACTTTGAATTCCTAGTGATGCCATTTGGGTTGTGTAAGCCTGCTACTTTTCAGTCACTAATGAATCAGGTTTTTAAGGGTTGTGTGAGGAAATATGTCTTAGTTTTCTTTGATTATATACTGATATACAGCAAGGAGAGGGAAGCACACTTGAAGCACCTTGAAGTAGTACTGACCCTATTGAGGGAGAATACATTATTTGCTAAGAGAAGCAAGTGCCAGTTTGATGAACAGCAGGTTGAATGCCTAGGGCATATCATATCTGCAGAAGGAGTGTCAACATATCCTCAAAAGGTAGAATGTATGGCCAATTGGCCGACCTAACACTGTTAAGCAACTGAGGAGTTTCATAGGGCTGACTGGGTACTACAGGAGGTTTGTCAAGGGTTATGGGGTTATTTGCAGGCCTCTCACCAATTTGCTAAAGAAAAATCAGTTTAACTGGGGAACTGAAGCTGAAAGGGCTTTCCAGCAACTTAAGAAGGCCATGAGCACTACACCTGTCCTGAGTCTACCTGACTACACTCAACCATTTAACCTAGAAACTGATGCCATTGGTTATGGAGTGGGTGCTGTGTTAATGCAACAAGGGAGGCCCATTGCATACATGAGTAAAACACTCTGTCCAAGGAGTTAAGGCTTGTCTGTATATGAAAGGGAGTTCCTAGTTGTCCTAATGGCTATTCAGAGATGGAGGTACTATTTGCAGGGCCATAGGTTTATTATCAGGACTGATCAACAGGCCCTAAAACACCTATTGGATCAGAGAGTTATGTCCCCTATGTAGCAGAGGTGGATCACCAAGTTTCTAGGACTTGACTATGAAATATAGTACAAGAAGGGGGTTTAGAACAGAGCAGCAGATACACTATCAAGGAGGGGTGAGGATATGGAGAGTTGTGAGGCTATTAGCCTAGTGGTTCCAGGGTGGGTACAGGAAGTGACAACTACCTATGCCAAGGATCCATTTTGCAACAAAATTTTGGCTAGCAAGAGTATAAACCCTACCCTTTTTCCTGAGTACACAATCAATGGGGGAATAATCAGGAATAAGGGCAGGCTACTGGTTGGATAGGATGACACAGTGAGGAAACACATACTATCAGTGATGCATGAGTCAGCTTATGGTGGTCACTCTGGGATAAATGGGACCTATATGAGGTTGAAGGGTGTTTTCTTCTGGCCAAAAATGAAGGGTGATGTTATTAAAATAGTGCAGTCTTGTAATGTGTGTATGAGAAATAAACCAGATCATGATGGCCATCCTGGATTGCTACAACCTTTGTCCATCCCAGAGCAAGCATGGACCCACATCTCAATGGATTTATAGAAGGGTTACCAAATTCAGGGGGTAAAGATGTAATTTGGGTGATAGTTGACAGGTTTACCAAATATGGGCACTTCTTAGATCTCTCACACTCTTACACTGCTCAGTCTATAGCTAAGGTGTTCCTAGACACTATCTACAAGTTGCATGGCCTACCAGTGAGTATTATATCATATAAGGACAAGATTTTTACAAGTGCATTTTGGAAGGACCTATTTAAGTTACTAGGAGTTCAGCTCAACCTATCCTCAGCCTACCACCCTCAGACAGATGGGCAAACTGAAAGGTTGAATCAATGCCTAGAGAACTATTTGAGATACATGACCAGTACTACACCTAGGCAATGGATTAAGTGGCTATATCTTGTTGAACATTGGTACAACACCAACTACCACACAGGCCTAAAAATGACCCCTTTTCAAGCCCTGTATGGCTACACACCACCCCTACTATCTACTAGACCCTATATGGATGCAGTGAATGGAGAAGTTAAGGACCTTATGCTACAGAGACAGACCATGCTTAAATTGATAAAGGAAAATCTCATGCATGCTCAGAACCGCATGAAAACCAATGCAGACAAGTCAAGAACAGAGAGGGCTTTTGAAATAGGGGATCAGGTTTACCTCAAATTGCAGCCTTATAAACAGAACTCCCTGCACCTCTGCAAGAATTTGAATCTGGCCTCCAGGTACTATAGGCCTTACCCTGTGATTTAGAAAATTGGAAAGGTAGCATATAAATTAGAATTACCAGCTGGCTCAAAGATACACCCAGTATTTCATCTATCCTTGCTGAAGGGAAAACTAAAGTCAGAAGTTTTACCTCTCAAAGGGCTGCCGGAGATTGATGCGGACGGAGCTTTCAAAATTGCTCCCCACCAGGTGCTAGAACAGCGACGCATAATAAGGAAAGGGGAGAAAATTGAACAATTGTTAATTGAATGGGGAAACCCTAATTTGGGATTGGCTTCCTGGGAGGATACGAAATGGATAACAAAAAAGTTTCCGAAATTTAGATCCTTGCGGTCAAGGACCTGAAAATTCGGGGGGTATTGTTATGGTCGCTAATCCTAAATCGGCCGGAGATGGTGAAATCGGCGAAGAAGGTAAAGAGGAGGCAGTAATTGGGGACAAAGGTGGTATCTTTGGGGCCATGAGTGAACAAGTGGATGTGGAGCGGATTAAAGGGACAAAGGTATCGGGTCAGGGTCAAGGGCGTCGGGCTATTTGCAAACGTGGGCCGATTGGTGAAGGACCTGGTATTAATTGATAACGGGCTGCTGGTTATTGGGCCTATCGGTTTACTTAAGTAATTTATATTAAATGGGCTATTCTAGTTAGTTGTTTTTATCTGTGCATTAGGGCATATTATGTAAATGGTCCCCCCCTATGGTTATAAATAGGGGAGATATTTTATGAAATGCAAGTTAAGTATTACATTATCTCTACCTACCAATTTTCTCTCTTTTCTCTCACTTCTCCCTCTCCTTCCTCTCGGAAATTACAGCTCAATTCATACAAATTCTCTCAAAATTACAATAATTGATTACAAATACCAATAACCTAACATGAACATTCCAGTTGAAGAAGCTTTCCAAATCATTTTATCCATTTTACCATGATCGATAGGCACAGAACAGATCAACTGAGAAATATGAACAGGAAGCACAGTGCATAATTTTTGAAAATCCCAAGAGCCAGCTGACCAAAACATGTTGACCTTTATATCTCCCATTTTATCATGTTCACCAGGAACTGTACTAGCCAAAGGAGCATCACCCGCCCAATGCTCATGCCAGAAACTGATATTACCATTACCAATAGTCCAGAAAATATGATTTTGGACTTTTTCTTTGATTTTACATAGCCTTTTCCAACAAGGACTATTATGGACAGAAGTGTGTGTATTTCCAGGAAAAAAATGACCACAATATCTTTCTCTCAAAATATTGGCCCAAAGTGATTTTTGCATTCGGAATCTCCACCAAAGTTTAAAGGAGTAGGTTTGAATGCAATCAGATAGCTTTCTCAAACCTAACCCTCCCTCATCAGTGGTTCTACAACATTGATCCCAAGAAATCCAATGAGTGATTTTCCTATATCCATAAGAACCCCAGATAAAAGAAGCCATGATTTGCTCCAATTGATGAATAACATTTTCAGGGGGTTTCAAAACATGAAAAAGATGCACTGTTTGAGAATCTAAAACACTTTTGATAAGGAGGAGCCTACCCCCATGAGATAGAAATCTATTGGCCCAACCTAACACTTTGCCCTGAAATTTCTGGATAAGGGAAGTGAAAAGTGCTTTCTTGAGCATACCTTTGTACAAGGGGGCACCAAGATATGTAATAGGCAGGTGAGAAGGATTGAAGCCAGTGATGGTTTGGATTTTGGAAACAATCTGAAGTTTGCATTTTTGGCTAATGATGAAGGTACTTTTGGAATGATTGATGGCCTGACCAGAAATAGAAGCATAAGAACTAAGAAACTTCATTAACCATTTCAAGCCTTTTTCCCTCCCATTGGTAAAAATGATTATATCATCAGCATAAGAAAGATGAGTAATAGGAGAACCCTTCCCACAGTGATAATACATGCTAGGATGATCAAAGAACAAACTATTCAACCCTCTGGAGAGAAAGTCAGCAGCAAGAACAAAAAGAGTAGGAGATAAAGGATCATCTTGCCTAAGACCTCTAGAGGATTTGAGAAAAGGAGAAGGTTCACCATTAATAAGCACAGAAAAGCTGTAATTTTCAACACCTTTGGCAATGAAATCTATCCATCTATTTGGAAACCCCATAATGAATAGAATATGGTAAATAAAAGGCCACTGAACCCTATCATAAGCTTTATCCATATCAAGTTTGAGGGCAATGTTGGCATTGGTTCTGGGAACATCAATAGAATGAAGCATCTCTTGGGCCATCAAAATATTTTCCCCAATCCACCTATCCTTAACAAAACGACTCTGATTAGGAGCAATTAGTAGAGGCAAAAGAGGAGCAAGTCTGTTATTTAGGATTTTGGAAATGAGTTTATTAGTGACATTGCAAAGGCTAATAGGTCTGAACTCACTCCAAACAGTAGGATTAGGGACTTTAGATAATAGGATGATAGTGGTGCAGTGAAACTAGGAGGCATTTTAGTCCCAACCAAAAAATCAAGCACAACCTCAATAACATCTTCCTGAACAATATCCCAACAAATGTGGAAAAAGAAGCACAAAATCCATCAGGACCAGCTACACTATCCCCCCTCATATCAAACATAGCCTCCTTAATGTCCTCTCTAGAAGGGTGAGCACAAAGTTTATGAAAATCAAAATCTGAGGGGAGAGGCTCCATACCTTCAATCACACTAAAATCCCCACAGATATGATCATTGGAATACAATTTTTCAAAAAATATGGCCCCAGATTTTTTGATGTCCTCTATCTCATAAAGAAGGTTGCCATTATCAGAAATAGAATGAATTTGAGCTCTACTTCTTTTCTTTTGAACAAAGGAGTGAGAAAATCTAGTGTTCCTCTCACCCTCAGTTAACCATCTCACAGCAGCTTTTTGTTTCCAGAAAGTTTCCTCACATTTCTCAGCAAAGGTAAGATCAGCCACATATTTTTTGAGGTAAATCAAATTTCTATCAGATCCATCAAAATCCCAATCACTCTGTGCTTGTGCAACTGCTCTCTCAGCATTTCTCACCAAACTAAAAACATTGCCAAATACATTGTGATTCCACCATTGAAGGGTTTTTGAAAGTCTGGTTAGTTTTATGTGTAGGTTAACCATACCAGTTTACCCGGTTTTGGGATGCCAACTCTTACTCACAAGTTCCAAAAAAGCATGATGGTGGGACCACATGATCTGAAACCTGAAAGGGGGTTGACTCCTAGCCCTAGGCCCAAATTTAATTAAATAAGGAGCATGATCAGACCAAACCCTGGGCAAATGATGAACAGAGGTAATAGGAAATAAGGAAGCCCATTCAGAAGAATAAAAAATCCTATCCAGCCTCTCTTTGAGTTGTTGTCTACACCAGGTAAAAGGATCACCCACATACCCCCATCAATGAGACCAGAAACAGACACCATTTCAGAAAAATCAAGCATGTGATCAACCCTATTAGAAATACCACCCTAGTCTTCTATAAAAGAAATCAGGTTGAAATTCCACCATAGGTTCAAGAATTGCCAGAACTTTGATGTGATGTTGTTTACACAGCTGATGTAGATGCCTTTGAGTAGGAGAGTTGCCAATTCCCCTGGCATTCCAAATTAAAGCTTGTGTGATCATTTGTGATTAGCAGCTCTGGTAGCCCTAGCTTTTCCAGCCTTATTGTTCTTTTTATTTTTGGATAGTTGAGGTACAGGTACAGGAGGTGGAGTAGGCTCAATCATCACAGGGTCAACTGATTTACCCCTTCTGTGCAAGGCATGTTCCTTATGATCAGCAGGTTCTTCTTCAATGATGCAATTTTGGAGAGGGGGAGTAATCAGTTTAGAGCCCTCAGCAACTTGAACATCCAAAGTCCCAATGATAACAGTGTGGGTAGCTTCATCAGGAGAGAGAAGGACTCCTGAATTGGATGTAGGAGCGGGCTCAGATATCTTCAGAGTGGATTCCTTGGAATTGTTGACTTTTTGGTTGACTTTGGGAATCTCATTATCCACAGAAATCGAGGCTCGGGAAAGTTGCCTGTAGTAATTTTGGACTTGGGTGCATCCTCAATTGCAGGATTTAGTGCCAGAGAACTCCTAATTTCCTTATCAACTGGAATGTTGACTTCAAAGGCAGTTTTGTTGACTTGACAATTGACCTCTGAATTTGAATTTCTAGAGCTCAATTGAGGATCATTTGGAGTGATATGAACCTCTTTCTCATTCAAACATGTCACCTGATCCTCTTTCTGTTGACCCTTATCACTAGACGTGTTGAACCGGTTATTAACCGGCCGGTTAAGTGGTTAATTTAACCAGTTTTTGGTTAACCATAACCTAACCGGCTGAGAACCGGTTAAGGTTACGGTTAAACTGATTAATCGAACCGGCGGTTAACCGC
>BMAC01000314.1:590525-623877 GCA_014905375.1 Phtheirospermum japonicum
CCGCCAATAGCGGGTTGACAAGTAATTTTTAACAATTCTAAACTAGCCATATTAGCGGAGGCATTATCAAATGAAATTGGAAAAATCTTGTTAGTTAAATGATACTCGGACAAAACAGTGGATATTTTGCGCGAAATATTCACCGCCGTATGTTGACTATCAAACTTTCTATATGCAATTAAACGTTTTTGCAAAGTCCAAGAATTATCAATCCAATGGCAAGTAATTCCCATATAATTATGATTATGAAATGAATCCTTCCAAATATCCGAACATATAGAGACACTATGAGGCAAACTATCAAATATTAAAATCAAATTCAATTTATACTCACCGGCCATTTTTTCAATATCGCGAGTCAATTTATTTCGTGAAATCCTAGTGCTAGATGGATTAAATGCACCCCTAGTATAATTTTCATAATGATTACTATGCGCATGATTAAAAGGAAGACTCACAACGGAAACAAATTTTGCAAGAAACTTTCTATGACCACTTTCGGTATAATGAAATAAACTAGAAGAACTCGTACCTTGGTCGTCGGTCCCGACGCCGGTGGTAGATGAAGATGAGAAGTTTAGTTGTGTTTGAGAGCTTTCCACGTCATAATTGTCGGGATGCTTCTTCTCCATGTGGTATTTGAGCGACCCGTAACCTCTATTATTTTTAGAACCGAAGGCGTAATGGGAATTGCAATAATTGCATTGTGCTCGAGATTCGACGTTGATCGTCTTTTTTGTGAAATGCAACCGAAAGATGGGGGAAATAAATTCCCTCGGTTTCAATTGAGGCGGTGGCATATCATCCGCTCCCTCCTCATCTTCATCCAAATTGACGACGGCCGGCGCTTCTTCTTCATCGGAGCTCGGTAATTCCTCTTCAAAATTGGTTTGATTTTGCGAGTTGAAGCTGATTTAGTTATATAGATTCTCAACTTCTTTCGCCGTCATCTCATCGGAAACATAATCTCCGGCCATTGTCGTCGAGATCCTCAACCTCGACGAGAAGAGGTTGGAGTGTTGGTATTGACATTACGGGAAGAGCTTGCCATAGTGATATTATAAAAGAGAATTAAGAATATTAATTAAATTATTGATATTATTTTTGGAACAAATTAGCAACTTGACTTGAAACTTAAAAATACAAGAGAAGAAGAAGAAGAAGAAGAACAAGAAGAAGAAGAAGAAGAAGAAGAAGAAGTAGAGATGAATTGGTGTGAGATTTGGTGTTGGGGAGTAGGGTATTTATAGGTGTCAAAATGTGTAAAAAAATTGAAAAACTAGCTGTTTAACCGGTTCGGTTAGACCGGTTAATGCGGTTAAGCGATAACGGCTAGTTTTCCCATCCAAATTTTGGTCGTCGATCATCAACGGCTAGTTGATCTCAGCCGTTGATTTTCAACGGCTAATCCAGTGACCATTCGATCGACTGGTTACTTTTTTTTTTTTCGGTTAACCGGTGATTACGGTTAGCCGATCAGGTTAACCGTAACCTAACCGCCGGCCACCGATTGACGGTTACGGTTATAACCTTGACCGCCGGTCACGGTTAACTATTAACATGAATTTGTCTTGATTTTAGTTAGTGTTTTTGTTCTTTTTTGTTATTGTTTTCGGTGAAAGTTGGATAGATTGAGCATATTTTCATATTTTCTTATCTCCAACATGTTTTACCGTATTTTAATTATAATTAATTATTTTTATATTCATTTTAGGTATTTTGAAGTATTTAAGTTTTTACGTAGTCAAGGATGGGCCAACGATTGGAGTTTCAGCGAAAACGGGCCGCGATTTGAAGAATTTGAAGCTACGGGTTTTCTATAACGGTTTTTAGACAAAAACCATTATAGTATCACTGCCGACCGCTGCCTGCCGAGTGCTGCCGAGCCATGCCGACGCTGCCGAGCGCTGCCGAGCCATGCCCACACTGATATTCTATAACTGTTTTCTCATGGAACCATTATAGTAGACATGGCTGACCAAAACTCTCTGTCGCGTCGATCCGGACCGCGTCGGTCGACGCCTGATCGACGCACCGATGCTGAAAATGCATTTTTGACGCGTTTTTATGATTTCTTACTGCCCAAGACTTCCCACAACTATAAATAACCTACATATTTCGGATTTTTTGATACACAATCATATTCCTAGGGTTTCTAAGGTCTCTTAGGGGCTGACAACCCCAACGAGTGCCGTTTATTTTCTTAGTTATTTTTCAAACTTCTGAATTTTAAATCTCTAGCTTTTAGAATAGTTAGATTAGCTTTTAGATAGTTTAGATTCAAGATTTCTACACCAAAACGCTGCGGATCTTCTTAGTTTAATTAGTAAGTAATTATTTCTTTCGCTCTTTAATTTAGTTGCATGTTTTCAATTAGTTTAATTAATTATTGCTTCCATGACGATTCGTGATTGTGATTTTGTTGGGTTCATTATGTTGATTGTTTTTGGCTGGATCTTATGGGTCTAGAGCCTAGATTCGTTGTGAACCATCAATTGGGTTTTCCCAAGAGGTCGTGGAGACGAATCGAAGCTCTAGAACCCTAGTTTTCTTAAATCGTTTTAAAGTCTTTTAAATTAATTGCTCATTGATTAGAATAGATTTGTCCTTATTTTTATTAGCTTTTTAGTTCGTTTTTATATTTGTTTTTGGTATAAGTTGGACGATTTAAGCTTAATCTCGTATTTTTATAATTCCAGCTTATTTTACCGTATTTTGATCGTAATTGATACAAGTAGGTGATATTTCGTTGTTTTTCACCTTACAGCTAAGTAACCGGAAGGTTTAACGCGTAATAGACGAGGTTCGATGTTCAAGAAGTGAAGAACAAGCTTTCCGGTGAAACGAGTAGCAAAAGATCGAAAATTAGAGACAGACGTGCAGTTGCGTCGACTGACGCGACCGTCGACGCACCATCGACGCGAGCCATGTCAGCGAGTCATGACCGCGTCAGTCGACGCTCCGTCGACGCAACGTCGACGCTACTTGCTGAAGCGTCGATGTCGACGCACCACTGTCGACGCACTGCCGACGCAACTTGCTGAAGCGTCGATGTCGACGCACACCGTCGACGCTCCCGCCCAGCCGATGCACACACCTGCCGACCGAGTCTGCCGAGCACCGGCACGCGTCAGTCGACGCTCCGTCGACGCGACGGCCCAGAATTCGGATTTTAGGGTTTCTTATGCGCTAAGTCATGCAAAATCTATATAAACCCTCATTATTTCGAATTTTGAGGGAAGACACGACCTCTTAGGGTACTTTAGCTTATAATAACAATAATCCCACATCTCATAACGAGATTTGAAGACGGAGATTAAGGATCGAAGAACAACGCGTCCAAAACGTCAAATTCAAGTTCGGGATTCATTCTTCGCCCAAGATCAATGTTCAACCTCTGGAATAGCTGGAGCTTTTTACTGCTTTCATTAGTTTCAATAAGTTCTCTAAACTCTTAGTTAATTTAGTTGTTAATTTCTAATTTAATTATTAGTTTAATTCTTAGTTAATGCTAGAACTATTTTAATTAGCTTAATCTTTTATGCTTGTTATTGGATATTGGTTAATTTAGTTGATTTTATGCGATTGATTTATGCTTAGTTATTCGTTAATCTTAGATTCATATGATACATTGCTTAGTGATAATTTATTATATTCATGCGTTAGATTAGTTGCTATTAATTCTTAGTTCTTGAGTTCAAGTAGTTTAATTATCGCTCGTAGTTGATAATTTAGTTAGAATAATTAGTTTAAATAGATTTAGTTTAATTATTGTTTTAGTTATAATGATCGAATTAATCTTTTCAAACCCCCAAATGTATATGTATGTTATTCGTGATTGAGAAAAACATTAATAAAACCGAACAGTTGTTTCCTCGAGAGATACGACTCGAGTCAAACTCATCACCCTACAGTTACCTCGTACACTTGCGAGCAAACTGACGTGCTTTTAAATTATTTATTAAAACGGGGTGCACAAAAGTTTGAGTCACTCATATTTAAAATTAATATTTAGTTTTAGTTAATTAATTCATAGTTTAGATAATCTTTAGATTTCATTAATTAGTTCATAGTTTAATTAATCCTTAGATTTAATTTATTGCTCTTAATTTAATTAATAGTTCTTAAAATATCAAACAAAAAAACCCCTTGTCCGCGTGTTTAGATTAATTTTATTTTTATTTTCTTATTCGTTAAATCAAACACAAAATGAACTTTCGAATCTAGCTTTCCTTTGAGATCGACACGAGTCAACTTACCCACCTACAAGTGATCCCGTACTCTTGCGGGCGAGCTTTTTAAAATTGACAACTTTAAATAAAAATAGGTGTAAAAAGTTCGAATCAGAATTTTGGCGCCGTTGCCGGGGAAGGCTAAAGGTTGTGATTTTTGTGTTTGCTCTTCGTGACCTTATTTATGTTTTTACTTGTTTCGTTTATCTTTCGTATTTGTTTGTGAATTTTCTTTTTGTTCGTTTTTATTATCTTTCGCTGGTACGTTTAATCTTGTGCGTTAAGTGTTGTGTATGCAAGGTACATCTCTCGACATCTAGGTTCAACGACCCAAAAAAAATTTAAAAAATAAAATAAAAAAGAGAATGTCTAATTACGGTATAACGTCCGATTGGCGTGGCTTTCGACCGGCTATTCCATTGAGCTCCAATATGCGGGATTACGATCTTGACTGTTTCTACATAGAGCGAATCCCGATTTTTTGTGGACATCCGAGTGAGGATCCAGTGAAATTTTTCCAAGAATACGAGGACATCAACCGGACTTTCCCTCTTCTCGGCCTTACGAGAGATCAAGTGAGGATGCGACTCTTCCATTATGCTCTAAAAGATCGGGCAAGAAAATGGTTAAATTATGCAGAGCCCGACTCTTTGCGAACGTGGGATGAAGTATATGATAAATTCATGTGGAAGTTCTACGCACCTAAGGTAGTATGTGATTGTTGTGGAGGCCGAGGGCATTTGGCGAATACATGCATAGTACCATTTGACGATAAGCCACAAGATCATGTTATCGCCATCCAAGATTATACGAGTTATGCCTCCCCCGACTCAATTCCCCACTACCCGAGCTATGGAGAATACATCCCACCTATTCCTGTTGATTCGGACGAAGAGTTAAAGGCGTGGAAGCAAGATCTATCTAAGACTATGGAGAATTTATAGACAATGTTTGGTCAAATAATGGCTTCTCTAGCAAAACGATCGGACGAGATGGACAAACTTCCAAGTCAACCAGAGTTGTCATTTATTGATGTGATTGAGCCCACCTTGGATGTTGAGGATTTGAGCTTGAACGATCGTTTGGGAGATACATGTACGGAGGATGAGATTGGGGATGTAGTGGAGATCGCCCCTCTTGCGCTTTTGGAGGATTTCATGGATGATTATGAGGAGGTGTTGCCACTGGAGGACCCAAGAGACGTTGGAGATTCACGGCCACTAGAGCTCAATAAGAATGGAGGTGATGCGATGCCCAATGTAGAAAAGGTGGTGAATGAATTTATTGAGAAGGATGCGATGATCGAGCCACCCATGATCGAGGATGAGAATGAGATGGTGGCTGAGGTAATCAAGCAAAATTTCCCTCCCCTATGCCATTATATAGATTTTAATATTTTTTAGGGTGTTGAGGGAGATGCTAAAGATTTGAAGGAGTTTGGAGTGTACGGGGGATTTGCCGTTTGTTCAATGGATTTCCTCGTATTTTCGAAGATTGTTGATCACCATGTGCCCGAATTAGTTGTTGATATGTTCATGGTGATATATTATTCGCTTTTTAAACCCCCGAAGCGAGTTAATATTTTTGTTCTACGAATTGCTTACCATGCGCGCCTTGGAGGAATACATTGCCTATGCTTACTGTTGGAGAACACTAAGGCATTGCACGATCGTCCTTTGTTTTTGGTTCCAGGATAGCAACGTTCGTAGAAGCGTCGAGCTTTCGACGTTAAACAAGCGCTTCTTGGGAGGCAACCCAAGTATTGGTTTTCTTTTCTTTTTCCTTAAATTTTTACCAGTTAGTTTGTTTTTGTTCGTTTGTTTTGTCTTTATAGGTTTTTTTCAAGACATTTTCGGTCACGGGATTCAAGGCGAAGGATGATTGCACAAGCACTTTTTGGAGTCGCTCGACTATTTTCTCAGGAACGTTCCCTTACTCCTTTCCTCGTTTGATTTGCTTTTATTTATGTTTAGGGCACTCAGGAGATTGCTGAGTTTTAGAGGGGGGATGGTTGAGTTGTGATTTATATTTGAAAATTGTGCAATTTGAAAATTTTTACGTGATTGATCACTATGTCTGCGCTGAATTGTGTTTATCTGGCTTGCCTGTCGAAGTTAACTATGTATGATTTGATGTTCTTGTCTTTTGAGCGTGCATAAGTGCATAAAATTTCAAAAATTTTATTATTTATATATTGTAAAATGGTACTTGAACGCAATTAATTTCACAAAACCTTAAAAGCAGCGTCAATTCAAAACTTTTCATGCAAAAATCCAGTGAGTAGCCTGAGTGAATATCATCTTTGCATGTGCTTGAATGAGTTCTGTTTGGATATCTCTTTGAAACCGCTGTGTGTAGTTGACTTTGAAAATGAGGTTAAGGCATAGAGAAAAAAAAACTATTTCCGGCCATATCCATATATTTTAGCCACAACAAATTCCGAATGAGCCAATCATAGCCAAACAATCCATGCCTATAGCCATGTGTGTTTATTGAGTCGACCCCTACTAACCCATTAAAAGCGTGGGGTAGGAGTTCGTCATTTTTTGTCTTTTATTGGTTATTAAAGTTTTGGAAATTGTATTAGGGATTTATGAATTTTTGTAATTAAGGACCACCATCCGAAAAAAAGAAAAAGAAAAAATACCCCATAAAAAATTATAATAAGGGGGAAATAAAAAAAACGAAGGATGGTGAGTCTAGTTGAATTGTGTTAGTTATTGCCTACGCGCTAATAAAGGCTCGTTTATTATTGTTTATTTTATTATGAAGCCTAATGTTTAAGAGGCAAGAGTTGTGTTTGAAAAAGAAGCATATTATGAGCTTCTATATTATTTAAGTGGTTCGAGCAAAAGTCTTTTTACGCTTTACGAGTTGAGAAATAGCCCAAGTTGAAGGCTACGTTATGAGTGTTAAGTGAGGTTTATATTTTTGAACGAGGTGAAGCGCATTGCTTCGTGATTAGGTTGGATTGAGTGAGTTATTTAGTCACACGACTTATATATTCCATACCCGTCCAAAGAGATTTACATTACAACCCGAAAAGACCTTTTCTGATTCTTTGTTGATAACACACTTAATTTGCGATTGAGAAGAGATTGGTTTTCGGTTCTTGTTTATTGTGCTTGTATTTGAATGATTTGAGCATATACACGTCCCATGCAGAAAATTCTTGAGTGCTTTGAGCGAACACCCATATATATTTCCCTTTTGAGAAGATGCATGAATTTTGATTTTGGAGTGACAATGTATTAAGGGTTGAGTGTTTGAAGTTGCGTGACTTGTATCTATATTCTCAAAATTATGTATGTAACACGACACGACTCATTGCTTGGACTGATTTTCATACTTGTTAGTCTTTGAAACTATCGTTTGTTCGAGGACGAACAAACCAAATTAAGCGTGGGGTAGTTGATTAACATGAATTTGTCTTGATTTTAGTTAGTATTTTAGTTCTTTTTTGTTATTGTTTTCGGTGAAAGTTGGATAGATTGAGCATATTTTTATATTTTCTTATCTCCAACTTGTTTTACCATATTTTAATTATAATTAATTAATTTTATGTTTATTTTAGGTATTTTGAAGTATTTAAGTTTGTACGTAGTCAAGGATGGGCCAACGATTGGAGTTTCAGCGAAAACGGGCCGCGATTTGAAGAATTTGAAGCTACGGGGTTTTCTATAACGGTTTTTAGACTGAAACCGTTATAGTATCCCTGCCGACCGCTGCCTGCCGAGTGCTGCCGAGCCCTGCCGAGCCATGCCCACACTGATATTCTATAACAGTTTTCTTCTGGAACCGTTATAGTAGCCCTGGCTGACCAAAACTCTCTGTCGCGTCAGTCGACGCACCGACGCTGGAAATGCGTTTTTGACGCGTTTTTATGATTTCTTACTGCCCAAGACTTCCCACAACTATAAATAACCTACATATTTTGGATTCTTAGATACACAATCATATTCCTAGGGTTTCTAAGGTCCCTTAGGGGCTGACAACCCCAACGAGTGTCGTTTATTTTCTTAGTTACTTTTCAAACTTTTTAATTTTAAATCTCTAGCTTTTAGAATAGTTAGATTAGCTTTTAGATAGTTTAGGTTCGAGATTTCTACACCAAAACGCTGCGGGTCTTCTTAGTTTAATTAGTAAGTAATTATTTCTTTCGCTCTTTAATTTAGTTGCATGTTTTCAATTAGTTTAATTAATTATTGCTTCCATGACGAGTCGTGATTGTGATTTTGTTGGGTTCATTATGTTGATTGTTTTTGGCTAGATCTTATGGGTCTAGAGCCTAGATTCGTTGTGAACCATCAATTGGGTTTTCCCAAGAGATCGTGGAGACGAATCGAAGCTCTAGAACCCTAGTTTTCTTAAATCGTTTTAAAGTCTTTTAAATTAATTGCTCATATTTAAAATTAATATTTAGTTTTAGTTAATTAATTCATAGTTTAGATAATCTTTAGATTTCATTAATTAGTTCATAGCTTAATTAATCCTTAGATTTAATTTATTGCTCTTAGTTTAATTAATAGTTCTTAAAACATCAAACAAAACCCCCCCTTGTCCGCGTGTTTAGATTAGTTTTATTTTTATTTTCTTATTTGTTAAATCAAACACAAAATGAACTTCCAAATCTAGATTTCCTTTGATATCGACACGAGTCAACTTACCCACCTACAAGTGATCCTGTACTCTTGCGGGCGAGCTTTTTAAAATTGACAACTTTAAATAAAAATAGGTGCAAAAAGTTCGAATCATTAACTGTAACCGGTCAACCGATTATTAACCGGCGGTTAACCGGTTAACCGTAACCGGATCAACACCACTACTTATCACTAGAGGTTAAAACTTTGACCAGAGGGTTGACTTTTGGAGTTCGTGGCTTGACCACTAAGTTGACTTCAGAATCCTTGACAATAACATCCTGAACATGTGCTGAAGATGTATTTGGACCTGAAACAGACTCAGTAGGCACAGAATAGGAAGTAGAAGCTACATTTGATCCTTGATCCACACTAACACCTTCAATATCCTCGGAAAGGACAAAGAACCTGTTGGTACCATCATTATTGTCAGAAATTTTATTTTTCACAGGAGAACCAATCATAATACCTTTAGCACCAGGATTGTCCCCTTCCTGATTCTTTGAGCTCTTTTTTTCTATCCAGACTTCAGACAGAACAACTTTGCCCTTGTTCTTGTTTTTGTTACCCTCATTAGTAGGCGGCTTTTCTTTTTTGCCAACATTTTCCTTTTTCTTCTCATTTACCACAAGCTTGGGCACACTATCATTGATATAACAAGATTTCTTCTTCATGACCTAAGTGTCTACAATCCACACAGAACTTAGGCAAACTTTCATAAACAATTTTCTGAGTCATTTCTTCACCATCAATTCCCAACAAAATCTTATCTTTCAGAGGAACAACCAAATCCAATTCAACACACACCCTAACAAAAGTAGCTCTACTCTACAAGGCTGTGCCATTATCAGATTGAAGTGGCTTACCAATTATGCCTGCAATTTGAAACAAAGCAGCATTATCATACAAGTGAGTTGGAAGACTAGGAAGTCTAATCCACACAAGCACCACAGATGATTCAGCTCGAACATTAAACCTGGGAGTCCACTTGAACACCCTCATTGGACAACTCTCAATTTGCCAAATTGGCTTCAACCACAACTTCGAATAGTCCAATTCAGCTTTCAGAATAATTAATAATTGCCTTTGGTTGAGCATCTTGACATCATAACCACCCTCCAACTTCAAACTACCAAGAAAAGCTCTGATAAACTTGCGGGAATGGAATTGCGTGAGAGAACTTTCCAACCAAGGCCCACCGAAGCGGCGCAACAAGTTTTTCAGTCACCTGGTCAGAAAAAGTCAACAAATCGACCCCCTCTTTCTATGTTAACACACCTAACGATTCCATAGTATTTTTCATCGAACATCTGGTGAGCAGAAATCGATTTTTGAATCACCGCCGAGTAAGAAGCTACAGGAGCCTCTGTAACCGAAGGAGAAGATGCAAGGGAAGTTTTCTGAGTTATATCTCTATTATTAGCAGTTGCCAACGCCGGAGGAGGACACATGGATTCTCGGAAATTTTGCAGCAACCTTCAAATACCTAAAAACCAAATTCAGCTTAATTCAAGTGGAATTGATGATGCAAACGGTGACGAACAGAGTCGCCAAACCGTTTGAAAACATCAGAGACCAGTTTTAGAAGCTGTCAGGCGCTCGCCGGTCGGAGACCGGAAAGGGGATCTGACTGCAGTTTTATCCCAAAATCGGGAGAAGACGTTAAAAGAATAGCAAAAAAAAATCAGAAAAAAAATATTTGAACAGGGCAAGGTGTTGAGAACACATCCTTTCGATTTTTATTTTAAATTTAGAATTTTGTAAATTTTACAAATATTTTTTTTTTAGTTTCTTATAAATCCCGTGTAATACACGAGCGTAACTTAGTGATCAATAATTAATAATTTTTTTAGGTTTACAACTCCTAGAAGCCTCCCCTAATAAATATATCCTTATCAATCCATCTACAAAACTTACTTTTTATAATCTCCCATGTTCATCAGCTGTTTTATTTATATCTTCATATTTCATGACTATGTTGTATGTTTATTAAATCTATTTAATTATATATATATATATATATATATATATATATATATATATATATATTCTTAATATTTTTAATTATAATATTAATTTATTATTATTTCAAACTAAATATTGAGACGACATATCTTATTATAATAAAAAAAATTACAAAATAAGCTGGATTAGAATACGACACACTACTACAAATGAAATGAAAGTACAACAAAAGCGGATGAAAAAAAACAACAACAAAGAGTAAAGAAATAGGAATTTGGATATGGATATATGTTTACTTTGTAATATTTAAATAATTTTTAATTTTTCCTATAAATATTTTATTTACTTATTCTAAATTGTTATACATATATGTGTGAAAGAAAACGGGAAAAAAAAAGCAAATAGTGTGTCAGCTCAAAAATAAATGAATAAAATAAAATCACACACGCGAAAATTGATTTGCGGCAGGTGGCACACATATTGTTTCACTTCCCGCCTGGTGCTCTGCACGCGCCCATTCCATTTGCCTTTTGCGGCGAGTGCCCAGTGTCCACACACTCCACCCCTCTCTTCCTTTTCTTTTTCTCTTTTGGGGCTCCGTTTTTCCTCAACCTCCCATTTATCAGCCTTACCTAGAGACATGTTAAACGGTTTGAAACCGGCAGTTCACCGTTCGAACCGTCGATTCAATTTGTCAGAAAATGACAAACCGCAATCAAACCGTGAAACCGGCCGGTTGTCGACGGTTTGTGAAATGTCGGTTCATGATTCGGTTTGGACGTTTTTTTATTTTTAATTTTTAAACTTTTAAATTTCATATTTTATAGTTTTTTTCCCTATGTTTATTTTTAATTTTATTAAAAAAATATATTAGGTTAAGTAAGTGAGAAAATAGAAATAAATAACACTTTGAATTGATTCAGAAAAATTAAAAAGAAGTTAAACTTGAACTATTTAAAATATTTGAAATTAAAATAAGAAATATTAACTAGAATACTTGAAATTTTGAAGTTAATTTTTTTTATTTTAAAATTATATATATATTAAATGTATGAGGTTAAATGATAAAATAGGACTAACACTTTGAAAATTTGAATTAATTTTAAAAAAATTAAAATTGAACCATTTAAAATATTTGAAGTTGAAATAAAAAAAAATATATAACTTGAAGTTAAGTGATAAATATAAATAATAACACTTTGAATTACTTCAAAAAAATTAAAAAGAAATTAAACTTGAACTATTTAAAATATTTGAAGTTAAAATAAGAAATTTTAATTAGAATATTTGAAATTTTTGAAGTTAAAATTTCTTTTTATTTTATTATTATGAATTTTTAAAAATATATGAGGTTAAATGAGAAAATAGAACTAAAACTTTTAATTTTTGAATTTATTAAAAAATAATTAAAATTGAGTCATTTAAAATATTTGAAGTTTAAAAAAATCATATTAGAATAATATTTTAAAAAATTTAAGTTAAGTGAGAGAATAGAAATAACATTTTTAATAAATTCAAAAAAAATAAAAATAAATTGGACTTGGACTATTTTCAAATATTTGAAATTTTAATTTCAAATAATTGAAGATAGTTGCCTACGTAACTCTTACCTTAGGAATCAAAGTCCACATAATTTTCACTTACCTTAGGAATCAGAAGTGTTGGTCCAGCATGTACCCCCCTTCACTAAATGCTTGTTCGACTGAAACGGTTGATACGGGAACGGCCAATATCTCCTTCGCAATGATGTTAACAATGAAATAAAGTGGTTTACTGATGCCCACCAATTCAAATATCAAACTCGCTGCCGGCTTTAATTTTCCCCAACGTTCCATACTCAAAAGCCATTGTTATATAAGCTTCAAATTCTCGATAAGGGTTAGAACCGAATGATTAACCAGAATACCCCATTCATGATTTTTTTTGTGTTTGTTTGTTTCAAAAAATCCTGAAATCCCTAAGTTTCATCGTCTTCGTCACCACTTCTAGTAGAAATTTGTTGCCCAAAAGTACTCATAGGAAGAGGACCATCAAAGTTTATATTATATTCTTTAATTATATAAAGTAAAGACTTTTTCTCATTTTGAATAATATTTTCAAGAAAGGATATTCAATCTCTTCAAACGGCAAAGAAACATCATAATAACTGTTAAGATAAAGTTCTAAACCATTTTCTCTATTATTAGGATCTAATAATGTAGAAACTAAAAATATATTTAGAATGTAATAAAAATATTTCAACTATTTTCGTTTCATAAAAACAACACATTCTTTTAATTGTTCGTTTTTCATGCACTCCCTAAAGATGAATGCAATTTTAACACAATATTCGACAACAAGGTAAAAAGTAGGATTATAAACACCGAAAAATAAATTAGAAGCAACACCAAACACCTTTAAAAGTTTTTTCAAATAATTAAATGTAGTCCATTGGTTTGTATATAACGTAATTCCAGTTTGTTGTTGGCTAACAAACGAACACAACAACTCTCTATACGAATATGTATCTTTCAATAATTTATATGTAGAGTTCTAATTAGTAGGCACATCGGTTGAATTTTGTTTTTCTTCAAACCCATTTTTCTTAAAAAATCTCACCCATTTTCGTTGCAAATATTTATTTCTATGAATATACTTGACTATCGTTTTAGGAGAAAGCTCACTTTTTAAAGCATTCAAAACATCTTGTGCGCACAAATTCAAAACATGACATATGCATCTAATATGAAAAAACAAGCCACCAATAGATGGTTATAAATATTAATAATCTCATTAATACTCGCCGTATTAGGAGTAGCAGTATCAAATGAAATATAAAATATTTTTCAACTAGACCATATTTTTGACAAATCATATGAATTAATTGACAAATATTATATGCATTATGAGGAGGTTTATAATCTTTAGATGCAAGCAAACATTTTTGTAAAGTTCATGACTTATCAACCCAATGGCATGTAACACCCATGTAAGAGTTTCGCTCCCAAAGATCACTCCAAACATTCGAGCAAATTGAAACTTTGTTTGGTAAACTAGCGAATTCATTACATAAGTTTAACTTATATTCACCAACAATATTCTTAATATCTCGGGTAACGGTAGAGCGTGAGACTCTCGTACTCGAGAGATTAAAAGAAAGTTAGGTGAACTTTTCATATAAATCATCATTGGTAAAGTTAAAAGTAAGAGACCTAGAAAAAACAAAATTTGTCAATGAGTAGCGTCGGAATATGTAAATAAAAAAGAGGAGTTCGTACTTACTATTCCTCCTTGTAGTTGCGTTTGAGTCTTATCGATATCGGCTTTGTCAGGGTATTTGTTGTTGAGATGGTTGCACATATTCTCATATACTCCTCATTTTATGAATTTGTAAAATGATTTACAATAGTTGCAATTGGCACGGTACCTCTTTTTTTTTTCTTTGCCATATTCCAAAGGTGGCTCGTTTGCGGGTGGCGGGATCTCAACTTTTTCAAAATATTTTGTAAAAATGTCAGATTTCAACGCTGTTGTTGCTCGAGAATGAGGTTCTCGAGAAGGATGGCTTTGAAGGTAAATCATCATGCTCCACCTCTTCTTGACCGCACATTTCTTCACTGACAAAGGCGGTGACAACTCGATAAGTTCGATCAATATCGGTATCACTCTGGTCTTCGTCAGTATCAATGGGATTGGGGTTGTAGTCACCGACCGAAGTAGTGTTGCCTTGTGATAAGTCGAAGGGATGGATATTGATGTCATTATCGAGTTCTATGCTCTTCCCCTTATCGTCTCGACGAGCACGAGAAGAACCTCCATGACTTTCCCTTTTTTATATAGATGCATAAAAAAAAAGAAAAAGAAAAGAAAGAAAGAGTAGTAGGCTAAAGTAATATTATAAATTTATAATTAACTAGAAAGTAAGAAACATGTTGGGAATTATAACATTAAACTTAAAACTTTAAGATTTGGAAGGCTTGATAATTAAAGAAGTTTAGTAAATCACTAAATTTGCAAAGAAGAACAATATATAATAGAGAGATTATGGAAGAGTTGGTAGTTTGGTGTGAGAGAAATGAGTTGGAAACGGGGGATATTTATAGAGTGGAAAAATAAATAAATAAATAAATATATGTATGTATATATATATATATATATATATATATATATATATATATATATATATATATATATATATATATATATATATATATATATACAGGTGGCAGAACTGCTGGTTTTGGACCAAATCGGCCGGTTTCGGTTCAAACTGGCGGTTTGATCCAACGATCAGTTCATCTGAACCGTTGATGATCAACGATCACTTGATCATGACCGTTGATTTCAAATGAAATTTTGACCTCCCCCAACGGATATATTTGACCTGTTGAACCGACAGTATTCGGTTGAAAAAAAGTATAAACCGAATGGACTGCCTCAACGGTGGTTCTAATTCCGGTTCAAACCATGGTCAATAGTTATCCCAAACGTTGATTACCGGTTCGAACCGACAATTTGGCTGGTTGGGGCAAACCGGTGGGCACGTCTAGCGCTTATTATTACAAATCTTGCAACTATAATAACTTACATAGAAATTGGACATTAAAAATGGACCACTACCACTACTTTAAATTATTATTATATATTTGTGTGTATATGAATATGTGTTTATATATACACACATATATAGGGGTAGGTTCAAATGAGAACCGTGTCATTATATGTGAACTTGCGAACTAGTGCTTTTATTATATACCAGCAGTATTTTTATTATACAATCACAATACTTTATTAGTATTTTAGTTATATACACCAGTAGTGCTTTTATTATACAATCATAATACTTTTAATTAAATAAGGAAATACACAAAAAATCTGATCCATCCATTTAATTAGATTTAAGGCCCATAATTGACCCTAGGTTCACATATAGGAAATAATACATTCGTAAACGATCCAACATAACATAAATAAACATAATTTTACGTGGTTTTGTTATAAGACTCTATCAACAAACTATTTTCTTATTTCTAAAACCATATAGAAACTCTTTTGTTCATCCTAGATCATTAGAAATTTCTAAACAAAAACAACAATTAGCGAGTGAGGGCTCGATTGGATACAAAAAAAATATATATATTTTTCAACTAGCAAAAAACAAAAATTAGTAAACAAGTGGTTATACCTAGCATTGTCAAACGGGCTAGCCCGTTCCGACCCGCCGTGGGCTGGCCCAAAACGGGGCGGGCYCGGGCCAGCCCATTTTTTCGCGGGCTGGGAAAACCTATGTCCGCAGCCTGCCCGCGGGCCAACCCATTTCTTTTTTTTAATAAAATCTTATTTTTATGTAAGAAATTATAAAAAATAAAATTAAAATTTAAAAAAAAATATTATAATATTTAAAGTATTCTAACGGGCTCATAGAAAATAAAATAATACAAACATGCCTTTAAATTTAACCAATATAAATTATAATTATAATTATAAAAAAATATTAAAAAAAAAAGTGGCCAGCCCGCGGTCTTCACGGAGCGGGCCAAAAAAACCCGCGATCAAACGAGCTGCAAGAAGGGCGGCCCAAGCCCGCCCGTTTGCGCGGACTGACGGGCCAGCCCGCGGGCTTTGGCCCATTTTGACAGTGCTAGTTATACCCCATAAATAATTTGTTTTTCCATTAACATAAATTACAACTTCATTTTTCTCAAAAAAAATAATCCCACATTTATCACCCCCCACCCCCCCTCTCCACTACCATTAACTTATAGCACACACATTATTTGTGGGCTCATTTAATTTTTTTTTACCAAATAATTTTATATCAAATCGCTTACCTAAAAATACACAAATTATATTCAATGACTATCTCACACACACACAAAAAAAAAAAATATCTCCCTTGATGCGACCAAAAAGATCGTCTCACCAATAAATAGATCAAACCGTGTTGGATCAATTTCTTGAACCACGATCAACCTGCCAAAAAAACTCTAGCCAAAAAGCTCCACTTAGGCTCTCTGATGCTTAAGTAAATAACCTTATTTATTTTAGTTAGTGAGAACAATAAAGTATGAATAATTCAACTTCATCCGATAATAATAATCCATCATAAACCGTGTATTAGATATTATAGAAAAAGATCATGAATTCCCTATTTATAAGATTATTTAAACTTGTCCACCAAGCAATATGATTATACTTGTCAAAATGGGTTGGCGGGATGGGGCGGGCAGACCAACTTAACATGGTGGCGGGCCGAGAAAACCCAACCCCAACCCACCCCGACTTGGCGGGCTAGCCCATTAATCTTTTTTTTTTTTTTTTTCATATTTGAATGCATAATTAAATAAAACATCTCTTAGACTCTCTAACCATTAAGTACAAATTCTTCTTTTCAAAGAGATATAAAATGATACAAAAAAAACACCAAAAGAATAAATAAGATTTGATCTACCCATCCAAAATTCAAATCCATATGCCAACAACCATAATAATTAGTAGCATAATAAGTTCTAATCAGTATCCATAAAGAATCCATAACAAAGTAATCTTACAAGTTCATAAATGTCACGCCCCAATTTCAAAAATTGTAAAATTTGATTTTTCATAAACAGAGCTTCCAAAAACAAGGGCATGAGTTTTTAATAAATCATAGTCACAATAAGTTTGAGCGGAAGCGTAATTAAAAACTTAAAATTTATTTAAAACAAGAGATTCACATGATAATTCAAAATAGCAGCAACTTGATTGTTCATGAACGGAAACATAAGTCTCAAATTTTATTTTAAAATTGACAAAAACTAAAGATATCAATCCATAGAAAGGACAGTAAAATAGCATTGAAAATAACATCTTCACATCCACCGCCTCGTACCACATCCAACTCCTCAACCTGAAAGGTTTGATAAAAATGGGTGTGAGCTTTCAACTCGCTCCGTGGGGATTCATTTGTCAATATTAAACACTAATCATACAAACCATAAATGAATAGCTACAACACACTGTCAGTCGTTCATAGATGTTGGCCAACCATAGTTTTAGTTCGAAAACTACTGTTGTTTTAGCTCGAAAGCTATTATGGAATGTTGCATTGATCGCAGTTAACATAGACAAACATAGGACACATTTGTCAATGTTAAAAAGAAATCATATAAACCATAAATGAATGGCCACAACACACTTTCTGTTGTTTTAGCTCGAAAACTACTATGGAATGTTGCATTGAGACATAGATAATTCATATAATTGCATTTAATATAGACAAACATATAGTTTTGAAAAAGTTTAGAATCACCCACGGAGCGAGTTGAAAGCTCACACCCTTGGTTACAAATACGATTATTGTATTATTGTATCATTTATTTAAGGTAAATTGATAATTTATTAATGGAAAATAACCGACATAACCTCAACTAGCATAATACCCAATCAATTTCAGAATTGAAACCATCCGGACTCGCCTCTCCGTATTTCGTCCTTTCCTCTTCCCAAATCAAACCCCAAAAAAGAATTTTTCGTTATCCATGGAGAGCATCCACACCGCCCTCGTCTCCCCTCAGCCTCGATAAACAGGTCACAGTGACCACCGCTTACAACTTGGCCGTGCTGGAGGTCTCCTACCCGCCGTCGACCGGCGCGTTCCGCCGGGATCTGGCGTAGAAATTGACCTCCATACTTGATTTCCACTGCAAGGTTGGCTCGTTGTTCCTGATCATCGCGTATCCTTACTTCGCCTACAAGTCGACCCCTAAGCAGGTGTCGCTGGACTTCGTGCCGTTCGAGTCGGCCTCGGCGGTGACGGTGGACTCGGTGTCGGGCCTGCGCTACGATAACATGTTCCATGCGTAGACCGATGATGCCTACTCCGCCGTCGAGAAGCTCTGGTACAAAAACGTGCGCCTCTAGTTCTCGGAGATGGGCTGGCCATTGAAAGGGGACCCCGACGAGGCTGGGGCAATGCCGGAGAACGCCAGGAAGTACAGCGGGAATCTGATGAAGCTGATGGCGGAGAAGTAGGGGACGTCGATGAGGCTGAATCTAGACTTGAACATCTACTTCTTCGCCCTGTCCAACGAGAATCAGAAGCCCGACCCAACTTCCGATAGGAATTTCGGGCTGTTCAAGCCTGACGGGATGTCGATGTATAATTTGGGGCTCAATGCGACGAATTGTTTTTAAGATTTTTATTACTTTTATTAAATTATTTTTGTTTATTGTGCAAATAATAAACATTTTTCTGTTATTTTGTGTTGTTTTTTCTACATGATTAATTGTTATAAGTATAGAAAAGTCTTAAAAACCAAGATTGTTGTTTACTTGTGTTAATTTTATTTTTGTAATTTTTGGTTTGATTATTGTGTGTAATTTATACGGATGAATAAACATATCGTGTATTTTACGAGATCTTCTGCTTGAGATGTCCATATATTTTATATTATTTGGTTTATTTTATGTTTATCTATTGTATATGGGTCGTGCTAGTTGTACATCTATTTTTACTATCAGTTTATTTTCTTGTTGCTAGCTATTTATCTTTTTTGTTATGTTGATATCCGATTTATGTATAGTTGACTTGTAAGATTGTATTATATTCATATTTGGTTTATGTACAATTTATATGTAATCTAGTTATAAGTTTTATTTTACACGATTTTATGTTGATGTTGAATTTATAAGCATGTGAGGTCGTCAGATTTTATTTGGTTGATTTTTAGTTAATTTTCTTTTTATTCTCGTGCACTTTTATTTTTCAAATAATTTCATAAAATGGTTGTTGTTTGGTTGATTTTGTATTTTTTAAGTAATTGCATTTGGTTCATTTAAAGTTATAAATATAAATCAACAACAAATCAAATAATAAAAAATTATGGTATAAGATAGATATATCAAAATAAATTAAATATAAATAAATAATTATTCCAAGAATAAAATAAATATATGTAATGAACATATTTACTGTTACGGTAATAATTAATTATCAATTAGTAAGATGAGTAAGATATTATAATAGAGTAATTATGGATGATATCTAAGGATAATTACAATAAAATAAATATTATAGTAAAATATTTATTCATTCAGGTTTTAAATCAGAATAAAAATAAAATAAAATGAGAAATAAAAAATAAATAATTATGTTTTCGTAATAAATAATTATGTTTTCATAAATAATTACGTTTTCGTAATAAGAAACAACTAATTACGTTTTCGTAATAAATGAGAAATAAATAATTAAGATGATAATATATTTTTAAGGAAATATATTTTAGTCATAATTACATTTAATTTAGGAAAATTATTTTAGTCTTATTTTTTGGTTAGTCTATCACATATTTAAAGAAACTGTTGAATATTAAAATCACGTAAAAATGTGATTGTTTTATACATGGTTAGGAATATATGTCATTATTTAACCATGGTGATAAAAATAAAACTAGGATTCCTAAACCAGGTATCTATGTCATTTTCCCTATATATATACTGGCCAACTCACCCATGCCTTGCCAAGCCGGTGGCCCGAATGGGCTAGCCCATGTAGGTCCACCTCTTAACGGGCCATTGAATTCTAAACCCATCCCCCTACCTTGTTTAGGGATGGCAATGGGGCAGGTCGGGTAGGGTACTACGAGACCCAGACTCGCCCGTCAACCTCACGGGCGGGGCAGAGAGGGGCGAACCGCCTATATATTTTTTTTATTTTTAATTATAAAATATCAATTATTATTAAACAAAAAATTAAAATATTACTATAAAAATTAAATATAAGACTACAAATTTAATAAAAATAACAATAAACCAAAAATAAAAAATTATTATACATTTATTAGCTTATTTATAAGTTTATTTATCATTTATTTTATTTTATTAATGTTATTTATAAAAAAAATATTATTATCAATGTAGAAATGTTAAATATAATATTAAGTTAAAAAAAAAATATAAATAAATAATCATATAGATTATATATATATATAACATATAAAAAATATTAAAAAAAATAAAACATATTGGTGCGGTGGCGGCGCGGGTAGGACGAGGCAGTAACCCGCGGGGCGGAAGTGGTACCCGAACCCATCCCGCCACGCCACGGGGCACGGGACGGAGCGCCCCAAATAGCTCGGGACAGGGCGGGTCGTGGCTAAATTGCCATCCCTAACCTTGTTATTAGCGGTGCCTGGGTGACCCAACGGGCCAAGCCCATTATGACAGGTCTAAATATGATTAATTCACAAGATATGATTAAATATATGCTTAATCATACGCAATATTCATATTTAGGAAACCATCTTATATCAAGATTCTTATTTTCCATTATTGCTTTTCATAATAACTATAAAACCTTATTATTACCATGTTACTAATCTGTCGGAACCCAATTACCATATCAACATAACACCATATTATCATACTAACCTTATACGTGGGACCTATAAGCCATGTATGGAATCATTTCCATTTATCATTTCTCAATTTCCAAATATTTTAAAAATTATAATTATGTTTGTTTATAATTTTTAATTGGAATCATAATTTTTAATTTTTATTTTTTATTTTTCATATCAAAATATTCCAATCTATCAATCAAATATAATCTTCAAGGTTGCGAGGCCATCACTACCACCAACATCTATTTTAAATATTATTAATTTTACATTATATATATCTAACGAGACCCACCACCTACAATCACATTAATATTATATTATATATTAAACTTAAAATATTAAACCACTTACAACTTTCAAATCATTATTAACAAAAGACCTATTATAAAAATACTCATCCAAAACATAATTTGTATTTTCACACAAGTAAATAAATATACACATATCACTTTTTCAATGTAAGATCATCTCCAGTGCAACAATGTTGAATTGAAAAAATTGACACACGGAATAAAAATAATTATGTGGCACATTAAATGTTTGACATTGTCAAGAGCAATGTTAAATTTTAGACATTACTCTTGATAATGTCTACAGTTAATTTTAAAGATATAATCCAATCATGTTATTTCTCTCTCTTTATTTTTTTTAAAAATAAATAAAATAAATTATCAAATATATAACATTAACATTGATGCATTGAAAAACTTTTTTTATAAAATATCAATATCATTTATCACATATGATCAATTAACACTATTGTATTAGAGATGCTCTAAATAGAAATTTGAAATATAAACACAACAATACTATCATCATAAATTATACATTTTTCGTTACCTTTTTTTCCATATTAACGACTTATAAATGAGGACCCCTTTTAATAACCTCTTCTAATAGAATCTTACCCAAATCTGTTTATGCTTTTTTACTTTACACGGTAGAATCGAATTTTAATAACACATTATCTCTTGATTTTTTTTTATTTCACTATTATCTAGTTGATCGAAACCAAAATAATAAATATCCAATCGCACCCTGATTGATTTAGCTTTCATCCCGTCTCTTTCTAATTTTGAAGTAAGAGTGTGAAAAAATTATCTTAGAAAATAAGAATAAATTTTGAGCATGGTTGGACATTACAAAATGTAAAAAACGGATATGTTATACTCGTTCGAATTATAATTTGATGTGATTGAATATTACAAAGTGAAAAATAATTAATAGCGTATTAAAAATTAAAATATAAAAAATTCACAAGTTAGTGGTAAAAATTAAAAAAAGCAACAAATGAGCGAAGGTTTTACAAAAAGCTTTGACAAGAAAGTCATGCCTAGGGCCGTCATTGTTTATACTTTCCTCTTTCATTATTATTATTATTTTATTATTACATTGACTTTTTTTCTATAAACCTTTTCAAAATGTTTCAACTAATTTTTATTTTTTTAAATCAATTACGTTAATCTATTTTTTCAAATAAGTTATCAAATAAGCAATTATTATTACACACTTTATAGAAATTTCACTATACATTTACTTACATAACTTTAATTATCAATTATTATTCTACTTATTTATATATTAAATTAATTTTAATCAGTACATTAATTTAATGTCAATTCACACCCCAGGTCTTTTTATTTTTCTTGTTTTTTTTAATCAATGTTCTTTATCATTTTCAAAATTTTCAAAATGAAAACATTACAAGAATCATTCTCTAATGCTAGAAATACATCACGAAAACATAACCACTCCAAGCCTTTATGTTTGGTTCTAAATTTCGAATATATTTTGTAAATTATTTTGCATGTATAAGATTTGATAAAATATCTATAATGAAGATTAAAATTGCTTTTTATATTGGTACACATTGTAATATATTATGACCATGTTTAATAATTAGCAGATAACGGATAACTGATAGCCGATTGTAAATGATTGTACTAGTTGTTTGTATAAAAGTATTTGATATATATTTAATAGCTCATAATTTTTTAATCGTGTCAAATGACCAAAAAGGGTCGCACAATTTGTTTTTGGGTATTTATTTTATTAATAACAAAAACTTATAATATATTTAATAATTAAAATAACTTTTACACGAGTCCTTATTTAAAAATTATTATTTATAAAGGTTTCTTTAATCATCAACTTTTTATTATATTAAATTTAATTTGTCTAATTATTACAATTATTTAATTAGAAAAATTATATATAATGTTTGCATGCAAATTAATAATGTTATTTTAACAATTTGAGGATAAAGTTATCATATGCGCTCATTTCAAAACCTCTATTCTAAAAAAGTTCATATATAAAGTTTTTTAACAATTATTTTTTTGAAATTATAAAATTAATTGTAACTTTTATTTAACAAATATATCAATTAAATGATTTGAATAGTTAATTATCTCAATTAAGTTAAATTATTTAATCATCACCAATACTCACTTCACCAGAGGGTTTATATATAATTTCAAAGTCAAAGAAGACTGGTGGCATTAATTTGGTGGGATTTTTAAGTAGAGAGAAATGAGAGAGTAATAGATATTACTATTAAATTGAGGAAATTATTTTTTTTACGAAATAACTGAAAATTGTAGTACGATTTAAAACGGAATTTGGCATCTTAAAAGAGTTCGTATTAAGCCGAGGCACGGAGCCCAAAAGGTTTTACAACATGTAATTAGACAGAGGTGGAAATTGAATAAATTATATACGAAGATTAAAATATATCGGAGGAATTTGTAAAAATAAAAATCTTAATCCGAGAAGATGGTGACAATGTCCCCCAATATTTATGGGAGGTGATAGAACAAATATTCATCTCCCATGAAAATTGTGTCAAACAATCGCATTTTATTTTTAAAAATTGATGTTTTTTTTTTTCCTTTCAAATTCACCATAAAAATTGCACTCTCCCATAAAAATTGCGTCATTTTTGTGTATTTTGCTTTTTACAAAATAGATTCTTTTTTTAAATTCATAATAGAAATCGCTTCAAGCAATAGTGTCGCATTTTTGTATTTTGGTTTTTATAAAATAAAAAATTTATCTTTTTTTTTTTCTTCAAATTCATACTAATGGCATGGCAAGTCAAATAAAAACCGTAGTCATTAAACCGGTTCTTCTTATAAATGCATAGTAGGATGGATGCCATTTGTTATACAGGGCTCCGTCTGGTTTTATAGAAAAATTCGTCATTAAACATCTCAAACAAAATATATTTTAAAATTTTAAATAAAAACAATAAATAAAAGAAATCTACCTGAAATAGGCTTATATTGGTATTTTGTTTTATCATCTCCTATACAATTGCGTGAAATTGAAAATATATATATATATATATATATTTCAAATTCACTTCGGGTCCATACATTTTTTTTATTTCTTATATATATATATATATTATTTATTCAATTGCCACCAACAAAAAACCTAGATAACCGTCACTTCTACAACCTTTCTTAGTCCCTGACTAGGGCAATTAGGTGATTTGACTTGATGGCCCCTTCCCCACCTATACTCCAGTCTCTGTACTACTAAACTTTAACCATAAAGAGAGAGAAGGCCTTGTTTGTTTTTCTTTCCAAAGCATATTTTACAACTCCACAATAATTTAATATATAAATTTATTTAAAATACAAAATCGATATATAATTACCACAATCTAAACTATAAAACCTACCCCTAATAAATGAATTGAATTCAAAAGACGTGTTAAATACCATTCATATCGTTACACGTTGTATCTCATATTTAAGATTTAGATAAGGGTCAACGACAAATAAAAATATATATAATATAATAACACGATTTCTTAAATTTTACATCGCATTCATGTTGAATGATTGAATTATAATTAAAAATATGATTATATAAATATTGGTTTTTTTTTTCTAAAATGCGAGTGTATTACATTCATTG
The DNA here is from genome assembly GCA_014905375.1 of Phtheirospermum japonicum. Lineage (NCBI taxonomy): Eukaryota > Viridiplantae > Streptophyta > Magnoliopsida > Lamiales > Orobanchaceae > Phtheirospermum > Phtheirospermum japonicum. The sequence continues at coordinate 615,651 of BMAC01000314.1, forward strand.
TTTGTTTGTTTGTCCTTCTTTTGAAATTTTATAATTGTGTTATTTTTTAATTTTTTTAATGTATATATCAAAATAGTCATTTTTTCACGATATTCATTTCAACATCCAAATTGCATTTAGAAAAAAATAAACATGAAAGATAGAAATGCATAATATATTTAAACAAACTTTGATTTTGCAATGGATTGTTCATTCATCAATGATTTTGATATATTTAGCCTTTTAGACATGGATTTGTTTGTGTTGAGTATTGTTTGTTCCCAACAAACTATTAAATATTATTTGTCACCCTGATACTATAAAAAAATTGACATATATCACGGTAAAAAAGAACGGAGACATCACATATATGTACAACCTCTAGTAAAAGTAAAGAAAGACCAAACAAGGCCTTCGGTGAAAAAAGAAAGAGAGAAAAAAGAATTAGAAAAAACGTTCAAGAAGAGCACTAAAATTGAAAAAAAAAAAAAAAAAAAAAACCCAAATAGAAATTGAAAAAAAAAAATTAAAAAAAAAATGAGAGCAGCTTCAATTTCCTTTTTACTTCATGCAGAAAAACCAACAAAGAGCTCCAGTCACACTAAAACCCCTCACTCTCTCTCCTGTCACTTTCTCTCTCTAGCCAAAAAACCCAAAATCTCAAAAAATTCCAAAAAACTTGAGACCAAATTCCTGAGAAGGGGTAATTTGACTCTTCGCACTTCTTTGTTTTCGGTACAGGCGCTGAATTTGTAGCCGCATTTCTGGGTTTCTCTCACATTTAACCGTTACGGAGATAGGTAAATTTGTACATGTGTTTCTGTATTTGCATGTTCATGTGGTTGGTTGTGAAGTTTAGGTTTATGGGTCGGTCTTGTTTCTGTGGTCATTTTTTGCAGCGGTTTTTGGGGTTTCTGATTTTCGGTTCATTTTCCTGATTTTTTTTGGGGTATGTGTTCCGTTTTTTGAAGGTGGTTCAGAACGGGGGCTTTTGTTTGGGGATTTTCTTGAATGTAAATGTATTTTTTTCTATTTGCATGTTTTGCTTCGAACTGAACAATGTCAATGATCTCTTAGTCTGTAGTCAAGTCGTGGACCCACTTATTTTTGGCATGAATGTGGGAAAAAGTATATGAAATTTCAATTGCATATGTTATAATCGCATATTTTTGATTTGGGGTTGTGTATGTTTGTGAGATACCATAAATTTTCTTTAATTTCCCCTTGCTGGTTTGGCTCTGGTGAAATTTTGTGGTATTAGGGTTGCTATTCTGTGTCTCTGTTTTTCTAACTTCCCCACGCCTTTTTTTCAGTGTCTAATTTTTAGGGTTTGCCATTTAGTGTATTATTGGTGTGTTTTTCTGTTTATATTCCATTTATGTCATTACAGAACAATTTACAGAACAATATGTCTTTCTTGTGTTTTGATTGGGTTAGTGTGTTACAAATTATTTCCATCTTAACTTCTGGGTTGAGTTTATTGTGGTTGAAATTTTATTTTTCTTAATCAAGCTACAGAGATAATATATCTTGATTACTGTATGATTCTTTTGCTGATAAATGTTGATAGATGCTGTAAATCTTGTGTTGAACTTGCGAGTTTTCTTAATTTGGGACTGAGTAAAGTCAATGCCCTCTTATTAATTCACTTTCTGATTGGGAAAATCTCGACGTGTCTTTTGAGTATTTGTGTTTTAATGTTTTACCCTTTTCGTATTTTTCTCATCTGTCGTCTTTTGAGGATTGTTTCATTTGATTTCCAGTAAACATGGGAAAATAGAAAATGTAGTTTCCTACTTCACTGTACATATGCATTTCTGTCATGTGGTGATTGTTTATCGATATTGGGATTTGCTTGCTTTAGAGATTCTTGTTGGTATCTGGTTTCGCGCAAAGTGTTGGTCCCTTTCATGTTTTTCATTTTGCATTTTAGGACTTAAATTTTTTTATTTTCCCCTTGGCAAATAGGTACCGAAAGTTGGAGTGAGAAGTGATTTTTTGGCATGTTAAGGTATCATTTTCACAGATTTCTGCCTATTTTCATGTTATAGATGCTCTCCTTGTTATTGTAAATTATGTGCTGAGACTGCAAATTATATTTGATTGCAGTGAGGCTTTATAGACTTGGGTTTTATTTGTCAATATAAATAAATGAATAAAAAAAATCTGGCGCTGAACGTTTGAGAGACATAGTGATTTTCTGACATGTTAAAATTACATTTGCACGATTTCTTTGCTTATTTGCATGTTATATATATTCTCCTGTGCTTGTGTCCTAATTTTTTGAAGTTACTGTCGCAAATTATTTTTCTACTGGTAGCTTGTTCTTTATGGTTACAGTAATAGCTTATGCACTTGGGAAGTTTTTTATTTTTTCTCTTTCATAAAATACCTTAGATAATGCACATGGATTTATTCAAAGTTTTTTTTTTGCAAACGCAAAATTTACAATGTTAAGTTCAGAGTTCATTGATACACATGGCATATATGTTGTTATTTTGATATATTCTAATGCATTTTTTATGTCACTTTATCATGTTTTTTGTTTTGAGATAATGTGAAAAGAAGATGGGTCCTTTATAAGCACTACATTTTTTTTTTAAATAAAAAGTCTGATGGATAGTCCCCAGGTTCAAATAAAAGGTAATGGCCAATATATTCTTCCTCTTTTTGTTGTGGCAGAAATATGTACTTTGATACTTGTAATTTCATCACTCCATCTTATTGTATTAATACGTGATGGACAGATAAGTTATACTACGAAATACGAGTAAAGATATAGATCAATGCTTAACTGAGATTACTAATGCGTCAGTTTTATTTGCTTCAAGGTTAATGCTTTAATTTGGTATTCTGAGCAAGAGTCAAGTTGAATGTTCTTCTATTTTGTCTTTGTATTTTAGCTGATTTCAAATATATTTTGTCTTGTATCCCAGGTGTTAGGGGAAATGGAAGGCTCTGCACTCACGAGTCCTGAGGCGAAGATAACAGGAATAAAATTTCTTTTGGCAACTCGTGAAGAAATTGTAATAAATACTTATTTAACTTCCAGCCTGAATTTTTTATTCTACATTTTTTCATTGTGAGGTCCAGTTGCAGAACTTTGTTCTCGATATATTTATGTATTTTTAGAACCTAACAATTTTGCTACCTGCCACACTGGGGAAAAATGAATTTTCTTTTACACAAGTTTGTAATCTTCTCTTATTGCTTGGGAACGTGTTAAGAGTTCCGTACTTCTTCCTTATTTTACAGCTGACAAATGATTTTTATGAATATTGTGTTAAGACAACTGAAATCCATAAAAAGGAAAAAAAAACTAGCTTCAAGTGAGAATACAGGTTATGATAATGAATTTTCCCGTTTTTGTATTTGTTGGAGTTTTTGATTGCTTCTCTGTCTCTTGATTAGTCTAAATCATCAGTTAGCGATTGTCCTATCAGCCATGCTAGCCAACTTTCGAATCCTTTTCTTGGCCTTCCACTTGAATCTGGTAAATGCGAGTCCTGTGGAACGGGTGAGGCCGGGCAATGCGAAGGTATGCAAATCTATTCATCATCTTTTGTACTTTGGGAATAGATGAGAAAGAAAGATTGTGCAATTTTTATAACACCATTTTCTTTCTTGCTGATTTTGTAGGACACTTTGGATACATTGAATTACCAACTCCTATATACCATCCAGATCATGTTGGTGAGCTGAAAAGAATGTTGAGCCTTTTATGCTTGAAGTGTTTGAGGTTCAAAAATAGGAAGGTATTATATCCCACGTTGTGCTTTGGTATACTTATTGTTAAATTGTTTCTTGGGGAGTATTTGATCTCATTTGATTATGCTGTTCTCCAAGTGAAGTTGGATTGTCTCAAAGTACCTATTCATTCCCTACTATTTCTTATTTGGTGTAGGTTTTCCGTATAATTAGTTCAATCTTGCAGTCCTTTTCTATTCAAAGCCCTCGTAGATATGGGGATTCTATATTATATAGAATGATTCATGTTTTAAATTGTTAAAATTAAATGATTTTACTAAGTATTCTTTTGAACTGGAAACTAAAGTTTACATACAAGAGATACTAGTCCTATTCTTTCACAGTAAGAGTAAAGCGTTCATGAAGGGTTAAATTTGATTGTACTTTTGGATATTTTTTATTTTATGGTGCTTTTTGGTGTTTTAATTTCACTGAAGATATGACTAGTAATAATCCTCTCCTTAGTCCTTATGATCAGTTCATGATATTCGTTACTTTCAGTCGCAGACGAAGATTATTGGTGTTATGGAGAGAATGACTGCATGCTGCGAGGTAATTCTTCTATTGTCTTTGTGTTTCAATTCTAGCATTCATAGTACTATCATGTGTATAAGCCTAAACCTTCGTTGTCCTAGTACCAACACTAATATGTTTTTAGTTTTCCTGGTTGTTTTGATGTTTTTTCCCAATGATTATGTGAGTTATATAGTGTCAAGATGAACCGAAAGAAATCTTATAAAATGCTATTAAGTTACTGAAAACTTCAATGAGCATCAATTGGGTAAAAATTGGTCTGCACCAAGTTTTGCTGTGTATATAATTATGGACAGTAGTCTCGTAGATTTTATTTAAGGAGTACTGTAGATTTTATAAACCATATTGTATTAGAAATCTGAGTCAATGCATGGCCTATCTCTGTGTAAAGAATGCACATACATATTTTCTGAGTTTTAACTTTGAATCATATAAATCAATTAGTTAGAAGATTTAGGTGGTTGAGGTAATCCAAAATATAGCTATTCAGCTGAAAGTTAAAAAACTCCGATATTATTAATAATGAAGCTTATCTGTGGCCGTCTAATTTAAGCCTTTATCTGGATGTTCTTTTTTGATCCTGTTGATATGAACATTGTCCACAATATATCTGTCTAGTGTCTATCCACACTCTTCAAGTTTTGTGTAGTTTGGATCATGCACTCTTAAATGCTCTATGCCTTTCATTTGCTGGAAACATGTTAAGGCATGTTTCAGTTTCTTTGCAATTGCGAAATCATGTTTTTCATTTGATATCATCTGTACTTTATTCTGTCTCGATTGTGGCCAATTTTGCCGAAACCAGGCAATTGTAGTTTGATCTATGAATGAACTAGTGTTGTAGTTAAATTTTGTCAAGTGTGGTATACGAACCATTTGGAAACAAATTACTCAATTTTTTTTGGAGAAAATTGTTGGTGTGTCTCAAGCATTCACTTATCTGCAGGAGGTTTCACAAATCTCAATCAAAGAAGCCAAGACCTCTGATGGGGCTTACCATTTGGAGTTGAACGTACCACCAAGAACGAGACTTTCAGAAGGATTCTGGGATTTCTTGCAAAAATATGGATTCCGTTATGGAGATATGTATACGCATTCTCGACCATTGCTTCCTTCTGAGGTTCTGCTTAGAACACTGTTATTTTAACTGATAATTGAGTTTGTCGTGCTTGAACGAACTTTTTTGAGTAGTTTTTCATATCTCTTCTTTGATATCTTTTTGCTACCCTTTAATGAAAATTTTGAACTCCAGATATGCCTTGTCGTCTATCGCTTTTCTCATTTGCCATATCCTTGAGCACAGAGCTAATTTCCTTTGTTTCTTTTCCATGACATCTCTAAGGTGATGGCAATATTGAGAAAACTTCCCAAGGAGACCGTGAAAAAGCTTTCTGCGAAAGGTTTCTTTCCTCAAGAGGGATACATACTCCAACACTTACCAGTCCCTCCAAATTGTTTATCTGTACCTGATGTATCTGATGGAATCAGCACCATGTCTACGGTTAGACATTCCAGTCCATTTTACTTACTTTCTGAACCTGTTTGTCTTATCTATCTGCTCGCTGATTGTCTTGATCTTATTAATGATGTCCAGGATCATTCCATAGCATTACTTAAAAAGGTGCTGAGGGTAGTGGAAATTATAAAAAATTCAAGGTCTGGGAAGCCAAACTTTGAGTCCCAAGAGATCGAGTCTAATGATTTACAAGCTGCTGTGACACATTATCTGGAATTTAGGGGCACTGGCAAGGTACTTTTGGATTTTTGTATGTTCTATTTGTGTTCTCATTGAAGGTACAGGAGATTATTGTTTTAGAGTTTCGTCCAGGCTCCAATTTTGTCATGTTTAGCATCCTCTATATCTAATTTAAGGTTTGTTGGGTCTGGATATATTGATATGGCCACTGCATGGTGCGCAATGTCCTGGTGGATCTCCTGTGGGAGATTGATGATATTGCATTTTCTTCTGGCGCTTTCCTTTTCTCTTATTAGCTTGTTTTCTTTGTTGGGCTTTCTGCATCTTGACTCTTTTGTGTTGTGAGAAGTGAGTTGTGTACTTTTTGTTTGTGATGAAAATTCATGATTATTGTGGTGACCTAATTTTGTTTAGTGTGTATGATACTCTTCAACTCCATTATCAGGCAACTCGTGATGTGGATAATCGCTTTGGAGTAAATAAAGAGATAAATGCGTCATCTACGAAAGCCTGGCTCGAGAAGATGAAAACTTTATTTATTCGGAAGGGATCAGGGTTTTCTTCTCGCAGTGTGATAACAGGAGATCCATTTAAAGGGGTGTCTGAGATTGGGTTGCCATTCGAAATAGCCCAAAAGATTACATTTGAAGAGCGAGTAAACCAGCATAACATGGAGTTTTTACAGAAGCTGGTGGATAAAAATATGTGCCTGGCATACAGGGATGGTGTGTCAACATATTCACTGAGGGAAGGGTCAAAAGGGCATACATTTCTGAGGCCGGGTCAGGTTGTGCATCGGAGAATAATGGATGGGGATATTGTGTTCATCAATAGACCACCAACCACTCATAAACATTCCCTACAAGCCCTGTCGGTGTACGTTCATGATGATCATACAGTCAAAATCAACCCCCTTATCTGTGGTCCATTAAGTGCTGATTTCGATGGGGATTGTATCCATTTGTTCTATCCGCAGTCTCTTGAAGCCAAAGCAGAGGTGGTGGAGCTTTTCGCAGTGGAGAAACAGTTACTAAGCTCCCACACTGGGAACTTCAATTTGCAGCTATCAACCGATTCTCTTCTGTCACTCAAAACCCTTTTCAGAAGGTATTTCTTGAGCAAAGCAGGGGCCCAGCAGTTGGCTATGTTTGCTCCCAACGTGCTATCCAAACCTGCAGTGCTAAAGTCTAAAAGTGGCCCTCTTTGGACAGCATCACAAATTTTGCAGATGACACTACCTCCTGCATTTGATTGTTCTGGAGAGAGACATGTAATCTCCAATACTGAGGTTTTAAGCCTTGACTTCAATAGGGATGTGATGACGCCCATCTCCAACGACATAGTCACCTCACTTTTCTTCATGAAGGGCCCAAATGAGGTTTTGAGGTTCTTTAATTCCATACAGCCGTTATTGATGGAAAGTATTTACTCGGAAGGTTTCAGTGTCAGTTTGAGAGATTTTTTTCTCCCTCGAGATGTTTTGGAGATGATACAAGAAAATATTCAAAAGATTTCTCCGTTGCTGTATCATCTGCGTTCTTGTTATAGCGAATCAATTGCTTTGCAGTTGGACAGTTACTTGCGCAGTGTGAAAATTCCAGTTACCAACTTCATATTGAAGTCTTCTAGAATCGGGCACTTAATAGATTCCAAAAGTGAATCTGCTCTCAACAAGGTGGTCCAGCAAATTGGGTTCTTGGGAATACAATTGTCGGATAAGGGGAAATTCTATTCGGAGATGTTGGTCAAGGAGATGTCATTGATGTTCCAAAAGAGGTATCCTTCTTGTGATGATTATCCTGCTGAAGAATTTGGCTTGGTTGGTAAAACCCTCTTTCGAGGATTGGACCCGTATCAGGAAATGGTTCATTCAATCTCTAGTAGAGAAATAATTGTCCGTTCAACCCGAGGATTAACTGAACCTGGGACATTATTCAAGAATCTGATGGCCATACTTAGAGATGTCGTAATATGCTATGATGGTACTGTGAGAAATACGAGTAGCAATTCGATTATTCAATTTGAATATGGAGTTAACAGTGCTAACACTGCAAGCGAGTTTTGTGCCGGTGACCCTGTTGGAGTCTTAGCTGCAACTGCCATGTCCAATCCTGCATACAAGGCCGTTCTGGACTCTTCTGCAAGTAGCAACTCCTCCTGGGAGATGATGAAGGTAATTAACAATTAAGTAGATAACCTGTTCATTTAGAAGTTCTTGCATGCTTTATATTATTTGTGACAGTTTTCTTGTAAATCCACTTTTTTTTTTTT
>BMAC01000314.1:627723-676209 GCA_014905375.1 Phtheirospermum japonicum
ATGTGAATATCCATGATTTTGTTATTTTGAGATTTTATTTATTATTATTATTTTTATTATCTGGATGAAAGTACAGAGGAAAGAAAAGGCACGCACTTTTATGTGCTGATTAGATTGTTTCTTGTGTGGTTTACTCTTAGCTTTGTCTGTGCTAATAGATTTGGTTTTGTATGCAGGTACAATGATGGTGACCCTTTATCTGCGGATGATCAGAAATACATAATTGATAACGTGCTCAATTATCATCCTGACAAAGCTGTAAAGATGGGGTCCGGAATAGATCATATCATGGTATGGCTAGTTAATATTGTTAGAAAGCTGCTGTTATTGCTTATATTTTGGTGGCATTTCTCAGAATACATTGTAAATTGAACTCTAGATTTTTCTGTTGTTTGTTGAATTTTCTTTTGGAAATACTTACTAATCACATTTTTCATCGGGTTATCTTTTTTCTTTTTTTTTTTTTCAAATTTTAAATATTTGACTTTTATTTTTATTTTTTTTGTATATAATTTTGAACATTGCTGGGACTTTTAACCTGCTTGTTTTCAAGTTAATTTTGGTGTTCATGCCACACAGGTTAGTCGGCACGGAGAGTTCCAGGATAGTAGATGCTTCTTTGCTGTTACCGTCGATGGTGGCAAAACAGACTTTTCGTACCGTAAATGTCTGGAGAATTTCATTAAGGAAAAGCATGCTGACAAGGCCGAGACTTTTATTCCTAAATATTTCAAAAAAAATCAACCCCAACCCCGTAGCGGCTGGAACAAGGAGCGTGGGACCCCTCGTGGTGACGCTGGAACCCCTAGTAACTGGAATAGGGATTCTTCAACTCCTGTTCCAGATGAGGCCGGAACCCCGGGCCGGGGTGGAAGTAGCTGGAATAGGGATTCGACCCCCACTCCGGATGAAGCTGGAACACCAAGAGGGGCTGCAAACTCGGGCTGGGCTGGGATCCTTGGAGCCGGAGGGGCTGAAACCCCGGGCTGGGCTGGAGCCTCGGGCTGGAACAAGGATCAATCAACTCCTGGCCCAGATGAGGCTGGTACTGCATCTGTTTGGGAGAAGGAACCGGGCCCAGTGACGGATTTAGGCGAAACTCAACCGCCAGCTGACAACTAGCTTTGACTGTCAAATAGTGTGTTCTGATTGGATGTACAGTTTTATAAGAAATAGTGATCCTCAGGCGTGTAGATGACTCTAGAGAAAAATCCAGCTGACTTTGGTCTGTCGTAGTTTTTTCTCAGTTTTAGTGAGCTGATCTATGAATTTTATCACTACCGTTTTCCTGGGATAGGTGCTCTCTCGACTTGTATGGACATGTTTTTACTTTTATGATTATGAAGTAGTGTCTGTTTCAATCTGCATTGCACTTGACAAGTAGAGAACCAGATGCCTTTTGATATTTCTTAGATTTGAGCATGCCCTTTTTTTTTAGTTTTTTCTGTTTAATTTTTCATTCTCTTTGCGCTGGGTTTGGATGATTTTGATCTTTTTAATACGTTGCAAGCTTAACCCCAACTGACAATTTGAATTGTAACCTGGTTTCCAAAGTTGTCAGGAATATTTGACCATGTGAATTACGATTCGAGGAATATGCTTGGCCAATATGAAAAATGCAAACGTTCGTGTTGTAAAAAATTAGTTTCTCTCGATTTTTTCAAGAATCACCAATAAAGCTTCACCTTTTAAGTTGTCGTTTTAGATTTTTAACAAAACATTAGCAAGTTTGATTATGAAACAAATGAAAAAATGGGGTCCTCAAATCTCATCTCTTATTGGCTTTGAGTGTGTCAGCTGGCAAGGGCATATAATAATCGAAAATCCTATTTAACAAGATCATTATTATTCCAAAATTTACTTGAGAATATGGACAAGCACGGACATTTAACGTGAGTAATTATAGCATTCATACCCATTTATCATCTTTGTTTCAGTTACTTTAAAACATAATTCAGCAACATCAATTGGATAAATAGTTGATAGGGATAATTTAGCATGCCATAATTCCAATTTTAAGTTAATCTTTTCGTAATTAATTAATAGAGGTCCAAGAAAGAGGCTACTTTTGAAACCCCATATAATTCAGGGGACCCAAAATAGGAAATTTTGAAACACAGAGGGCTTGACAAGTAAATATAGTTCACCTCGAGACCAATAATATAATCCTTATAATGGACTGTAAACGTGTAATACATTCAGGACTTGGAAGTGATCTAAACACTTTCCCCTTCAACAACCTTTTCAGCTTCTAACATCTAACTGGTATACTCTCTCTCTCTCAAATCTCTGCGTTTTTATTGATTTATTTTACAGATGCCCTTATCGGAATTTAATTTGATGTTGTTTTTCTATATATGCTGTTGTAGCTCTAGATAAATCCAAATTACAAATAAATTTAAGATAATATCTGATTCTGGTGCATGCCATATCCTGATAGTTTGATATAACCAGGTGTTACTCAGCAAATAATTGCTAAATACGCATTGAATGTATTATCCTTTTTTTATACACACGTTGGAAGATTTGGATAATTGGATTTAATCCAGTATAGTTATTATTTCATAATTTATTAAAAAAATACTTTACAAAAGTTGTGTGCACAAAGCTATAAGCTGATGAAGACAATGTTGTTCTGAGCATGTGAGTTTGTAAAATTTATTGTTCTTTGTTTTAGCAATTACTGCCCATTACAAGAAATGTAAGAAAAAAAAAAGATCAAGATAATGAGATATGGTATCATAAAATTGCAGCACAACCTTTTAAAATATATTGTATTATGAACTTTTTGAGAATCCTGTATGTGCTAAATGCCAAAAAGCATATCCAAACTTTTTTTTTTTTTTCTTTTTTATCATCTTTGAAATGTTTCATGGTCAAATTGTTACATTTCTTAATTTCTTGCTTTGGAAATATTAATACCTTTCTTTGTCTACGAATCCGGGTTTTTATTTATTTATTATTATTAATTTTGTGTGTGTGTGTGTGTCGAATTAATCTGATATATTGAACCTTTTTCTTTATTATCATTTTTTCATTTGATTATTTATTTATCTACAAATCTACTAATGTGCAGCTATACGTTCTGATTGTTATACATGGGTTCATTGATTGGTCAATTTGTTTTACCTCCAAATAATGGTCACAAAATATGGGAAGATTCGTCTTTTATCAAGTGGAGAAAAAGAGATTCTCATGTTCCACTTCACTGCCATGAATCTGTAGAAGGTGTGTTTTTTTTTTTTAAAATATTTTTTTAATAAAGTTTTTCTGTGTTTAAATTACTTTTCAACAACTACTATATTTTAAACACGGGAAGCTCTTACTCGAATTTTTTTGAACGGATTAGGATCTCTAAGGTATTGGTACGAACGCAACAAAGTCAATATTTTGGTTTCCAAAGATGCCGTTTGGGACGATGATGCTGTTGCCAAGGCACTTGACTGTGCTGCGTATTGGGTCAAGGACTTGCCATTTGTAAAGTCTTTGTCTGGCAGTTGGAAATTCTTTCTGGCCTCGAGCCCCAGTAATACCCCTTTGGAATTTCATGACATTTCATTTCAAGATTCTTCATGGCCCACTATACCAGGTTACATCTTTATCTGTGTTGTAACATTATTTTTTAATTTTTGTTTTTTTACTTTGTTGATTTGTGCTTTACAGTACTAAGTTACTATGTTATTGGTTTGATAAATTCTGTCGTATATTTTTCTGCAGCGATATGATAGAAAGTGGCTCAGTTTTCAACTGTATGTTCTGATACATTTTTTTTTGGTCCTATCGAATCAGTTCCCTCCAATTGGCAGATGCATGGATTTGACGTGCCTATATATACAAATGTTGTATACCCGTTTCCACTTAATCCACCTAAAGTTCCGGAGGATAATCCCACTGGCTGCTACAGGACTTTCTTTACCCTTCCCAAAGAGTGGGAAGGTGAGATTTCAGGGTTAATCATAAACTCCACACTAGTCCCTTTTTAAAAAAATAAATAAATTTTAAACACCTTCAATATTGAATTGCAGATCGGAGGATATTTTTACATTTTGAAGCAGTTGATTCAGCCTTCTTTGTATGGGTAAACGGACACCCCACTGGATACAGGTTAGTCAACACTTTGTTTTATATATTTTTGAATTTTGTACATTTCGTTTATTAGTTATAACACTATATATAACTCATACATATTCCTTGTGTCGTTCGTCAGTCAAGATAGCAGATTGCCTGCTGAATTTGAGATAACAGAATTTTGTCATCCGTGTGGATCTGACAAAAGCAATTGCCTTGCTGTACAAGTAATGAGATGGTGTGATGGTTCGTACCTCGAAGATCAGGATCATTGGTGGTTATCTGGCATTCATCGTGATGTTCTTCTTCTTGCTAAACCTAAGGTTTGTGTTACTTGCGACGTCATTTATAGGGGAATAAATGATTTGTTATTATTATTATTTATTGCTTTCTTTCTCTGTGTATTGTATAGGTCTTCATTGCAGATTATTTCTTCAAATCAAACTTGTCGGACGATTTTACTTCTGCAGATTTACAGGTATAATATATACTATGTATTTAATGTAAAAAAACCTGTTAAATGTAATTTTTTTTTAATCAATACGAGTTTGCTCTTTTCATACTCAGATTGAGGTGAAAATTGACCACTCGGCAATGAAAATCGACAACTCGATTGAAACGGGAAGTTGGTTCAAAATATCTGAAGACAAGTTCATCGCGAGCTACACCGTCGAAGCCGAAATTTACGATACAGGGAGTTGTTACACCAGCAACGAACGTTCCAATCTGCTGTCCACGAGCGTGGCTCGTCTACAACTTACTAATTCTGTGGATTATCGTCTTGGATTCGTCGGATATCAGCTTATTGGGAAACTGCAGATGCCCAAGCTGTGGACTGCTGAGCAAGTAAACTCTTTTTTACTGAGAATTTATACTTAACTTCCTGCGTAGATCTGGAAATGGCCCGGCTCGGCCCACCGAACCAAGTCCTAAAATCGGGCCGGGACGAAATTCCTTTGAGTCTCCATTTTGGAGGCCCAGCCCATAGATAAGACATTAGTGTATTTTGAGGTCAGGGCCCCGGTTTTTTTGGCCCTCTAAAATATGAACCCAGATCCTCCCTATTTCTGGCCGGGCCCAGACTTAAAATTTCCGGCTCCATAATCCCGCCTACGGTTGATTGCTAATTGTTTTTCTTCCAATTATTTTTATTTTTATTTTTACTGTTGTGTGTAGGTAACTGTAAAATGACAAATGAAAATATTTTATGTTGACTGGAATTCTTCATGTAATTTTTTTTAAAGGATAAACACTTGATATTAGTTTTTTACTTGAATCTATCCCTTGCTTGCTAATAATCATGTACTTTGTATTATTATGACAGCCAAATCTTTACACTCTTGTTGTCACCCTAAAAGATGCGTCAGGGAATGTAGTTGATTGTGAATCGTGCCAAGTTGGCATACGGCAAATAACAAAAGCCCCGAAACAACTGCTCGTAAACGGACAACCAGTGATGATAAGAGGGGTGAACAGGCACGAACATCATCCTCGTCTTGGTAAGACAAACTTGGAACCTTGCATGGTTCAGGTAACTAACACATCACTTTCTTCAGATGCACACTCCTGTCAGACCGTCTTACCGTTAGACAACTCTTCTAAAACTAAATTTTAAAATAAAATAATACCAAAAAATAGAAAACCCTATAAAAACTTTACCAACATAAAAAATAAAAAAAGAACCCTATAAAATGGATAAAGTAAAAAAAAAAAAAACCTAGAAAACAGAAACTGGAAAATCCTAAGAAACTAAATTAAATAACAAACTATATAAAGAACTGTAATAAACAAAACAATTTTTTTGAAGAACTAAATTTGGGCTTTGCCTAACAGAATGTACTCCGTTAGGCGGTTTGACACAAGTTTTTGTCTTTTCCTTTTAAGTATGCAACTACATTTGTTTTACATGCCTGTTTTTGTTACATTTTGTGTAGGACTTGGTTGTGATGAAGCAAAACAATATCAATGCCGTTAGAAACAGCCATTACCCTCAGCACCCACGTTGGTATGAGTTATGCGATCTGTTTGGCATGTACATGATTGACGAAGCCAACATCGAGACGCACGGGTTTCACCTTAGCTCGAACGTGAGGCATCCTACGTGCGAACCCGTTTGGGCTTCTGCTATGCTGGACCGGGTTATAGGAATGGTCGACCGAGACAAAAATCACGCGTGCATCGTTTCTTGGTCTTTGGGAAATGAGGCGGGCTACGGGCCTAATCATGCTGCACTCGCAGGTATCTTTTTTTTTTTGTTGACTATAGTGTCTTTCTTGTTTAGTCTAGACTTTTGGTCATGCTTAAATAAATAGCTCTTTCAAAAATGACAAAACTACCCCTGAGATTTTATTTTATCTTACATTTAACCCCCTCATAAGCAAAAACATTTTCAAAAATACCCTTCGCATTTTAAATCTCACGTTTAGCCCCTTAATTTCAAGTATTGGAAAATAGAATCACTTCAAAACTGAAAAAAATAAATTCTAATGATTAATAATTCATTTCTGAATATGGTTGTTTCTCAACCAAATTCATTGCAGGTTGGGTACGAGGAAAGGATTCGACTAGGGTTGTACATTATGAAGGCGGTGGAGCACAAACATCCTCAACAGATATTGTATGTCCCATGTATATGCGTGTCTGGGACATGGTTAAGATAGCTGAAGATCCATCTGAACTACGTCCGCTCATATTATGCGAGTAAGTTATTCAGCTGTTCAATCATCATCAATAATATTTTGAGGCACACTCCTTTCAAACTGCCTACCCATTAAACAGGTCCTCTAAAACTAAAATAAAAAATAAAAAAATAGAAACCCCTAAAAAAACTTTACTAGCTAAAAAACTTAAAAAAGAACCCTAAAAATGGGAGAAAAATTAACACAAAAAACCTTAAAGAACTAAAACTCCGTAAAACCCTAAAAAAGTTAAAAATAATAAAAAAACCCTTAGAAAAACTAAACTAAATAGAAAACCCAAAAGGACAAAACAAAACAAAAAAACACTAAAATTTGGGCTCTGCCTAACGGAATATACTCCGTTAAGCGGTTTGACACAAGTTTTTGTCTAAAATTACCTTTACTCTGCCACCCACTCCTGTAAGATGTTCCAATTGATCTGCTGCTCAAAATCTGCCAGGTATTCACATGCAATGGGAAACAGCAGTGGAAATATTCACGAGTACTGGGAAGCAATTGATAGCACGTTCGGTCTACAGGGAGGTTTCATCTGGGATTGGGTTGACCAGGTCCGATTTTTATTTATTTTTACTTTGTATATATGTTCTTTCATAGTGCAACATGTCTTATGATTAAGTTGAGAAAGGAGAAGACAGTTATTTTTTTTCTAGTAAAGTCAACTTAGATGTCACTCAATATTAGTAATTCATACGTTCTCTTTATTGCCCCTTGTAAATTAGTTTTTTGGGTATACAGGCATTATTGAAGGAGGGCGCAGATGGTACCAAACAATGGGCATATGGAGGCGAATTTGGGGATACCCCTAATGATCTTAATTTTTGCCTCAATGGCCTAACGTGGCCTGATCGAACTCCTCATCCTGCTCTGCATGGTAAAAACATCGACATTACTCATCTTTCATCACAACTTGCTTAGTATAGTTACGAACATTTTATTTAATTTTTCATGTAATTTTCAGAGGTCAAGTTTGTGTACCAACCAATCAAAGTTTCGCTCAAAGAAGGGATAGTTAAGGTGGTATATCTTATGCAATCACGTCAATTCTCCAATTTCGTTCGATTTATTCAAAATTTCTTAAAAAACCTTAATAGCTGATTTGATTTTTATTTATTTTTTTCTTAGATTACAAACACACACTTCTTTAGCACAACCGAAGCATTAGCGTTCGAGTGGATTGTGCATGGTGATGGTTATGAGCTGGGTTCTGGGACCCTCGACCTACCAACATTAGAACCTCAGAAAAGTTACGACGTAAAATGGGACGCTGGCCCTTGGTCCGACTCGTGGCGTAATTCAGATGCAACAGAAATATTCTTGACAATTACTGTAAAGCTTTTGGGCTCAACCCGTTGGGCTGAAACTGGCCATATAGTCTCATCCGCACAAGTGGGCCCATTCCCCATCAAGCATGAAATTGTTCATCGTGTAGGTGTTACTTGCTATAATAGTTGACATCGGTCCTGTCAGTTCATTTTTTAGTTTTACAAACATCGGTAGAATTTTTTGGTTTCAGATTACTGAAGCTGGGAATGCAGCAGCTTTGTCTACTCAAGTTCTCGATGATTCTATACAAGTTAAGAATCAGAACCTGTGGGAGATCAAATTTAACCAACAAACTGGAGCTATTGAGAGCTGGAAGGTAAGTGTAATAAGAGGCACACTCCTTTCAAACCGTCTAACCGTTAGGCAGGTCTTCTAAAACTATCTCATTATTATTTTTTACTTTTTTTTATACCGAAAAATTTAGAGAACCCTAAAAAAATAAAAATAAAACAACAAAAAAATGAAAACCCTAATTAAAAAAAAAAAAAAAGAACCCCTAAGAAAACTAAAATAAATAAATAAATATAACAAAAAAAACAACCCTAATAAAAAAAAAGGAAGGAAAAGCTGAAATTTGGGCCCTGTCTAACGGAATATGTCCTTCATTAGGTGGCTTGACACAAGTATTTGTCGTATAATATAGTATGTTCAAACGAAAATATTTTAAGAGTATACATTGCATTTTCACTTGGTTTCATGAAATCTATTTTTTAGGTGGCTGGAGTCTCGGTTATGACCAGAGGTATACTACCATGCTTCTGGAGGGCCCCTACAGATAACGACAAGGGTGGCGAGTCCGAAAGTTACCTCTCGAAATGGAAAGGCGCAAAACTGAACAATTTGACATTCACGACCGAGAGCTGCACGGTTCTAGACGTGCCAGACAACAATCTAGTGAAAATAACGGTCGCCTATCTCGGGGCGCCACGTGGCGAAGAGAAGAGTTCATCACAATTTAAGGTTGATTTTATTTACTCGATTTACGGTTCCGGAGACGTGATCCTCGAATGCCAAGTCAAACCGAGTTCGGATTTGCCGCCTTTGCCCCGAGTCGGGATCGAGTTTCACTTGGAGAAATCAATGGACCAGATCGAATGGTACGGGAGGGGACCTTTCGAGTGTTATCCCGATCGTAAAGCGGCTGCGCATGTCGCGGTGTACGAGAAGGACGTGGGTAGCTTGCACGTGCCGTATATCGTTCCGGGCGAGTCTTCGGGCCGGGCCGATGTTAGGTGGGTCGCGTTTCGGGACAGCAAGGACGGTTGCGGCATTTTCGCTTCCGCGTATGGAGGGTCACCGCCGATGCAGATGAATGCTAGTTTTTACGGCACGGCCGAGCTCGAGAGGGCGAAGCACGATGTGGAGCTAGTCAAGGGACAAGACATTGAGGTAATCATGGCCTTTAAATGTTTATAGCGGGTGGGTCCCACATTGGATTCCACCAAATTAAAGATACACCGATATTTGTTTCTATTTTTAGAAAGTGCACCTACTGAAAGCAATTGGTATATCACGGACCTCTTTTGTTAAAAAGAAAAACACAAACCTCATGGGGTGTTTTTGTAATTTCGTAAACTTGATGGTGTCGTCGTGTTGTTGTAGGTGCATCTTGATCACAAGCACATGGGTATAGGTGGAGACGATAGCTGGTCTCCTTGCGTCCACGACAAATATCTTGTGCCAGCTGTGCCTTACTCGTTCAGCATCCGATTATCGCCGATAACTGCGGCCACCTCTGCTCGTTCCATCTACAAATCCCAGCTGCAAAACAAAATGTAATATGACTCTTTGATTTCAATAATTACCACGTTACCACTTCGCAATTTTCCGATTTTTATCATTCCCTTTTTCACATGCAGACTCTTTGTATAATAAGATGAACTATAACTCGAAATTGTTTAACTTGTGTTCCATGAATCTTTTAATGCTTATTTCACTATTAGCCAGTGGAAATGGTAGTTGACTTTTTTTATTTGGAACCCTAGAGAGAGACCAACAATGTTCCATATATAAATTGGAATGCCATCCAAGAAATTAAGGAAGCTTTTGTTTATGAAGTATATAAATACAGTATTATGAAAATAAGAGAGATTATTCATGTTGCCGTTGACCTAAAATAATTGATCAACAAAACTCAGTAGTGTTGGAGAGAAATACTAACAATTTAAGAAAACATAGACTTGTTTGCTTTTGAAAAATTACAATAATACAAAAGGAATAAAAAGTCCTTGTTTAATTATATTTTATTTATTGAAATACTAAAAATAAAAACATAAAGTAGAAAGAATAGCATTTTTTATTTTTATTTTTACAATCTCAATTATATTTATTATGTTTTCTTAAATTAAGTGTTATTAACTATATCCTATGTGTCTGCTTCACACCCTTGTTAGTTTCGGAAAAAAATTGGGTGGTTCGGTATCACCGAATTTAATATCAACCTAATTTAATATTTTTCTATTATTATATTTTTTCTAATTCAATATTTTCTTTATCATATTTAGCTTAATTTAATATTTTCTTTATCATATTTGACTAATTCAATATCTTACTTTTATTCTACTAATATAAAAAATATAAAAAATTATATTTAATTAGAGAAAATCTATATAAGTTGAATTAATTCTTATTTATAATTTGAAATAATTTATTTTTAGAATTCCAAATATTCTATTTAAAAAAAATACGAGTTATATAAATTATTAAAAAATAAAAATAAAAATAAAATATGTAAACTTAAATTTGTATATCTAATCCTAATGCAATAAAAATTTATATGAAAAACTATTGTTACACACAAAAGAAAAAAAAAAGAGAAACAACAACAAAAAATAATAACAACAAATTATTGCACCTAGAAAAATAAATATTAAATGTATTCTAAATCTCATTATCTTTCCAATATAATGCATTTATAAACTCATTATATGTCTACATGAATAATTTAATGTCTTACGCAGAAAAATTAAAAAGGAAACAATAAGTAATAATAAAATAATATTACATAGATATACATATACGACGTTTTTTTAATAGAATTATCAGTGTTTTATAAATTATAGTTTTTATATCACATATTCACATGCGATACGCGGGTGTTGTGTGTTTTACATTTTTGCAAACTCAATTTTGTATGAGCTTCCTTTTAATTATAGGGTAATTTGTTATATCTTACTAATTTCGTGACCGAGGTAATAATACTTAAAAATTATAGTCTTACTGTAGTTAGAATAAATAATGCTCCAATTTCTGTGTAAAAATTATATATTATGAAAAATAATTTGTGTGTAAATAAAAAAATAATATTACTATTTATGTGTATTATTTTCATTACTATTCTTTTAGTATTATTAATGAGTATTACTATTTTCTAAATCTCGCATAATATACAAATGTCAAGTTAATTAAAATCTAAGAACTATGGCAAGACTCCCACAAAGTTTCAAACGACTTTATAGACTCAACTCCTTTTTTTTTTTTTTTTAAATACCAATCATTACATATTTAATATTGACAATATGCATGTCAATTCAAATCTCACATGTTATTTTGACAAAATTCTTTAATATTAATTTTGATTTGGCAAAATTATTAAATAGCACTAGTAACTTAGGAGTGGTGATAATTTAATATCACTAAATATACTTGTTAGCCAATTTACCTATTAACTTAAAAAAAAAAAAAAATAGCAGTTTAACCCAAATTTTGCCGGAAAAGAAAAAGCTCACCGGATTCTTTCATTTTCCGGCGGAAAAATGTTGACTTGGACAAATTTTGACAAAGTCAACGATGATGTGGCAAAAAAAAAATTAAAAAATTACAAATTCAGAAATTTACAAATTTTGACAAAGTCAACGATGCTGTGGCAATTTTTTTTTTTACAAAATCAGAAATTTATTTTAAATTTTAAAATAATTTTAAAAACTATTTAAATTAAAAAATTAAACAAAAAGATAGAAAATATGTTATAAATTTTGAGATTATTTTGAATTTTCAAAAAAAAAGAAAACTATTAAAATATAAATTTAAAACAAAATCTAGGAAAATATTTTAAAATTTGAAACTATTTAAATATAAACAAAGATTATTCAAAAATAAAATCAAAAAACTGTGAAAATATATTATAAAATTTAGAATTATTTGAAGTATGTAAAAAATATAAATCAATACTAAATATGAAAAAATATTTATTGAGAATCATTTTTTTTAAATATGTAAAATATTATATTAACATATATAATTAAAAACATCCAGAAAATATTTTATAGAATAAATTATTTTGTATATGAAAAGATAATGTTTTAAGATAAATCTAGAATTTTCTTTATAATACCTGAAACTATTATAAATATTAAAAATATTTTCATATTTTCTTAAAAATATTTATCCATATTCTGTTTTGATTTTATATCTTAAATTGTTTTATTGCGTATTCAATATAATTTCAAAAACTTTATAAAATTATTTTCCAAATTTTATTTTATTTTATATTTAATTACCTTCTTTTTACATATCTCATAAAAAATGGGTTTTAAAAATATTTTTCAAGTTTTATTTTAATTTATAGTTAATAATATTTTTTTGGCATATTAAAAAATCTCAGAATTATAATAAATTTTCATCTTTTTTAAATATTATATTTTAAAAGATTCTTGAAACACATTTCTAATTTTAAATAATTTTTGTAATTGTTCTTTTTTACATTAACGTTGACTTTGTTAAAATTGGTCAAGGTCAACATTTTTCGCCGGAAATTGAAACACTCCGACGAACTTTTTTATTTTTCGTTGAAATTGGGGTTAAATTGTTATTTCTTTTTATAAATTATTGGGTAAATTTGCCACCAAATATATTTAGTGCTATTAAGTTGAAAACCTCTAAATTACCGAGGCTATTTGACAATTTTTCCTTTTGATTTTACCAAAACTCTTGTATTATTTTGTTTTACCACCCATATTTTTTCCTTTTGATTTTACCAAGGCTATTTTGTTTTTGCCCCTGTGAGCACAATTAGAAACATAAATGTGAAAGGACTTGATACAACAATACCGAAAAAGTAAGGGTCTAAAACATAAGATGTCCAAAACTTTTCTTTTCTCCGTTTATCCAATTTTCATTTTTCCGTCCCGTTTCCCGCACTTTGACATAATCTGTTCTGTGGCAACAAACCCTAAAACCCCAAATTGAACTCTCACGCTGCTGCATCGAATTCAGAATGTCTGATATACCTCCTCCAGAAATCATCAATGGAGACCCCGGGAAATCTCTACCGTTCGATCTCATCGAGAACATTCTCAGCCGCCTCCCGGTGAAGACCCTGAAGCGGTTCCGCGCCGTCGAGAGATCTTGGTGTCATCTAATCGACAGTGAAAGGTTCGCAAGAATCCATTTGCACTTCTCTCTAACCTCAAATTCCAACCGAAATCTCATCTCCTGTTTGCTTGGCTTCTATTGGATGAGTGTGGACTCGCTCGACGAGGGGCAGTCTATCGAGCCAGGATTCGAATATGATGACAAAGATATTCATGCAATTTCAAACTCTTGTAATGGTCTGGTTGTTGTGACGAGAGAGCCAGAGCCTCCGATTCTGTGGAATCCATTTTCGAGAGAGCACAAGGTTTTGCCAAAGTGTCCTCTTGATTTTACACCCGACCCGTCTATTTCATGCAAACCTACGTACGGGTTTGGTTATGACTCGAGAAATGACGATTATAAGGTTGTTAAGGTTATGTTAGATGAGGAATGGATTTATAGCCTGAAATTTGATTGTTGGAGGAGAACTGATGGTACCTCCTATGACAGGGGAAAGTGGGCCGTCCACGTTAACGGGGCTCTGCATACGATCGTTCGAGCTGAAACCAACAGTATGAAAATAATGGGTTTTAGCGTTGTGACTGAGAGGGATTATGAGGTGGCGACGCCTGAGGGGATTGATATGATTATGAAGGGTCTGGTTTATGTGTGTTTGGATGTGCTGGATGAATGTCTTGCTCTAGTTTGTAATTATGGTTCCAAGCTTGTCATTTGGGTGATGGAGGAGTATGGAGTGAAGGAATCGTGGACCCCACTGATTCCGTTTCCGCTTGAGGGCCTTGGGGCAGAAGGTGTACGTCGAACAGGTTGTGGCACCGCAGATGGTGTTGTGCGGCCACTTGCTTATTCGAAGGAGCGTGATAAGGTTATGCTCAACTGCGGTGGTAAGTGGCTAGCTTTGTGTGGGTTAAGGACGAAGAGTGTTGAAAAAGTTGCTATGCCTTTTGTGTTTTGGCCTCAGCTTTGTGTTGAGACTCTCATTTCGCCTAATGGTTGGGCTCGGGGAAAAAGCTCGGCACAGAAACAGAACAAGGATGGTAAAAATACTTTTATTAACATATGTGGTTTGATAGGCAATATAATGCACTATATGGAGGCTGACATGCCTAAATGCCTACAATCACATCTTCTAACTATTAAGATCAATCAAGCTAGCTGCTGCGTATAGGATGAGTTAAATCAATTTTAAGGGGCACAACAAACTTTCCTTTGATTAAAGTGCCGTCCATGTTTCGACTTCGCACAAAAGGAGAACATAGTTTTGCTTTGACATGTATGTGTTTCTTCTATTTTCACACATGCCCGTTAAAAGAACATAGTTTGGACTTGCTTTATATTAAAAAAAAAAAGCCTCTTCTAATTTGTGAATTTCACAAAGTCTCTTCAACAAATCCCAATCCCATGATTATTCCCTCTTGCTAGATGTGTTGGACGTGCTCAGCTCGTACAAAAGCTCGTTTAGTGTGTTAAATGAGCTCTCAGCTCAGATAAAGATGTGTTCAACGAAGCCTATATTTGGTTTAATCACTTAATTATTCTTATTTCACATCTGTATTTGGCTCATCATTATCTGTGTAGTCATGTATTGGGTTGTATTATGCTTCTTTCGTACATTACTTGAATTTTTATAATTAAGTAGTTTGATTAATAAGCAGTGTTTTTTTTTTTCATTTTTGCATGCATGCAGGGATGATTTTCTTTGATCAGCTGGATTCAAGCTAGTGCTCTAGGTGGATGGATGAGGTGTCTGTCCTTTAGAAATCGTATTTTGGTGTAAATGGGTCCTAATATTATTATATTAGTAATTAACCAGCCAGGTCTTTGTTAATGTAATGTTCTGTTTGGATGCGGAGATATATATAGTTCCATCCGACACTGTATAGTGTATGTATCTCTAGTGAGTCTTCGGGGTCGGAATTAACCAGCCGTGTATCGTTCTGGGTGAGTATACTTATGGGACGACATAATTTATACACGAGATCGAGCGAATTGTCGTCTTTGCGGCTGACCTTCTTCAAGATTATTCTGTGAAGTTCTTGAACGTTTTTTTACACGATTCAACGCTAATTTGAATCTATCTAATCACAAAGGAATTTTCGTATATTGCTAGATGTTTTACTATTTCAATATTTTATGTTAGTAATACTAATTTTTTTTACATCGCACGAAAGTTAAAATATAGAAATACAAATTATATTATTATTGTAATTGTTGTTATTTACTTGTGTTTATATATATATATATATATATATATATATATATATATATATATATATATATACGTACTAGTTTAACACCCGCATATTATGCGTGATTTGAAAAAGAGTAATATTCATTAAATATACCAAAAGTATAATATTGAAAATGGTACATACAAATCGTAACATTATTTATAATTTTTATACACAAATCAGAACATTACTTGTTTTAATTACAGCAAGACGGTTTTCACAATTAAGAATTTTGCAAGTTTTTTACCGGGAGTCACGAAATTAGTTGTAATTTATCAAGAACATTATTTGTTCTAATATATAAAACTGATTTTTAAAATAGAGAATTATCAAGTTTTTTTACCACGAGTTACATAATTAATTGTAAAATATATCAAAATACCCTAAACTTGACGGAGAAATACGTAAAAAATTGAGTTAAAAAAATATAAAACATACACAACACGCGTGTTACATGTGAATATGTGATATAAAATATTAAAATTTATAAGGCAATGATAATTCTATTGAAAAAATGTCATGCAACAACTTGTAGTATATGTAATATTATTTTATTACCATTTTACTTTCTTTTTTTTTTCTGCGTAAGTGATAGGCGAGAAATTGTGCTTTATTTAATGGTTTAATTCCTATATTTTTATGTGCTTAACATTCTTATATATATTTATTTCTCGCATATTTATTATTATGGGTGGAGGAGCACCAATTGTGTATTTCTCTCTTATTTTGCAGTAATTAGGTGCTAAATTGGTGAGTTAAAGATTTAAAGATGATGCATAAGAGTAGCAAGAGGAAACGAGAGACAAAACGAGTGAATTGCAAAGAAAGGACGATTCTGCACTTTTTAGATGGGTTATCTCTGGGATCAACCGTTATAGAAAGTGCCGCTGACTGCTGCCTACAAGAACCGATGTCGTTCGATGTACTTGGCCTACAGAGCTCTCTGTCGCGTCAGTCGACGCCGAACCGACGTTAATCGACGCGAGCGCACCGAATGCGTCGGCGCTGCCGACCCTGACTCGCCCATGCCGCCCGCGCCCGCCCAGCCTGGCGCTGGGAGTCCTATTTCTGCGAGGAAACCGGTATAGAAAGTGCAGGAAACAATTAAGGAAAGTGCAGAACCGACATAGAAGGGGCGAAAATCCTATTTTAGCCAGGGAACTTGTTCTCCAAGACATCTAAACCTATAAATACCTCCCTTTAACACCAAAAATGGATAGTACATTAATCCTAGGGTTCCAAGACACCAAAAAGGAGTCCAAAACACCCAATTCAACCATCCATCAAGAGCTTGAAGATTGAAGACTCAAGATTCAAGATCTAAGCTCTCTTATCCCTTTCTATCTTAAATTTATATTTTGTTTCTTTATTTTCCTATTATTTTATGAACTCCATAAGTGAGTAGATTGTTTTATCTAGTCCTAGGGATGTGGAAACCCTCGTAATATTATGTTTTAAATAATTGATGCGTATTTCTTTCGTTCTTCATATGAGATTGCTTGTGTTATCTTGTTTACATATCATGATTGCTAAATTCATGACATGCTTTCTTGATTCTTGATTTGGATTGGCCACCTATATTAGGGATTTGATTATCAATTGCTAGAAAGAGAACTGCTTCCCGTGTAATTGTCATAGTTTCGATTTCTCTGAACCAACTAATGGTCTCGTATCATTAGGGGTAACACAACATAGGTTGAATAAATTGAGCTTATGCATTTATTTCTTAGATTAACCTATTTGCCTAGATACTAATGCTGTTGTTGGGTTGAATCTAGAGAGCTTATTTTAGGTTATTCAATAATTAGAGTTAATTAAAGATCTTATTTTAATTAAATACACGGTATGGGCAAATTCGAGTAGTAGAGCTTATTGTTACTTAGGATTTTTAGTTTCATATGATGAGTGGATTTTATATTGCAATTGGTTGAATGAACTGAACGAGGGTGGAAACTGAACTAGGACTGGAAAGTTATTTTATTATTATTTCTTATTTATTTTCTTAATTGTTTCATTTATTTATTTTTAATTGTTTTCTTATTTATTTAGTTATTTAACTTTAGTTATTTAGTTAGTTTATCTCTACCCCCCATTTTTTATTTTATTTGAATACGAATAATTACAAATTAATCCACACTCCTCGTGGGATCGACCCTTACTTGCCGCTGCTACTAGTTAGTAGAGGAAAGTCGAGGACTTTTATAAATAATATTTTTGACGCTTCAACGACGAGGGATCAAATTTTGGCGCCGTTGTCGGGGAGTGACGCGTTTAAATTGTGATTTGACGTATTTTAATATTTTTAATTTTAGTTTTTAAATTTCGTTTAATTAAAAAAAATATTATTTTTGAAATTAATTGAAGTATTTATTTTCGAAATTAATTAAAAAAATCAAAAATTAAGAAAAAATTATTTTGGAATGGCAGCGTACTCTCACCAATTTTATGCTTATGATGCTAGGTACGGAATGGAGAGACAACCTTTTGGGCATGATGGATCGCGCTTTAATCATCAATATCCACAATACTATCCTGAGCCATTGGTTGAAAGAAATTCCGGACCATCGCTAGAAGATTTGGTGAAAGCAATGAAGGCTAAGCAGGCTATGGAAAGGATCCCTCCGGTTCGACCATACAGATTATGTCAAACATTTGATCATGTTACCGATGATTGTCTAACGCTACGAGCTAGGATTGAAGCAAATCGAAACCGGCAAAGAGAGTATGACCCTTATCCTTACGAGTCAAGGTGGGGGGACCCTCCAAATTTTCAAAGGGGACAAAATTTTTCGAGACAATATGATGACCATCCCCAAGTACAAGAACCGTCCCCAACCCTCATAAAGATGATGGAGGCCATGATTACAAACACCAAGAAGCTCGAAGCTCAAATGAGTCAAATGGCAGACCACCTAAGGCAGTTAGATGTGCAGTTGGAGGAGCAATCTCCGTTTGAATCTGAGGTGAACATGGAGGATGTGAGTGCCATTATACCGCAAGATGTGGAGGAATTCAAAGCTCCGGAGGTTCTAGCGCCTGAGTTGGAGGATGAATACGAGATGGAGGAAGAAGAAACAAGGCGGACATGTGTTGATCATAGTCTGCCTGAGCTTACAAATGATGTTCCTAATTCCATCGTTTCTCCTATCGAAGTCGAGCCTACAAATGATTCTATCATTTATCRAATCGAAGATGAGCCAAAMCCAAAGTTGARGCCATCATGGACCGAGTACCAAGTGATGAAGGAGGATGAGGAGACGCTTGTGCGTGTTGAAGATTTAGAGGAGGTGGTTACTACGATCCTTCCATTTGTGGTGGTGAACYAATCTACTTTTGCCAAATTTAATGAAGAGCCACCACAAGACCGAAAGGATCCAGTCAAGCACCCAACGGAGGAGACGCACGAGGAAGAAATTTTCGAGGAGACCGATGAGCTTCCATTCGTGGTGACGAATGAGACTATTCTTGCTAATATCTATAAGAGGCCACCACAAAGTCGGAAGGATCCGGTTAAGCATCCAACTTCGAAACGAGTGAGATTTGAGGAGGATGAAGTTATGGGAATCCCGTTTATTCTAAGACCTCCACCGAAACCCCCATGGAGTTGAGGGGTACCACATCGAGCCGACGACGTTAAGAAAAGGCGCTTATTGGGAGGCAACCCAATGTTTACATAATTTCTATTTTGATTTTTATTTTTGCAGTTGAAGGGATATAAAGCTTGGTTAGTTTGGAAGATTGGGCATATTTTTGAAAAAGATCGTTTGGAACCGAAACCCCCCTCAACATTTACCCCGGTGATTTCTTTTCCCTACTCTTCCCTAATAATATTTGTGATGTGCTTGTTCTTGTTTTATGTTCGTTTGAGGACAAGCTAAAGTTTAAGTTTGGGGGAGTGGGTTATTGAGATTAATATTGTGCTGAAAATTGCTAAATTTTTAAATTTTTGCAATTAAATTCCGGGAATTAAAAAGAAAAAGGTTAAAAGTACTTACTTGAATTGCTTTGATGAATTATGTTTCGGTTAAATTTTTAGTCATCATTTGATTTAGAGGTCAAGGGTACGCATGTTAGTGCTTTTGTGATTCATTTGTGGGGCGTCAATTCTAGATTATTGCATTATTGATGTGTATTTGTGGTTGTCGTACTCAATATGAGTTGTGTGGGGCCTTGAAGTTGGCGGTTGTGTGAAAATATCTCGTTAGTCAAAACAGAAGTCCAATAAAGTCCGGTTGGGGTATACCGGCATGACGTTAGTCGAAAATTGAAAAATAAAAAAAAATCAAAAAGAATTGAGGTGCTAGAACAGCTGCCTATCCGTATTTATCAAGTGCAATTCGCTTACAAATTCTAAGGGCGAAATCCAATGAAGATGCTAGTAGCTCAACAATTTCATGCACATACTCAAGTGGCGCAATTCAACCAACATCTCAAACATGGCGGAGATGAACTCAACAAGTCATATACCAAATCAAGACGATCCTCCTATCCAGCGCCTTATCATCATTATCAAGTCAAGAACGGTAGTGCGGAGCTGCGGGCCTCAATTAAAATAAATAAATAAATGGGGGAGGACGAGATATTTGATCGTGACCAACAATGGATAGAGCCAAATCATTGATTAGCGACGGGGTACCATAGTACATTGACGTGGCGTATATAAAAAGGGGTTGCTTAACTGCTGGTGTCGCTTGAGTCAATACATGAAACGCTTGCGATTTCTAGAAATATAGTGGTGTCTAGAGTTCGGATGAGTTCATTTGATCAATTCGAATGACTTACTTATCTTATATTTATTTTGTGCTTAAATTCTATATGTTGCTTGAGGACAAGCAAGGTTTAAGTTTGGGGGAATTTGATAGGCGAGAAATTGTGCTTTATTTAATGGTTTAATTCCTATATTTTTATGTGCTTAATATTCATATATATATTTATTTCTCGCATATTTATTATTATGYGTGGAGGAGCACCAATTGTGTATTTCTCTCTTATTTTGCAGTAATTAGGTGCTAAATTGGTGAGTTAAAGATTTAAAGATGATGCATAAGAGTAGCAAGAGGAAACGAGAGACAAAACGAGTGAATTTGCAAAGAAAGGACGATTCTGCACTTTTTAGATGGGTTATCTCTGGGATCAACCGTTATAGAAAGTGCCGCTGACTGCTGCCTACAAGAACCGATGTCGTTCGATGTACRTGSCTACAGAGCTCTCTGTRGCGTCAGTCYACGCSMAACCGACGTTAATCGARGCYAGCGCACCGAATGCGTCGYCGCTGCCGACCCTGACTCGCCCATGCCGCKCGCGCCCGCCCAGCCTGGCGCTGGGAGTCCTATTTCTGCGAGGAAACCGGTATAGAAAGTGCAGGAAACAATTAAGGAAAGTGCAGAACCGACATAGAAGGGGCGAAAATCCTATTTTAGCCAGGGAACTTGTTCTCCAAGACATCTAATTTTGGCGCCGTTGCCGGGGAGTGGCGCGTATTAAATTGTGATTTGACGTATTTTAATATTTTTAATTTTAGCTTTTATATTTCGTTTAATTTAAATATAATATATATATATATATATATATATTATATATATATATATATATATATATATATTATTTTCGAAATTAATTGAATTATTTATTTTCAAAATTAATTAAAAAAATATAATAATAAAATAAAATAAATTTATTATTATTTTGGAATGG
This sequence comes from Phtheirospermum japonicum, assembly GCA_014905375.1. Lineage (NCBI taxonomy): Eukaryota > Viridiplantae > Streptophyta > Magnoliopsida > Lamiales > Orobanchaceae > Phtheirospermum > Phtheirospermum japonicum. The sequence goes on from BMAC01000314.1 coordinate 649,052, forward strand.
CAGCGTACTCTCACCAATTTTATGCTTATGATGCTAGGTACGGAATGGAGAGACAACCTTTTAGGCATGACGGATCACGCTTTAATCATCAATTTCCACAATACTATCCTGAGCCATTGGTTGAAAGAAATTCCGGACCATCACTAGAAGATTTGGTGAAAGCAATGAAGGCTAAGCAGGCTATGGAAAAGATCCCTCCGGTTCGACCATGCAATATTATGTCAAACATTTGATCATGTTATCGATGATTGTCTAATGCTACGAGCTAGGATTGAAGCAAATCGAAACTGGCAAAGAGAGTATGACCCTTATCCTTACGAGCCAAGATGGGGGGACTCTCCAAATTTTCAAAGGAGACAAGATTTTTCGGAACAATATGATAACCATCCCCAAACACAAATAGTGTCCCCAGAGCTCATAGAGATGGTAAAAGACATAGAGATGAACGTTTTGAAGCTCCAACAGAAAATAGATGGGTGGCAGCACGATGAACATAACATGCAATCCAGTTTAGGAAATCTAGAAGCTCAAGTGAGTCCAATTGCGGACCACGTAAGCCAGTTGGAGGAGCAATCTCCATTTTGCAGTAATTAGGTGCTAAATTGGTGAGTTAAAGATTTAAAGATGATGCATAAGAGTAGCAAGAGGAAACGAGAGACAAAACGAGTGAATTGGCAAAGAAAGGACGTTTCTTCACTTTCTAGATGGGTTATCTCTGGGATCAACCGTTATAGAAAGTGCCGCTGACTGCTGCCTACAAGAACCGATGTCGTTCGATGTACCTGCCTACAGAGCTCTCTGTTGCGTCAGTCAACGCGGAACCGACGTTAATCGATGCGAGCGCACCGAATGCGTCGACGCTGCCGACCCTGACTCGCCCATGCCGCACGCGCCCGCCCAGCCTGGCGCTGGGAGTCCTATTTCTGCGAGGAAACCGGTATAGAAAGTGCAGGAAACAATTAAGGAAAGTGCAGAACCGACATAGAAGGGGCGAAAATCCTATTTTAGCCAGGGAACTTGTTCTCCAAGACATCTAAATCTATAAATACCTATCTTTAACACCAAAAACGGATAGTACATTAATCCTAGGGTTCCAAGACACCAAAAAGGAGTCCAAAGCACCCAATTCAACCATCCATCAAGAGCTTGAAGATTGAAGACTCAAGATTCAAGATCTAAGCTCTCTTATCCCTTTCTATCTTAGATTTATATTTTGTTTCTTTATTTTCCTATTATTCTATGATCTCCATGAGTGAGTAGATTGTTTTATCTAGTCCTAGGGATGTGGAAACCCTCGTAATATTATGTTTTAATGAATTGATGCGTATTTCTTTCGTTCTTCATATGAGATTGCTTGTGTTATCTTGTTTACATATCATGATTGCTAAATTCATGACATGATTTTTTGATTCTTGATTTGGATTGGCCACCTAGATTAATTAGGGATTTGGTTATCAATTGCTAGAAAGAGAACTGCTTCCCGTGTAATTGTCGTAGTTTCGATTTCTCTGAAGCAACTAATGGTCTCGTATCATTAGGGGTAACACAACATAGGTTGAATAAACCGAGCTTATGCGTTTATTGCTTAYATTAACCTATTTGCCTAGATATTAATGTTGTTGTTGGGTTGAATCTAGAGAGCTTATTCTAGGTTATTCAGTAATTAGAGTTAATTAAAGAGCTTATTTTAATTAAATACACGGTAAGGGCAAATTCGAGTAGTAGAGCTTATTGTTACTTAGGGTTTTTAGTTTCATATGATGAGTGGATTTTATATTGCAATTAGTTGAATGAATTGAACGAGGGTGGAAACTGAACTAGGACTGGAAAGTTATTTTATTATTATTTCTTATTTATTTTCTTAATTGTTTCTAATTGTTTTCTTGTTTATTTAGTTATTTAATTTTAGTTATTTAGTTATTTAATTTTAGTTATTTAGTTAGTTTATCTCTACCCCCCATTTTTTATTTTATTTAAATACGAATAATCACAAATTAATCCACACTCCTCGTGGGATCGACCCTTGCTTGCCGCTGCTACTAGTTAGTAGAGGAAAGTCGAGGACTTTTATAAATAATATTTTTGACGCTTCAACGACGAGCGGTCAGTAAGATATTAATTTGTTTGATAGATATATAATATGTGTATTAATGCATTATATTGAAATTATATAAAGAGATTTAGAATATATTTAATATTTACTTTGCTAGGCATAATAGTTTATTATTATTAATAGTATTAGTATTATTTTATGTTTTTTGTTTTACTTTGTTTTTATTTTTGTTTGATGTAATAATAGTTTTTCATATATATTTTTAATGTTATTTTCAATTCATTATATTAGAATTAAATAAAAGAATTTAAGTTTATATTTTTATATTTATTTCCCTTTTGTAATAATTTCTCGTATTTTTCTTAAATAAATATTTAAAATTATAATAAAATTATTTCAACTTTTATTGTAAATAAAATTTAATTCAACTTATATAGATTTTTCTAATTAGATAAATTATTTATATTTTTATATTAGAAGAGTTAAAGTAAGATATTGAATTGACAAAATATGTTAAAGAAAATATTAAACTAGATAACATGTAATAAAAGAAAGATATTGAATTAGACAAAATACAATATTAGGAAAGTATTAAATTAGGTAAAATATAATAAAAGAAAAAAAACTAAATTAGATAAATATTAGGCTCAGATGACACCGAAGCACCAATATTTATTTTTCCCAAAACTAACGAAGCGTGTGAATCAGACAAATTCACACTATGTAATTTATATATCGAATTTACACTATATATATGGACGTTAAATCATATGTTACTAAATACTTATTTGTACACAACATTATTGGTCATATTCGATCCCTAATCGTCGTCACCACACACTAATATTCTTAAACCCTTTCGATAGGCGACACACGATACAATACCATATAATTGACCATGATTGAACACATGATTCTTCAGATAAAGGTCGGCGTTTGAAAGTGATTGACCCTAACTGTTGTTTATTGTCATCGCATATGATATCATGAGTGAAAATTGCCTTCACTGAAATTTGAAAGGTATGCTAACGTCAGAAGACGTTAGACTCATCCGGGGTCGCATCGCTTTTTTGTCGGCCTTTGTACCAGCTAAAATTTTGAGTTCAAGGACATGCGTTGAAAGTTTTGTAACAACCAATGTCGTCCCATTACATAATCTCATGGAGTGGTCTAAGTTTCTCAATAACATAGCGGGAGTCCCCTAATAGAGAACGACCTGATCAGTTCAGGTCGCCTGGTCATATAATGCTCAGCGACCTGAAGATGAGTGCAGTGCTAGGTTGCAAGGTTGGCGACCTAATGCCTGGCGACCTAAAGATGAGTGTAGTGCCAAATTATATAAATAATTATAAGTCAACCCTAAGTTCTGAATTAATTTCTAATTAAACTCCAAACTAACTCTAAGTTTCAAAATCAACCCCAAATTATCTATATTAATTGAAATTCAATCCTAAGTTTTGAATTATTAAATAAATTCAAAACTAACTCTAATTCTTGAAATTAACACCAAATTATCTAAATAGTTACAATTGAAATCTAACTTTTCAGATTAATTACTAATTAAACCCAATAATACTCAATATTCTCGAAATACACAATTATATATCTAAACAATTAATTAAAAATTTAAACAAAATAATACATGGCAGTTGTTTGTGCAGCGGTGGCGCCCGATTTCAGAGCTTGGCAGCTGGTGGAGCTCATAGGTGGAAATGGCGGGTGCTGCAGTATTGGTGGTGGCAAGCGCTGCATTGGTGGTGGTCAGACCTCGGTGGTGGCTTTCTATTTTTGCAAATGCTGTGACTTCGGCATGATGGCGCGGCCTACACCTGTCGGTAGGCCGTCGACATATGATGACGAACCTTTGCGCAAGCATTTCCCGTCAATATCCTCTGATTTTCCTGCTGTGTATGCTCGAGTTATTTGTGATGGCTTATCTTGCTGTTATTAGAGGTAGAGGTAGTAATTATGCTTGCAGCATTATTGAAATCTTGCAAGTTTGAATAAATAGGATCAGTTATAAAAATTACCTTAAAGTTTAATTTATTACATAAAATCATAATTTCTTTAAAAAAAAATAATCAAAACTAAGAATTATATATCCTTAATTCACCTACTTCAAGAAGAGGTCTTTTTAATTCTGAAAAATAAGTGGTGCCTTTTGTAATAAACTGCAGTTGAAAATTGGAATCAATTCAAACTTGATTTGTTAGTGTTGAAAATAATAATTCATTTTTTCAATAAAGGGATTTGGAACACCACTTTTTGGTTTCAAGATGAAGACTTGACTTTGAAAAATAAGAGGAGTCTTTTGTGGAGAACAAGGAGTTTCTCAAATTTCCATAGTATTGAAAATAGCCTACAATAAATTATTTGTATAGGCTTGCCAATAAATAAGAGGTTCTTGATCATTTTTTGTAAGCAAGTAAAAACAAGAAAATCTTAATAAAAACTATGTATTTCTAGTATCGAAAACCTCTCTTTTCTTGAATTGTTGTTTTATCAAATTATATCTACACCAATTCTTTGGTGTTCTTCTATTAACATCACACTTCACTAGTACAAAAACAGGATTCAAGAACAGGGATTTAAGAACGCCTCAGGAGGCGACGTTCTTAAATGTCAGGTGGTGGTATTTTTTAATAAAAGTGTCACATACGAGAACGTCTTTTTCAAAGACGTTCTGGCATACTGGATATCCAGAACGTCGTTAAAAAGACGTTCTGGTATATTAGATATCCAGAACGTCGTTAAAAACGACATTCTCGTATGTTAAATATCGAAAACGTCTTTAAAAACGACGTTCTCGTATGTTAAATATTGAAAACGTCTATAAAAATGATGTTCTGGAAAGTATTATTCAGAACGCCTTTAAAAAGGCGTTCTCGTATATCATATTATTTCTGTATTAAAATATACCCACAAAATTAATTTTTTTAATTAAAAAATAAAAAAAAACTTTATCCCTTCCTTCCTCTCCCCCGATCCATTGTTTCAATTTGACGATTTCCCCTTCCTCTCCTGATCCACTTTCTTCTTCCCATATTCCACCACCACCACACTCCGCCGGCGCCGCACTCAAACCCTAGCCACCACCACTCTGAGCAAGCACGAGCCCAAGGACAACACGTTCTCCTGAGCAGCACTTTGCTAGGGTTTGACGGCTGGCCTCCCCTGCCTGAGCACCAGCTCTAGTGCCTCCCACCTTGGAATCCCAGCGGCGACACCACCACCACCACCACCACCTCTACGCCGCAGCTGCTGGGCGGCGGCGGCTACCACAACCCGTATTTGACTAGTTCTTCACAGAGGGGACCCCTTCAGTCCAGTAACACACCTTCGCTTCGTGCTTGGATGGATCCATCACCCATCTCCGCCGCCACCGACCACCCAGGAGCACCTCTGCCGGTATACTCCGGCGGCATCGGATATGCCTCCGGGTACGATGATGAATCCAATTTTTCTAAACTATTGGGTTAAATCCAATTTTCCATATCAAATAATAATTTTGTAGCACAGGAGGTGAACGATGATGAATTTTGCAGCGGGCCGAACTCTTCAAATCAAGGGGTAAATTCCTTTAAGCCCACTATGAGGAGAAGACTTCCCACCATTACTGACATCCAATTCTGGAGCAAAGGATTATTCTGAGTCGAGTGATGAGTAGAGCGAGGATGAACCAAGCTTCCCTAAGATAAATTGCTCTACAGGCCGCAAACTTAAGCCAGCTACACCTGAAATAATTTTGAATCTAAAGTTAAATGTGGTTAACACTTGGGATGTCGAAATTAATGTTGTTAATGATGATTCAGATGGTGTTGTGGATGATTAGGAGGATGGGTCTGATAGTGGGACTCAGAGGAGTTGGATGATTATTTGCAGCTTACCAATATTTTGAAGCATTCCACTGGTGTGGGCAAGGTGTTTGATAAAATGCCTGAACCTGTGGAAGATGATGAACAGTGCAATCTGCGCACTGTCCCTGCTACTGCTTTGGTTATTAAAATGAGGCAATCCAAGGGCTCGATTTTATTATCATTCTTGATCAGGTTAATGTTCACGACCCAGATCATAGCCCCGATTCATTCCCCGTTATGCATCGTCTTCGGTACTTTACTTTTGCGTTTAATTAGAAGTATTTGTAAAACTATTTTTGGTGGATTTAGATGTACTTGAAATTCAATTTTGAAGTTTTTCAATTGCTTAACTATGTTTATCCAGCTACGAGCATTTATAATTTTGGGATTTTGTAGGGAGATATTTAAACTATATGGACTTGGAATGGATATTCTTTCTATTGCTCTGCCAGCAGCTTTGGCTCTAGTTGCCGACCCAATCACTTCCCTTGTCAATACAGGATTTGTTGGTCATTTAGGTAATTTCCATATTCCTTGATTTGGAATTCGATGTTAGTCATGTTTAATAAACTTTAGATTTTCTTGCCTAAAGAGTTTATCAAGTAAATGTTCAACCTTGTATGGATTAATGACTACTTTGAACTGTTCAAACTTGATAAATCACGAAGAAATAATAATATTTAAATTAGAGAACAGTGATGCCAATAATAGATAGTCTGCATTTCGTTTGTGAACTAAAATGGAAAATTATAGTATGTGGATTTTAGTGAGCTGCATCACTTTACCCTATGTTTTTGCAATATCTTCCAAATTCGACCATCCAATTTCTTGATATCAGTAGATTCTGGATTTTAGCTGTTTTGCTTAGGTTGTGACTATTAAGATGGCTGTTGTTTTTGTTTGTTAATTACATGCATGTTTTTTTTCAGGGTCTGCTGAGCTGGCAGCAGTTGGTATATTTGGTGCTGTTTTCAACCTTGTCTCCAAGTTATTTAATGTACCTCTGATCAATATCACGACATCCTTTGTTGCTGAAGAGCAGGCATCTGTTATATGAAGGCTGCTGATGAATATAGTCAAACTGCCAAAGTTACTCTCTGGTTTCATTCTTTAGTTTTGTTGTTATTTTGAATCCACAAAGAGGATTGTATCTTGGTTTTAAAAAAAATTAATTTAATTTAATTTCTTTTTATACTGCCATGCATGCAGACCAACAAAGCAAGATCTTTCTTCTGTTAGTATCAAATGCTATAATGCTTGCTGCGGCTCTTGGTTTCATTGAAGCTGTTGCACTTTCAACGGGCTCCAGTTTTTTAATGAATACGATGGGTATACCTATTGTATGTCTTGTTTAGCTAATCATTGAACTTTGATTGACGGCATTTTTCTTTAATTATCTATTTCTCTCTCAATTTTGATTTTGTCTGTAAGATTTTGACTGTTGTCAAATAAACTTCAAGCATTGCTTATAATTTTTTTTGACAAMAARAYCGAAGTTGTGACGTMAACTATTRCATGTTTAATCYTGTGATACTCTAGTTTTTMRAAGATAAATATAGTCAGACATGTTGATGTGAGTATAATGATGCATCTGAGTAAATATCTTGTTAGAGGTCTTTTTGCTTTCTCCTTCGAATCTGGACTTCCTCGTAATGATGGATAACAAAGGAAATGCACAAAATGAAGTCTCTTAAATTTGTTTCTTAAATCAATTTTTGGTGCAATAGTGTTTTTTTTTTTTTTTTTGTGTGAAAATCTTTCATTGATATTCCAAATTAATGTATCATATCTATTGTCAGATTACCCTTACTTATATTTGTCCTACTACAGGATTCACCAATACGCGCACCAGCTGAACAATTTCTTTCAATGAGGACCTTTGGTGCTCCACCTATTGTGGTGGCACTTGCTGCTCAAGCAATATTTCGTGGATTCAAGGATACAAAGACACCTCTATATGCTGTTGGCAAGTATTATAAACCCAATACTTTGTAATGTGCCCAATACATGTCCTTATCGAAGGATTCTGAGTATGCGTATTTTTTCACTTTTAAATTTTTTTAATAAAAATCCCTTACAACAAAAACGCAGTAGCTTTTCACTAAAAATTTAGTTGAAAATAGTCATGCATGTAATTGGATAAATTCTAAATTCTGTTGACTATTTTTGTTCTATTGTTCAGGAGCTGGCAACTTACTTAATGCAGTACTTGATCCGATATGAATTTTCTCATTTGGTCTCGGCATTGGTGGTGCTGCCACTGCTACTGTGATTTCTGAGTACGTTAGTGATGTGGTTAGTTGCATATATACATAATAACCCTTCTTTCTTTTAGCTCATATATAAATTCCTATGCATATTTTTTTAGGTACTTGATAGCTGTAATTCTTCTGTGGAAGCTGAGTGACGAAGTACAATTAATTTCTCCAAGTATAAGTGGTCAGAGAGTTGTTCAGTATCTTAAATCTGGTATGTGGTGGAGAATATACAGAATATAATGTTTTCATTTACATGAGCCGAAATTTATGGATTTCTCTGATTTGAAGTCTGGTTGGCTTTGTCTTTGCTGGATGATGCTTTAGCACTAGCTGGCCAGGTAAAGCTTGTAATAGTTTATTGAAAATAATTAATATAAGTATAAACGCACCTCTCCTCAGGGTTTCACATCCCGGCATGGATTCAAGGTGACAAAGAGGAGCACTATGGCTATTTCGACAAACCATTTTCTGCTTCCTCTGATTCTTGCCACTGAGTTTCTTTTTAACTCAAACATCATCAACTACAGGTAGGTTTTTTATTATTTTGCCTCTACAATGCTGAAGAAATGGGAATGAAAGCAAATTGGTTGGTACTGTATCAGAGGTTCATGTCATTCTCCTAGTGCATTCTATTCCGGTGTTCATATTTTTTCCTGTTTAAATAATTCTAAATGCGATTTTAAGTACTTATGCCTCATGGAAATAGCTGTAGAATTGTATTAATATGATTATATGAAATCAATATGGATATCATATCCAATAACCATGTCATGATTATATTGATCAGAGAATATATGCACCGCGTGGTTGTGTAGATGGGGATTGTCATATGTTTTTAAGACAATTTAAACCTTGAAATGGGATCAAGAGTTTAGATCTATTAAATAGGTTTGCTTGAACAAAAGGCAAAACAGAAGAACATGCGTTTTTTGTAATATTGTGCCACCAATTACATTTTCCATTTCTAAACATATTAATTGCATCTAATTATTTAGTTGATTGAAAATGAGCATGTCTTCTAAGTGACTTGTGTCTAGACTAATACTTTTACCTGTAGCTACTTTAAGCTATAACTGTGTACATTGGTTATTTATTTATGAATTTAATTGTGAAAATATGATGTTAGCTAGCTCTGGTTTAGTTGGCGAGGACAACGCTTTTGGTTCAGGGCCTATTGGTGCTTCTCGAATTGATTCTTCATATATAGTTGGCTTACGAGATCTTGATATGAAGCATGTTAAGGATTTTATCTTTATACATGGTAAGTCTGACTTGTTTTTTCTTATTCTCGTCTTTTTCTGAGAAATTATAGTTACCTGCATGCCGCACATGTGTTTAAAGTTGAAATATGAACAAGTCTAAACATCGTGGCTGAAGCTAGTCAGCTGGCAGACACACATGGCTCATGCAAGCAGCCATATGTGCAAAATGTTGGTCTTAAGATGACAATGACTGCATCATCTTAAGCTAAAGTTTGTGCTATATTAAGATTAGACAATTTTTTCTATTAAAGAAAATAGTAATAAGGGTTGATTATTGACTATCAGGTGATCTTACATATATCCAGACGTACAAATTGTTTGAAATATTATTTTCTGTTTGAAGTTATTGTGTTCTTTCTTTTCTTTCCTAATCATGTACAAGATATTGCTCGTTGGGCACCTAAACTTGGTGTCTTTGTGTATGCTTTTTAAGCAGTTTTAGTTCATTAAGCCAGTCTTGATAAATGTTTGTCAGGTTACATCGAGCCTGTTGTGGTAATCCTACATGAACATGAGCTTAGTTACTAGTGATGATCTTTCTTTCTATGGCACAGGTCCAAATAATGCTCAGTCAGCTCAGGTTAAATCATCACCTGCATTGTGATATCTTTCCATGGTTAACAATTAAATTGCAGTTGAAGCTTTCGAAATTGCATTAGTGGTAATGACATGGATTCGTCACAGGCATACTCTCCCATTTCTAACAAATGCATTGCTAATTTTCATTTGTGCAGAAAACTTTCACATTTGCAGTCAGGGATTCGTTACTTAATGTTGGTCCACTGAAGGATTTCTCCTATGGTTTAAGAATTAATGCTGATCTTAATGCTATAGGAATTGCGAAGCAAAGTAATTATGAATTGGTTAGTTATAATTTCAGTGCATGTGGAACTTCATACTTGAAATTAACAGGATAATCACATCATTGACTGCTATTTATTGCATAGCAGATGAAATTAACTGTATAATCCCTTTGTCCGTTAAGTTGTCATTTGCTATCCATTTGAAATTTTCATCAAATTTCTGTTACCCAAAATAATGAACTTTGTTTGCATATTACACGAGCACATTAAAATCCTTGTTTTTGGGTTTTATTCAGGTTTGTTGTTCTGGTCATGGAAAGAATGGTGCTCTTAGCGTGCTCCAGCAATCAATCCGTCCTGATATAATAACTCAAGTATGTAATGCTGTCATGTGGTGCTTGTTAACTTTTGCACCATTCTGGAATTTGTTAACTCAAATATGTATTGACATCTTATGGTGATTGTGTATTGTTGTGATTAATGACATGTGTTGTTTGATCTTGGGATTATATAAATGACATGTGTTTTGTGATTTAAATAAGTAATAAAATTGTAATATATATGAGCAGTCCTGGAAAAATGAATCCGAAATGAAATTTGATGTATTTGTTGGCGCCTGCTTTCATTTAATTTTTTTTAATTATTTTACTACTTTCCGGAACGATTATTCAAAAACCCATTCTAGAAAGTACATTTTCCAGAACGCCTGTTTTTTCAGCCGTTCTGGAAAGTATACTTTCCAGAACGTCACTTTTTAAGACGTTCTGGAAAGTATAATTTCCAGAACGCCTATTTTTTGAGGCATTCTTGAAAGTATACTTTCGAGAACGCCTATTTTTCGAGGCATTCTGGAAAGTATACTTTCGAGAACGCCTTAAAAAGGGACGTTCTGCAAAGTATACTTTCAAGAACGCCTTTTTTAGAGACGTTCTGGAAATAGTTTCCAGAACGCCTGTTTTTCAAGGCGTTCTGGAAACTATATTTTCCAGAACGTCTTAAAAAAAGACGTTCTGGAAAGTTATTTTCCAGAACGGGCGAAACCTGTAAAACCAACTTTCTAGAACGTCTGAAATATTTTTCAGAACGTCTCTGAAAACCGTTCTTGAAAGTCTGACAATCAAGAACGCCTCAGCAGGGCGTTCTTGATTGTCAGACTTTCAAGAACATCTCCATACAAAATGCCTCAACAGGGCGTTCTGGATTTGTAGAAACAGGCGTTCTTAAAAGCTGTTTCTGCACTAGTGCTTCTGCATCTAGAAATACCAACAAATTTGGCATCAGAGCCAAGTTTTTTGGCTGGTGTCTCTACCTTTTTTTCCTCATACCCTTATCACAAAAAAATATATATATATATATTGCTACCATGTTTGCTCTTACCCCTAACCAAGTACCCATCTTTAATGGAGAACTCTATGACTATTGGAGTAGTCAAATGCAAACATTTTATATCTCAATGGATCTTTGGGATATAGTTGAGAGTTCGTACGAGGAGCCACCAAAAGAAGGAGCAAGTGCAATGTGGAGTGACGAAAAACAAAAGCTCTACAAGGAGAATGTTCGCAGAGATGCAAGTGCCTTGAGATATATTCAACAAGGCGTAAGCAAAACCATCTTTCCAAGAATCTTTGGAGCAAAAAAGGCAAAAGAAGCATGGGATATTTTAAAGGAGAGTTTCAAAGGAGATGAGAAAGTCACCTCTTTGAAACTTCAAGCTTTTTGGAGAGATTTTGACAACATGGGAATGAAAGAAGGTGAAGGGATGTAATCTTTCCTTTCAAGCGTAGCTAAAATTGTGAATGAAATTCGCAGCCTAAGAGATGTTATTGAAGATAAAAGTATTGTCCAAAAGGTTCTAAGGAGTCTTCCAACTAAGTTCGATTATGTCGTCGCAGCCATCGAGGAGTCCAAGAACCTTTCTACCTACACTTTCAATGAATTGATGAGTTCTCTTCAAGTTCATGAGGAAAGGATGAATAGGTCAGCAAAACTGCCCGTTGATCAAGCTTTTCAGTCCAAACTTCAAATTTCGGACAAGAAAAACTCAAAATGGCAAGGAGGAAAGGGAGGCTTCAAAGAAAAAAAATAAAGAAATTTTTTCAAAGGAGGAAGACAACAACAATTTGAAAATTCTTCTTCACGTTGTCGTATTTGTAACAAAATCAACCATGAAACTAAAGATTGTTTCTTTAGATGCAAGAACTGTAAGGATTCAGATCATTCCTACTCTAAGTGTCCAAAGAATAGCAGAAGCGACAAGGAAGAAGCCAACTTCACAAAGCATGAACGTGATCAACTCTTTTGTTGCATAAATGAACAAAGGAGTTTGAAAACGTGTGGTATGTTGATAGAGGCTGCAGCAACCACATGTGTGGAGATCGAAATATCTTTGTGGAGATGGATATTAGCCACTCTTCTCAAGTGAAACTTGGAGATGGAAAGATTCAAGTAGCTAAAGGAAAAGGCGTAATTGCAGTCAACACAAAAGGAGGTCATCAGAAGCTCATAAGTGATGTTCTTTATGTTCCGAATCTCACTCAAAATTTATTGAGCGTCGGACAACTCTTGCAAAAAGGATATTCGATGTCTTTTGATAATGAAAAGTGCAGAATCTTTGACAAAAAGAACAACACTCCAGTGGTTACAATCCAAATGACTTCAAACAAAGTTTTTCCCTTTGTTATGCCTTTTGAAAGGGAAGTTGCTTTCAGTGGAGAGAGTGTTGATAATTTTAGTTGTGGCATTTGAGATATGGCTATCTGCACAGCAATGGGTTACAACTGCTCAAGCAAAAGAATATGGTTGTTGGTCTTCCATCAATCGAAAGAAAGGAGCAAGTTTGTGAAGGTTGCATTTTTAGAAAAATGCATCGACTACCTTTTCCTAAAACCTCTTGGAGGGTCAAAAGTCCATTTGAGCTGTTTGTGGACCTACACGGACTCCATCTCTCAGTAACAAAAGATATTTCATTCTTTTTGTCGATGACTTTACAAGAATGATGTGGTTATGTTTTTCTTGCATGAAAAATCACAAGCTTTTTCTATTTTTTTGCAATTTAAAGTTCTTGTAGAAAAACAAAGTGGGTTTAAAATCAAGACGTTGAGAACCGATCATGGTGGTGAGTTTCTCTACACCCCTTTCATGGAGTTTTGCATGGAAAATGGGATCCAAAGGCAGCTCGCAGTTCGTAGAAGTCCACAACAAAATGGTGTAGCTGAGAGAAAGAATAGAACCATTGTCGAGATGGCAAGGAGTATGCTTCAAGGCAAAATTATGGATAAGAAATTCTGGGCTGAAGCCGTTCACATGGCTATTTACATACTCAATCGATCCTCGACAAAGGCAGTGCAGAATAAAATACCTTTTGAGGCTTGGCATGAGAAGAAACCAACGGTCGATCACTTGAAAGTTTTTGGGTGTGTTGCTTACTCTCATATTTCAGCTCCAAACCGTGACAAGTATGATAAAAAAGGCGAGAAGCTAATATTTATTGGTTATAGTGATGAGTCAAAGGGTTACAGTCTTTATAACCCGGAAACTAACAAACTCATCATATCAAGAGATGTGGTTTTTGACGAAATGGATTCATGGAATTTGGAGGAGAGGTCTTCTCAAGATTTGGTGTCAAATGAATTTTTGGAGACATCATTTATACCAAATGAGCAGCAGCAAAATAGGAGTGAAACTCCATCACCAAGTCCTCAAAGAAGTTCTCCAAGTTCTTCAAGTTCGGATTCTGAATCACCTCCAAGGAAGGTACGGTCTTTGAGAGATATTTATGAAAATTGTGATGTTGCCCTTTTTTGATGTGAACCTCAAAACTTTGTAGAAGCAACAAAAGAAGAAGTTTGGAGGAGAGCTATGGATGCTGAAATTGAAACCATAGAAAAAAATAAAACTTGGGAGCTTGTGGACTTGCCGGAAGGAAAAGATGTAATTGGATTGAAATGGGTTTTCAAAACTAAACTCAATGAAGACGGTTCTATCCAAAAACACAAGGCGAGATTGATTGCAAAAGGATATTCGCAGCAGCCCAGGATAGACTTTAATGAAACATTTGCACCGGTAGCACGAATGGAGACGATTCGATGTGTTCTTGGAATTGGAGCTCAAATGGGGCTGAATATCTATCAATTAATTGTTAAGTCCGCATTCCTAAATGGAGAGCTTGAAGAAGAAGTTTTTGTTCATCAACCTCAAGGGTATGAAGTTGCTGAAAAGGAGGATAAAGTGTATCGGTTGAAGAAAGCTCTCTACGGATTAAAACAGGAACCTCGAGCTTGGAATAGCAAGATTGATGGATTTTTTTGCAAGAACGGTTTTTTGAAAAGTCCAAGTGAGCCATGTCTTTACATCAAAAAGGAAGGTACAAAAGATTTTTTAATCATTTGCTTATATGTTGATTATCTCATTTATCTTGGTACTAACCCGAAAATGGTGGAGGATTTCAAGAAGAATATGAGATGTCCGATTTAGGACTCATGAAATATCTTCTCGGTATTCAAGTGAAGCAATCCGTGGGGGAAGTCTTTATCTCACAAGAAAATTATGTGGATGATTTGCTGAAAAAATCCACATGGAAAATTGCAAACCCGTGGCAACTCCTTTGGCGATGAATGAGAAGCTGCAACAAGAAGATGGTGCTTAAAAAATGGATTAAAAAATATATAGAAGTCTTGTTGGTTCGCTAATTTACCTCACAAATACAAGACCCGACATAGTACATTCTGTTAGCTATGTTTCGCGGTTTATGAGTGAGCCGAGCAAGATTCATTTTGCTGCAGCAAAGAGGATCCTTCGATACCTCCAGGGAACAAAGAAGCAAGGTTTGGAGTATGAAAAAGAAGAAAATAATGCTTTAATTGGCTTTACGGATAGCGATTGGGCAGGTTCGCTGGATGATAGAAAAAACACTTCGGGCTATGTTTTCTCTCTTGGTTCTAAGGTGATTGCATGGAGTTCTAAGAAGCAAAAAACGGTTGCTTTATCTTCAAGCGAAGCCAAATATATTGCAGCTTCGGAAGCTGCTCGCGAAGCTGTTTGGCTTAGAAGAATTCTCTCTGATTTGCAAGAAGAACAAGTACATGCTACTACAATCTTCTGTGACAACATGTCGACCATTGCAATGACTATAAATCCAGTCTTTCATGCAAGGTCCAAGCACATCGAGCTACGACATCATTTCATTCTTGATCTTGTTAGTAAAGGTGAAATCTCAGTGGAGTTTGTAAACACCAATGATCAAGCAGCTGATTTTCTTACCAAAGCGATGACAATCGAAAAGTTTGAGAAGCTCAAAAAGATGTTGAAAATTATGAATTAAGAGGGGGTGTTGAAAATAATTCTTCATTTTCTCAATAAAGGAATTTGGAACACCACTTTTTGGTTTCAAGATGAAGACTTGATTTTGAAGAATAAGAGGGTTCTTTTGTGGAGAACAATGAGTTTCTCAAATTTCCATAGTATTGAAAATAGCCTACAATAAATTATTTGTATAGGTTTGGTACCTATAAATAAGAGGTTCTTGATCTTTTTTGTAAGCAAGTAAAAACAAGAAATCTTAATAAAAACTATGCATTTCTAGTATCGAAAACCTCTCTTTTCTTGAATTGTTGTTTTATCAAATTATATCTACACCAATTCTTTGGTGTTTTTCTATTAACACCACACTTCCGCATCTAAAAATACCAACACATGAACTCTAAATTAGCAAAAAATACTGACGTTTTATAAAAGTATTTCTGAATCGAATTACAATAAGTACTTCAAAGCAAACAAATAAGAACGTTAATTTCAATGTAAATTTCTGATTGACAACGTGGAATTAAAATTAGAAAAAAAATCGCCAATAATCCTATGATCATACCCATAAGCTGGCCTTTAAAATGAAAACTTAATCCCAAAATACTTGCAGGCTTTGTCGTCTGAGCCCATGTGACCAATGCCCATGCAATCAGAACATCTTTTTAGAACAACGTGCTTAATACTATAACCACAATAAGCACACGTCTTGAGCTCATTACAGTTAAACTTTGCTCTACCGCATCGAATATTTTTGCAGATAACCCTCCATCTAGCGCCAACCAATGGAATAGTGCCACGTGGGACCCGCCCCTTCCACGGGCAGTAGCAATGCACGTGCCCATGTTTCCGACATATATGACACTTTTCCTCTTCTTCTTTTTCATCATCATCACTTGCTTCTAATTGAGATAAATAATATAAAAAAATAAATTTAATTAATCGGAAAGAGAGAGAGAGAGTATGCGTACCTGCAAAGTGGGATCCGAGAACTGAATCGGATCCACACTCCTCCGAGATGATCATCGACATATCGATTTTGGGGTTAGGTCTCAATCGCGATAGGAGGCAGTAAGTAAGGCTTTGTGGTTGAGTTTTTCTTCTTTCTTCTTTTCGCAGGCCGGCCCGTCTTTAATTCGTCTCTTTTTTACATTTAATTTATTTATTTAATTTTGTTTTGTTCAGAAAGCAAACTGTAACACTTATTTACTTTATTAATCTGAATTAGACATAGCTTAGCACTGATGCTCTTTTTTCTAAACAGAGACAAAAAATTTATTTGTGAACGATGAGATCAATCGAGGAGGAGGAGAACTAGTTATATATATTCGGAATCAAAAAAGTAGGAAAAGAATCCAATACTAAAATATAGGATTAATCTTTAAGTAGGAATCTTAATGTTCTTTTTTAAGGAATCCAATCATATTCTTTTGCTTTTAATTAATCTTAATATACTAATATAAAAAAAAATTAGGTGTTTGTAACAGTGTTCTAAAAATCGCTAGGCGGTTGTTAGGCGTCAGGCCAGCGCCTGGCGCCTAGGCGGGGTCTATAATTTGTGAATAAATACCCCAATTTACAACATTATATCCAACCATTTAATATTTCAACATATAATAATCACAAGTTACAATTCACAAGTTTAAAACTATTGTTCGATTCAAAGTTCAAAACAACATAGATCTATAAGTTCATTAGTCAAATAAAAATATCATAGCATATATTACAAAATCAAAATAATCAAAAAAAATAGGCCAGAAAACGACGTCGATTCAGGTCATAAAATTTTTTTAAAAAAAACCTGGTCTGGTGCCTAGGCGGCGCCTGGGGCGCCCGACGATTTTTTTGGCCGATTTTTGAAAATCGTAGGCGGATTGGTGGCGCCTAGCGCCTAGGCGGGCGCCTAGGGTGATTTTTAGAACAGAGGTTTGTAATTTGATATTTTCCTTTTACTGTATCTTATTTAATTTAATATTTTATTTTTATTATATTTTACTTAATTTAATATATTTTTCTTATTTAATTCAATACTTTTTTTTCATTCTCCTAATATAAAAATATAAATAAATCATATATAGTTAGTAGAAAAGATCTAAATTAATTATTTTAATTTAAAAATAAATTATATATAAATAAATTTAATTAAAGAACTTTATTATGAAATAATTAAATAAATTATATTTATAATAAAAGTTAAAATAATTTATTAAATATTCTATATAGGTAAATTAAGAGTTTTCTACAATTATTTAAGCATATAATTAAATATTAATAATGAGTTCAATCTAAATTTAATATATAATAATAATAATAATAATAATAATAATAATAATAATAATAATAAAATATTGATTAGATACCGGTACAATGGATAAATTATTAGATGGACTCAGGTGCACCTTACAAGGTGCACCCCAGTCCCACATACAAATCACACGCGCGGTTCGGGCAATTCCCTGCACAGTCTGATACCAGAGCAATCGGAGGAATTGAATACTAAATAATCTCTGCTTCGCATAATAACTTATTTCCCAAATAATCCACCGTCCCAAAGTAAATAATTCATTGGTAATTCTTCATCTACCAAAATCTGAGCCAAATTACAATCCGCCACTAGCGATCCCCGTCGAATTAAGAAGCAATTATCCAGGGCCCGCCAAGTTCTCCACCCTCCCGCGCCCCAAATTATCTGTGAATTTTCCATCGATTGGAGAAAGAATTCCCATCGAAGTGGCCTCAACTTTCTGCTGAAACAAGCGCTGCTCCACCGCCAAAAAAATAAACCATTCGATTGCGACAAGAATCGCTTACAGGGTAAGCTATTTTGAGTTAATTTATTTTGTATTCAAACTGGTTATGCTATTTATATTTCTATTTCTTATTTTGATTTTTGTTACTCCAGTTCCTTCGATTGGTCCTTCTCTTGCAAATATTCCAGTTTAAATTTCAGTTCCTGGTGCGAGTTCGAACATTCATGTAAATAGTTCCGTTATAGGTTTATGGCTTCTACTTATAAGTCATCAAGAATATATGATATATATGCATTAACATGTGATGATATACGGTAACTACATGTGATGATATATTCCACTAATATGTAATGATATGTGAAATATATATGTGATGACATAAGAGTAATAATATGTAATGTTATGAGGAAGCAATATGTGATGATATGTGAGCGCAATGTATGATGATATGTGGTATTTAAATGAATGATATGTGAAATCTGTACGTGATGACATAAGAGCAATAATATGTGATGATATGTGGCAGTAATATGTGATGTATGTGGCAGTATACTGTGATGATATGTGGGAGTAATATGTGATGATATGTGGTAGTAATATGTGATTAATATTTGTGTAATTTTCCCTTGATTTATTTGTTTTTTTATGTAGTGGGTTGTATTGTTGGTGA
The DNA here is from genome assembly GCA_014905375.1 of Phtheirospermum japonicum. NCBI lineage: Eukaryota > Viridiplantae > Streptophyta > Magnoliopsida > Lamiales > Orobanchaceae > Phtheirospermum > Phtheirospermum japonicum. The sequence goes on from BMAC01000314.1 coordinate 668,003, forward strand.
TATTTCGTTAGTTTGAGAAAGTAGTGCGTAATAATGATTTGGTTGAAATTGTAGTAAACTCCCTTGACGAGGCTTATAATTTGTACAATGATCATGTATATATGGTGGGTTTAGTGTTTGGAAAGGGAAGGATATGAAGAGGGTTTATAGCTCACTTTCTTTGAAAATGTTTCTTTGTTCTAAGGCTGGTCAGAAACAAGTTTTAAAAAGTAGGTCTTATACCAAATTAGATGTTAGAATGGATTGTCCTTCTTTTATTCAGCTTGTTATTGTTTGTAAAAGTTATGAGTTGTTACTGTACATAAAAACAAGCACAACCTTGCGTTATATCCATCTATCTCTCGTTATCTTCTTCCATCCCATGAGCAAATTTGTCCGACTCAACTTGTTTATCTTAAAGAGTTAAAAAAAATGGTGTTGTTGTGACTGATGGTGTACGAGTTTTGAAAAACCAGTCCGTCGGTTCACATTTTTTTTAGGTTTTAGCACCAGAGATGCATATAATGCGTTGAGTAAATCGAACATTTTTGATAGTACCGATTCTACCACATTAATTCAAAATTTTAAAAATAAGCAAGCTAACGAGAAAGACTTTTTATTCAATTTTGAGGTGGATAATGAGTTTAGGTTGTGTAGTTTTTTGAAGAGATGGGCGTATACGGTAGGATTACGAACTCGAAAATACAAGATGGGTCATTGCTTACATCTTTTCTTCTAATACTGCGATTCACTAGTCCTTTATTTTTACTGCTCACTGACTTAATACTTTTTGTGGCATCCCAACCAGTCTTCTAAGCTTGATGAAATGAAAAGTTTCATTGAAACCTTTCTTCGATGGTTCTGGTGCCGCACTAATGAAATAAATCTCTAAAATATCTTCTCTGGCCAAATGTGAATTATTGGCCCAAATTTCATAAACCACTTCCCCAATCCATTTTGGTAGTTTGGAGATCTTTGCGAAACTTGTGCAATGGTATAGATTGAAGCTAAGACCCTAAGATTATATCATTCTTGTACTTCTTTTGGATGACTTCCTACTTTCATCCAAGTTCTTGGATATTTTTCAGAGATATCACTTATTATTTTGTCAGAGTTGATACCTCTCTGGTAACTAACTTCTCCCATTGCATTTGATAAATCTGCATAGGAGAAATTCTAATCTCGCTAGTTTGAATCTTAAAAGTGCCAGTCTGTGGCCTCAGATTCAACTCTCATTCTTTAACCCCAGGAGGGTGGTGGGTTGACTTGAAGCCTCCGGTTGTGACACCGAGGTTTCAACATTCATTACACCTTGTATATCCTCATGGCATACATCATCTGCAACACCTGTGATTATGGTACTTGAATCCATAACCTCCGGGTTAGAGACTCATTCTCTTATTAATCCTTTTTGCAATGTAGGAGATGCGGCATGGAGAAGAGACCTTCACAAAGTCGAGAATAGTTGACACTGAGCCAGCTGGCATGCTCGTATGTGATTTGAAACAGATTCCCGATCGGCCTATTGAAGTCATCCTGTGACCTCCGCATTGAGACATAACGTCCCAAAATCTCTTTCAAGGATCTCCAAGCTTTCCCTAAGATGCCTTAGATTTTTGAGAGTATCGTCATCAACATTCCCTCCATATCGACTTATAAAAATCTGAAAGAACATTCTCATGAGATTTTATAACAATAATATCATAATCATAATATTGATATTCGGCTTGCCATTTAAATAATCCAGCCTTCTCTAGTTTAGACTCAATTTTATTTTCTTTTATTTTTGAAAAGACTTTAACACTTGAATTATCAATCTTTAAAGCGAACTTCTTAGATAGAAGAAATAAAAGTTATTTCTTAAATACCTTTCTAACAACAAAGAACTCATTCTCGTTGATATACCATCGATTTACTTCACTATTTGAAAATAGTCCGCTGCAATATTTACATGGCACTTCTCCTTTTGGCGTTACTTTTGTAAGAGCAGATGCCCACCAATAATCATTGACATCTTTGTATAGAACCAGTTCATCCTCGTCGTTCGAAATTGCCAGTTTGGGAAATTATTTGCAAACTTCCTTAAGTTGTTTAATTCTTTTATGATGTTCATTTTCCCATTTGAAATCGACATCCTTTTTTGTGGGGAACTAAACACCTTCCTATAATGTGTCAAGTTATTTATAAATATCCCAGCAAAATTACAACTCCCATAAAACTTTGAAGTTGTTTTTTGTCCTTGAGTGTGTCTGCAAATCCTTGTGTCTTTTTTACAATATGATTTTGTAGAATAATTTCAGAGTCATCAATTTCTATCCCAAGTAACTCAATTTTTCTTGTAGAAATTACTACCTTCTTTTCTGAAAGCACTAATCTTTCCTTTTGGCAAATATCTGGGAATATTTCTAAATGTTTTAGATGATCTTTCATGTTCTTTTATGCGATAGGTATATCATCAATATATGCGACATTAAACTGAAATAATCTTTAAAGAGATTATCCATATTTCTTTGATATGTGGGGTGCATTTGCTAGGCCCATGGGCATAACATTCAAGATATAGTGCCCTTATGGTGTGGGGAAGGTCGTGAACTTCTTGCTTCCTTCTTCCATCTTAATCTGGTAAAACCAAGATTTGCAATCACTTTCGCATTTTTAATGCAATTTACTAAATGTTCTCTGCTTGGAATATAATATCCATCAAATCCCAACATTTTATTAATTCCCTTATAATTAATAACTACTCTTGATTTTTCTCTTTTTATTTCTCCATGGTTGCGGACCAGGAACCTCGGACAGTTGTATGGAGAGACGCTTGCTTCAATTAACTTAAGGTCAATGTGTTCTTAAGTATTTGTTGCATATCATTTCGATCTTCTTGATTCATGAGGATAAGATTGTATCTAACAAGCTCGTTTTCTTTTCTGGATTTCACTTTCAAAGATACTTTGAGCTCATTCTTATCCCACCATGCCAGGGGATCTTCATTGATTTTTTTTAATCTTTCTTTTGATATCCTCTAATGAAATTTGTTCTTTCATGGTGGTGTCTGACTGTGAGCTTGTGTCTAGGATAGTTTTGAGAAATTCAATTGTTTGTGATTTTATCTTCTATACCTTAGGGCTAGACTGTCGGCTCGTAGTTGGAGAATTACTTCTCCATACCTTCTTTGATCCTTCATTTTTGGGTGTTGAAGTTTACCTTCGTCACCACCCTTGCTGCGAATATTGATTGGAGTTTTTCTGTGGAATGCCTCTCGTAGTCACTAGACTATAATCTTATGATCACATGGATTGTGGAAATAAGTCTTTTAGTCTCATTTTCTTGTATAAATCTTTTAAATGTTTGTAGAAAATTATTCCCTAACAGAATAACTGCACCCGTATCATGGAAATAGATTGGTGGAGTCTTGAACTTGTACCGTGGGGTACCATTTGCTCCTCTCATCATCATTTCCTCTTGCTTGATCCTTCTTTAATGACGAGAATTCTTTTTGAGAAATCTCTTCTCGCCACTGGTGATAATTCTTCTTCCATATCTTTAGGGAAGACTTCTGGGTTAGCTGTACAGATTTCTGTGCCTGAATCAATGTAGGCTACAAAATATTCTGCACGATATTTTTCATATATCATTCCAACGAAAATGTATATAGAGAATGGAATGGTGCTCATTTGATTCTGTATCTTTTTTCACCTACTGTAAACTTCATTCCATCTATCAATTGTTTCCAAGGCTTATAATCCTCAAGAAATTCTAACCCTAGAGTTAGCTGCTCTGGGGTTCTTCCCACATTTCCCTCAATCACCTTTTTAATTTCTCCGATCTTGAAGATTCTTTGATATCTTCCTATGGAATATTGTTGTAAGTGATATAATGCATCACATGAAAAGACGGTATCTTTCTTTATAATATCGAATATTACTTCTGCACCTCCCATCCTTCTATGTAATTCAATTCTCAATTAGTTTTGAACACGTCAGAAGCTCGAATGCTTTGGCTGATTCTTGGACCTTCCTGCTGAGGTCCACTAATCATTCTTTCTTGTTGGAAAGACACTCCTTGGTTCGATCATGAGACTCTTGCTTTTATTAAGGACAGGACGATCTTATATTCTCATGTTAATTTCTCCAATTGTTGGAGTTTGCATGATCTTCGATAAGACGTCTTTTGCCACGTCTTCGAAGATTCTTGATATTTCCATGAAATCATTTCTCAAGAATACTTCTAAATAATGAGTATTCGAGAATTCATAAGAAATCTTGTATGTAATTGAGTAGGGTCTGTTTCTCTCTGTCATCAGATCTTGCCTCTTGAAGTCTTGAACTCTACTGAAATCTCGATCCGCCAAATTATACGCAATTCTTGGGTAGGCATTGAATGCCAATTTTCTCGCATATAAGTTTCCTGTGATCGATGTTTTGCATGTAATTGTGGTGTTTTTCTCATATTTTTAAGTCGGATTTTATATTGGGTTTAGCGGTTTTTGGGTCGATTAGTTAAGTTATTAGGTTGTTTATCTCGTTTTATCATTTTTCGTGTTTCTTTTTGATTTAATAATTAATATGGTTAATTTAATCATAATTAATTAATTTTATGTTTAACTTAGGTATTTTGAAGTATTTTGGTCTGGAGATGGTCGAGTGTGGGCTTACGAGTGGAGTTTTAGCGAAATCAGGCCTCGATTTGAAGTATTACGGATGACATTGGTTACGTTGCCGACACTGGGTTACCTAGTGTCCGAGCCATCCCGGCCACACCTTCCGAGCCCGCTCGGCCATACCTGCTGAGAGCGGCCGACAGCGTCCAGCCACTCCCGCCCAGCGCCGAGCCGTCTCGGTCCATGTCGAGCCATTTCGCAAAATTGTCGAGCCATTCGAGCCCAACTCGACCCAAATAGTCTAGAATGACCATTTTGGGTCAAAATTGGTCAAACATAGGGACATCCAAGCTTATAAGGCTTAATTGACCCATTTACCCCCTAATTTAACCTTATTATGAATAGAACCTTAGTCTCATTTTGTAAAGACACCTCCTCCCAAACCAAGTTTGGGTTTGAGATTATTTTCTCTCTCATAGATTTAATTTCAACCTTTTCCTTGGGTTTGTAAGCTCAAGAAGAATTTAAGTACTCCCTTGGATTTTTTTTATTTTGACTGTAATTTCATTCAAGTTTTGGGATTCTCTTTAATTCAAGTAAGCTTTCTTTCAATTTTATGCTTTGTTCTTTAATTTCATGTTTCTTCTTCATTTGTTGCTTTTTGCCTTAGGTATTAGAATTATAGTTTAATATTGTGAATTCGCTATGGAATCTAGTTGAGTGACACATCTAGATAATAGATCAAGTCCTTGATTGGTTTAATTTCAAGTAATTTCATATGTTTCATGCATGTTCTGCATATTATGATTTTTTCTCTTAGCTACTTGATTTTTTGTTAGATCTTAAGAATTGGTTATGAAATCTAGATGAGTGACACTTCTAGATCATAGATCGGGTCTTGGATCGTTTTTATTTTAAGTATTTCATGTGCTTTATTTTGAATTAAATCTTCATGCATAGTTTTAGCCTAAATCCTAGATCTACTCTTTGTTGTTTGTTATTTTTCATAAAGTTTTAAACTTTCACGTCAAATTTTATTGCTCTTTACATTGATGCTTTCGAGTTTTGCTAATTTGAATTATTTGAGTTTCTATGCATAATTGTACATTAGGCTTGCATGCTTGTACATGGTGAAATATTGCATTTTCTTACTTATTTTCATTATTGCTTTGCATTTTCAATTTAGGCATACGACCGAGGCATCCTACCAACTTGCACTTTCATTTCCTAGTGTAGTTTAGTTAGTTTAATTGCTTTATTTCCATTTTCCTTTTTATTTCTTCAAGCTACAAAAACTTTGGTTCGTCAATTGAATCGATTTCCGATAATATCAAGCCAAATGAACCTTTATTTTCAAAACCACAAAAAAATACACTTCAATCGATCCGAGATAAGAATCTTTGAGATTTGAGATTCATTTATCAAAGGGAGCGAAATTTAATGGCGAATCAACTCCTTCTTTAAAAGTTAGTTTTACGATTACTGTGATGGCTCCAATGTGGATCCATGAAAGTGTATTTGCTCTTCACTTTTTGAGTCCGCTCTTAATCTCTTGGATTTCTCTATAGGGAATTAGTTGCATCTCGATTTGATTTCCTGTATATTCCATGGTTATCGTTATTTCCCCCGTGCAAATTCTATGGATAATTTGGTGTTTTCGGTTCTTCAACCCCAACATATCCATCGACTGCTCCATGTATCCTATTGTAAATCCTTCACACATTTAGACTTTGGATCTTCTTTCATTATTCTCATAAGTGTCTTATGAGAAACTGGTGTATGAGAGTGGAATCCTAAACATATCCTCCCTAATTACTTGTTGAAGAAATTCTCTTTCACTCTGATTCTAAATATGACTCACTTCCAGCTTCAAAGTATATTTCTTATTCATAGTTGCTTTCATCCAAGGGGATATCCTAAATTGATACACATGTACCCTATTTTGATAACAGACAGCTTCTTCGAACTCTTGGGTTGTCTCAAACTGGCTCTTCTTTCTAATTTTCTGGGCAATCTATAAAAATATGCCCTGTCACGCCACACGTCTAGAAGTTGCAGTCTTTAAAACCTTCATTAGCTCTGGTGTGATCTCGTCTTAAAGTTCATTTTGCTGGAGTTCTGCTAGTGCTTCCTTGGCTTGAAAATGAGCTCCGGCTTCAGCTTGACACCGTCCTTTATCCTAATTTATAGTTCCTGGCCTTTTGTCTTGACTAGAACCTTTTTTGAATTCCATGGAAACCTTTTCTTGATTCCCTGAGAATAAGGGTGACTTCTTTCTTTCTTCTGCTTATGCCTCTGTGGATGACCTCCGACTACTGTTGGGATGTTATTTTCTGCACAATATAAAGGAAGCGATTTATTGATTCCTTAAATCTCTTGTAATTCTTGTGAAATACTGCCTGGTGGAACCACTCTGCTAACTTGGCTTTTAGAAAAGATATCTTTCTAGCAATCGTATCTATATACATTATTGCCTTGTATTCTTGGATTAACATCTCTCACCACAGACTTGGTGTTTTCGAAAAAAATAATTGCGCAGCATCCCATCGTTCACCTTGGCTTTCCTTCGGTATTTAGTGAATATCTGGTAGTATTCATATACATGACAAATATATCATAATCGAAGGCAATAGAGGGCATGTCGGTATTTTTTCTGCTTCTCCTCTTCCATACCCTCGAAATATTCTGGGCCGATAAAATGGATTTAGAATAATTTGTCCATATTATCGACTATCCCTTTTATTGAATCTCCAAATATAACTTCCATTTTTATATCTCACTTGTTAAATACCACACGATCTTTACCGATCCTTCAAGGTTCATTTGAAAAGGTAAAATGAACCCTTCCTTCTCTAGGCCAAGATTTCCAGCCGCAACTCGCATTGCAGATGCCCAATTGTTTATTAATATCTCTAGATTCTTGAAATTTAGAATATCCAGATTTAACATTAATCCATATGGATGTAAAGGATCAAGTTGGGACTTCTCGTATAGCGTGTTGAGAATATTAGGCCTTCGGGAATGTTGTCTGATACCTACTATGTTTGTAGGATCTTCTTTTATGGTGAAATCCCCGATATGTGGCATGTGAGCCGTACTTTCACCTGAATTGAGACTTCTTGGTGGTGGTGCAGGGAGCACTTCTCGGAACCAATGCCGAAAATTCTCCCGAGTTCCTTTTTAGATCTATAATACCTAATCCGGTGAAGGATTCGACAAGGTCGTGTAGATTTTCAATGTTGATTTTTCAATCACTTCTTGGGATATAATGGAGCTCCTATGATTATGACCATCATTTTTTCTTCCTCCGTTGGTGTCTTATAACCTCGGTTGGTTTCCCTTTTGATGTAAAAGGGGTTCCGTCCCGTTATACATCGTCTTCCTCCAAATATATTAGGCTTAACTTCAAGAGTCTTGACTCGTTTTTTTTAATATCAATTAGGATTTCTCGGCGTTTTCTTTTTATGTTCACATATCTCTTTCATCTGCACCTGAGTACGTTGTTGACAGTGGTCCGATGTCTTGTACAATTCTTTGGGTTTCCTTAAGATCTTTAGAATTCTTAGAGGAGTCGGATATCACTTCGATGCATTTGGATCTTTTATATGAGATTCATAGCTGCATCCCTATG
>BMAC01000314.1:676234-691897 GCA_014905375.1 Phtheirospermum japonicum
ATAAAGTCGGAAGAGTGTGTAAGAACGAAAGGATTTCGAATGAAAGTTTAGTAATTTGGGAAGGGTGAAGCGATCATAAGCTTAGGGTTTTAGAAGTTAGGGTTTTGTGTGTTATTGATCATGTTTGATCGTGTGTTAGACACTATATCCAAATATTCCATACCTTACCAAAGAGCCAACATTACAACCCGAAATAAAGACCTCTTTCGATTCTTGTTTGATCATGTACAATGGGTGATTTTGTGTTTCCGATTCGTGAAATCTTGACGAGGTGCATGCATTGTCCGATTCGAGCGTATACACGTCCCATACAACAAACACTTGAGCAAAATGAGCGAACACCCTCAAAAATTCCCTTTGAGAGCAAGTCATCGATTTGGTTTTCATTTAAGAAAGAGTAATACGGGCAATGCTTTACGATAACGAGTTTATGTTTATACTTCCATCATATTAATAAGGATAAGCACAAGGATTTTTCTTTTTATATAATGCCCATTGCATGTACATTCTCGATTCTTTTCGTTGTTCGAGGACGAACAATCCGATAATTGTGGGGTGGTTGTTTTGCATGTAATTATGGTATTTTTATGATATTTTTAAGTCGGCTTTTATATTGTTTTTAGCGGTTTTTGAGTCGATTAGTTAAGTTATTATGTTGTTTCTCTCATTTTATTGTTTTTCGTGTTTCATTTTGATTTTATAATTAATATGGTTATTTTAATCATAATTAATTGATTTTATGTTTAATTTAGGTATTTTGAAGTATTTTGGTCTGGAGATGGTCAAGTGTGGGCTTATGAGTCGAGTTTTAGCGAAATCGGCCTCGATTGTAGTATTACGGCTGACACTAGGTACGTTTTTGACATTGGGTTACCCAGAGTCCGAGAAATCCCGTCCACACCTACCGAGCCCGCTCGGCCATACCTGCCTAGAGCTGCCAACAGCGGTCGGCCACTCCGGCCCAGCGCTGAGCCGTCTTGGCCCATGTCGAGACATTTCGCAAAATTGCCGAACCATTCGAGCCCAACTCGACCCAAATAGTCTAGAATGACCATTTTGGGTCAAAATTGGTCAAACATAGGGACATCCAAGCTTATAAGGCTTAATTGACCCATTTACCCCTAATTTAACTTATTATGAATAGAACCTTAGTCTCATTTTGTAAAGACACCTCCTCCCAAACCAAGTTTGGGTTTGAGATTATTTTCTCTCTCATAGATTTAATTTCAACCTTTTCCTTGGGTTTGTAAGCTCAAGAAGAATTTAAGTACTCCCTTGGATTTTTTTTATTTTGACTGTAATTTCATTCAAGTTTTGGGATTCTCTTTAATTCAAGTAAGCTTTCTTTCAATTTTATGCTTTGTTCTTTAATTTCATGTTTCTTCTTCATTTGTTGCTTTTTGCCTTAGGTATTAGAATTATAGTTTAATATTGTGAATTCGCTATGGAATCTAGTTGAGTGACACATCTAGATAATAGATCAAGTCCTTGATTGGTTTAATTTCAAGTAATTTCATATGTTTCATGCATGTTCTGCATATTATGATTTTTCTCTTAGCTACTTGATTTTTTGTTAGATCTTAAGAATTGGTTATGAAATCTAGATGAGTGACACTTCTAGATCATAGATCGGGTCTTGGATCGTTTTTATTTTAAGTATTTCATGTGCTTTATTTTGAATTAAATCTTCATGCATAGTTTTAGCCTAAATCCTAGATCTACTCTTTGTTGTTTGTTATTTTTCATAAAGTTTTAAACTTTCACGTCAAATTTTATTGCTCTTTACATTGATGCTTTCGAGTTTTGCTAATTTGAATTATTTGAGTTTCTATGCATAATTGTACATTAGGCTTGCATGCTTGTACATGGTGAAATATTGCATTTTCTTACTTATTTTCATTATTGCTTTGCATTTTCAATTTAGGCATACGACCGAGGCATCCTACCAACTTGCACTTTCATTTCCTAGTGTAGTTTAGTTAGTTTAATTGCTTTATTTCCATTTTCCTTTTTATTTCTTCAAGCTACAAAAACTTTGGTTCGTCAATTGAATCGATTTCCGATAATATCAAGCCAAATGAACCTTTATTTTCAAAACCACAAAAAAATACACTTCAATCGATCCGAGATAAGAATCTTTGAGATTTGAGATTCATTTATCAAAGGGAGCGAAATTTAATGGCGAATCAACTCCTTCTTTAAAAGTTAGTTTTACGATTACTGTGATGGCTCCAATGTGGATCCATGAAAGTGTATTTGCTCTTCACTTTTTGAGTCCGCTCTTAATCTCTTGGATTTCTCTATAGGGAATTAGTTGCATCTCGATTTGATTTCCTGTATATTCCATGGTTATCGTTATTTCCCCCGTGCAAATTCTATGGATAATTTGGTGTTTTCGGTTCTTCAACCCCAACATATCCATCGACTGCTCCATGTATCCTATTGTAAATCCTTCACACATTTAGACTTTGGATCTTCTTTCATTATTCTCATAAGTGTCTTATGAGAAACTGGTGTATGAGAGTGGAATCCTAACATATCCTCCCTAATTACTTGTTGAAGAAATTCTCTTTCACTCTGATTCTAAATATGACTCACTTCCAGCTTCAAAGTATATTTCTTATTCATAGTTGCTTTCATCCAAGGGGATATCCTAAATTGATACACATGTACCCTATTTTGATAACAGACAGCTTCTTCGAACTCTTGGGTTGTCTCAAACTGGCTCTTCTTTCTAATTTTCTGGGCAATCTATAAAAATATGCCCTGTCACGCCACACGTCTAGAAGTTGCAGTCTTTAAAACCTTCATTAGCTCTGGTGTGATCTCGTCTTAAAGTTCATTTTGCTGGAGTTCTGCTAGTGCTTCCTTGGCTTGAAAATGAGCTCCGGCTTCAGCTTGACACCGTCCTTTATCCTAATTTATAGTTCCTGGCCTTTTGTCTTGACTAGAACCTTTTTGAATTCCATGGAAACCTTTTCTTGATTCCCTGAGAATAAGGGTGACTTCTTTCTTTCTTCTGCTTATGCCTCTGTGGATGACCTCCGACTACTGTTGGGATGTTATTTTCTGCACAATATAAAGGAAGCGATTTATTGATTCTTAAATCTCTTGTAATTCTTGTGAAATACTGCCTGGTGGAACCACTCTGCTAACTTGGCTTTTAGAAAAGATATCTTTCTAGCAATCGTATCTATATACATTATTGCCTTGTATTCTTGGATTAACATCTCTCACCACAGACTTGGTGTTTTCGAAAAAAATAATTGCGCAGCATCCCATCGTTCACCTTGGCTTTCCTTCGGTATTTAGTGAATATCTGGTAGTATTCATATACATGACAAATATATCATAATCGAAGGCAATAGAGGGCATGTCGGTATTTTTTCTGCTTCTCCTCTTCCATACCCTCGAAATATTCTGGGCCGATAAAATGGATTTAGAATAATTTGTCCATATTATCGACTATCCCTTTTATTGAATCTCCAAATATAACTTCCATTTTTATATCTCACTTGTTAAATACCACACGATCTTTACCGATCCTTCAAGGTTCATTTGAAAAGGTAAAATGAACCCTTCCTTCTCTAGGCCAAGATTTCCAGCCGCAACTCGCATTGCAGATGCCCAATTGTTTATTAATATCTCTAGATTCTTGAAATTTAGAATATCCAGATTTAACATTAATCCATATGGATGTAAAGGATCAAGTTGGGACTTCTCGTATAGCGTGTTGAGAATATTAGGCCTTCGGGAATGTTGTCTGATACCTACTATGTTTGTAGGATCTTCTTTTATGGTGAAATCCCCGATATGTGGCATGTGAGCCGTACTTTCACCTGAATTGAGACTTCTTGGTGGTGGTGCAGGAGCACTTCTCGGAACCAATGCCGAAAATTCTCCCGAGTTCCTTTTTAGATCTATAATACCTAATCCGGTGAAGGATTCGACAAGGTCGTGTAGATTTTCAATGTTGATTTTTCAATCACTTCTTGGGATATAATGGAGCTCCTATGATTATGACCATCATTTTTTCTTCCTCCGTTGGTTGTCTTATAACCTCGGTTGGTTTTCCTTTTTGATGTAAAAGGGGTTCCGTCCCGTTATACATCGTCTTCCTCCAAATATATTAGGCTTAACTTCAAGAGTCTTGACTCGTTTTTTTTAATATCAATTAGGATTTCTCGCGTTTTCTTTTTATGTTCACATATCTCTTTCATCTGCACCTGAGTACGTTGTTGACAGTGGTCGATGTCTTGTACAATTCTTTGGGTTTCTCTAAGATCTTTAGAATTCTTAGAGGAGTCGGATATCACTTCGATGCATTTGGATCTTTTTATGAGATTCATGAGCTGCATCCCTATGATTAATAAGATCAGTTTTTAGCATCTGATTTACCCAAAGGTAACTCAAGTGATACGCCTTTTCGCATTGTCTCAAGATTTCTCCTGCGAGGGCTTGGTCAACATATTGGTTGTCCCAATATGTTATTTTCTTTCGATGTTCTAACTCGTATATTTCCAGAATTTAGAAATATTGCATGAAATGAATACATCTCGAAGACTCATTCGAATCCATTTTTGGAGATAGATCTTCTCACTAAAAGTTAATTACATAATTATAATAATTTTTTTAAAAAAATTCTCAATATACCTAGTCTCTGATACGATTTTAAAGCACAAAATAAATTGGGTAAAAGTTATAAAATTATAATTATTCATGGGTGTGGGGTGAGTTTTAATGTTAATTTTAAATAAATGAGTATAGTAGTCATTTCATCAAATTTACTTGTAGAAAAATATTTTTTATAGACTTAATAGGTAAAAAGAGTTTTCCGGGTCAAATTAATGTTCGTATGAATACCCTTTTTTAGTATGTTTTTTTTAAGGATATAATGGTGATTATATCTCGAGTAGTCTTTTTGGGGAATCTATTTGTTAATAATGCAAATTTCAAAGTATTTGCATCCCCATATAATGTAAAATAATGTAAAATAGACAAACAATTTCATTTTCTTTAAAGTAAGATAAACATAATCTTGTTCTATCTCCATTCGAGTAGATATAATTAAACCATTGTTCTAAAAACTGATATGAATCTGCGTATTTTATGTGATGATTTTTTAGAAATAAAAGTTTACGAAACAAAAAAGTCAATTGAAAGAATGATTTTGCTCTTGATTATTCCACTTGAGAATCACGAGTCCGCCAACTGTTAGAAACTAAACTTGCATACTTTAAGAAGCAATTCATAAAAATTATAGTTTATGAGGTAAAAATCCCACATACTTTGACAATCGTAAATTATTTTCTCTACATTTTAACGCAAAAATTGTGATACATCCATTTTATGTTTACGTAAGATAAATATACATTTTAAGTGAAAATCGTATTCCTTAAGTCGAAAGTCATGATTTTAAACTATCTCCCATGTATATTAATGCAAAATCATCTTATCGTATGTGTCTGCTTCCCATGGGTTGTTAGTTTTAGAAGAAAATCTGGTGCTTTGTTGTTACCGAACCTAATATTTACCCAATTTAATTTTTTTTCTTTGTATGTTTTTACCTAATTTAATATTTTTCCATCATTATATTTTTTTTAATTTAATATTTTTCTTTTACTATATGTTATCTAATACAATATTTTCTTTATCATATTTTGTCTAAGTAAATATCTTACTTTTATTATATAATATAAAAAAAATCATATTTAATAGAAAAAAATCTATATAAGTTGAAATAATTTTTATTTATAATAAAAGTTGATTTTTTTTAGAATTTTAAATATTCTATTTAAAAAAAATACGAGTTATATAAGATTATTACAAAAGAAAAATAAAGTATAAAATATATAAATTTAAATTAGGATATCCAATCCTAATATAATGCATTGAGAATAATATTAAAATTTTATATGAAAAGCTAAAAAAAAAAACAAAAAAAAAAGATATAAAACAACAACAAAAACTAATAATAACAAATTGTTACACCTAGGAAAATAAATATTAAATATATTCTAAATCATCTTATCTAATTCTAATAAAATACATTGATAAACATAACAAATTAATGTCCTGCGCGAAAAAAAAAAGAAATAAAAACAAATAAAAAATAATGATAAAATAATATTACATGTACTACAAGTTAGATATACGATATTTTTTAATAAAATTATCAGTGCTTATAAATTTATTTTTTTATATCACATATTCATCTGCGACACGCGAGTGTTGTATATCTTACATTTTTACAAACTCAATTTATTACGAGTTTCCTTTCAAGTATAAGGTATTTTGCTATGTCTTACAACTAATTCTGTGATCCCCGGATAAAAATAATTAAAAAATACTAATTGTGAAAACCAGTCTTACTGTAATTATAACAAATAATGCTCCGATCTATGTGTAAAAATCATTTATTGTGAATAATAATCTTTGTGTAAATATAAAATAATGTTACGATTTGTGTGTACCATTTTCAATATTATTCTTTTAGTATTTTTAATGAGTGTTACTTTTTTCAAATTCCACATAATATGCGGGTGTTGAATTAGTATAAGTATATAACTAAATATGAGTAATAAATTCAATCAAAATATGTAAAAAAAAATTAAAATTATATAATAATAATAATTAATTAATTAATATTGATTATGCACCGTTAGAATGCGACACGGGTTGATAGTATGTTATCTTTTGAACTTTTCAAAGTACGTAACTAATAATTACTAAAAGTTTAATCTAAATATTAAAATAAATAATAATTTAATAATAATAATTAATTAATAGAGATTAGACATGAGTTTAGAATGTAACATCTTTTAAAATTTTCTTAGTAAGTAAATATGATTATTAATAAATTTAATTTAAATATTAAAATAAAAAATTACTTAATAATTATAATAATTAATAAATTGATTAGAAATGTACAAGGCATGAGTAAGAATTCTTCCTTTGATTTTTTTATTTTAGATATTTTATAATTATCATAAATATTTTTTTATTTATATTTTAATAAATCCCGTGTAATACACGGATGTTAAACTAGTAAATAAGTATTTTGAAAATCATAGTAACAATACACCTTAAATTATGAATTTCTATATTTTAAAATATAGCCGTCATATACCATTAATCAATGAGGTTCACTATTTATATACACCCGATATAATTAAGGCCATTTAAATAAGACAAATCAGGTTCTGACAAAACATTAAAACAGATATATTTCTATACGTAAAGTCTCAGGGATCGTACATTTTAATTGCAATTAATTATGGCTGTCGCATGGGTTTCCTCAAACACCTTCACCATTTTCTCCTCCTCAACATCATCATCATCATCATCGAGTCACAATTTTCATCCGCCGGGCCGGGTTATGAATTGCAGCTGCAAGTACCTATTATCTTCAACAGACGATCTCAAATTTGTTCTTCATGACGCGCTCGATTTGTCTGGCATCAACACCGCCCACGCGAGGGTAATTCTTAATTTTCTCCCTTTAATAGGAATTTATCTTCTTTTGATTGCTGCAGTTTTTCAATTTCATACGAACCTCTTAATTTTGAAAGTGAAATGATTTAGGGTTTTGGATGAGCATGGTGAAAACAGAGTTGAACTAATTATGTAATTCAATAATCCCTAATAAGTGCCCTAATGTACGATATATAGGCTGCAAGGATTGGTTTCTGCTCACAGATAGAAAAATTATCTGAAATTGAGAGAAAAACAAGCATAAGTGTAAATCGTGGGGTTGATTTGGGCAGAGCGGCTCTTAATATAGCAGCCGAGGACGACTCGATCGTGTCACATTCTTCTGTTCCACTTCCAGTTGACGATTTCATTGAAAGATTGGATAACCTTTCTATGGGTTATTGTTCTCGTTACAGCTCCTCGTTTGGATCCTCACCCGAGACTTTTCTTGACTGTTTAGAACGGTATCTGTATGTTAATAAAGTAAGTTAAGCTTCTTCCGACATGTAATTACACTTGATTATGCTTCGTGTCAGCTAGAGCTGGCAAATGGCTAAATTCCTTCGGGTTGCCATTTTGGAAGTTGAAAATTAGGATAATAATTAGAATTTTTTTTCTGCATTTATGAAGAATACAACTGTAACATGGGACTTAACTTTTCAGGGTTTTCGTAGAACAAATGGCAGAAACCAAGTAGAGCACCGTGCTTTGTATCTACATTCAGTATGCTTATCATCAACTTCAACGACTAATGTTACTTATTGTTAATATAAGAAATGCTTATTTACTCATGAAAACTGCATTTTTTTTAACCGCAGGTGTTGACGCATCGTTCAGGTTCTGTTTCTATGCTCTGCCTTATTTACTCGGAGATTCTAAAGATGCTTCGCATGTGGGATGTCTTACATTTTGACGTCGAGATATTTTTCCCTCGTGATCCTTATAGTTCTCCAAGAGGGTATCAAAAGCAAAAGAGCAACGAATCTGATCAAGCGCATATTATGACGTCACAGTCTTTATTGGTTGAGGTAATTATTTTCTTTCTCTACTCGATTTAAAGAATGAGTAGTTCATTTGCTAATTATTATCATCTGCAGATATTGAAAGATTTAAAGAATGCTTTTTGGCCATTTCAACTCAGTCACGCTACAAGTCCATTTTTAAGGGCAGCACAAGCTGCTCAATGTTTCACTGGATTCAAAAACACCGAGGAAAGGTATTATGAAGATATTATATATATATATATATATATATATATATGTATATATATATATATATATTTGCATGTCTCTATACATAGTGAAGGGTTATATGATATCCTCGTTTGTTTGTTGCAGTGCTCTTGAGCTTGCCTCTGCAAAGGCTGCTCGGCATCGGTTGCAACGAGGTGTATGGACCAGTGTTCGTTTTGGGGATATGCGACGTGCACTATCAGGTAATGTTACAGATTCCATAAAATTCTAATATAAATTTAGTTAAGGTATCAAATCAATTAACGTAATCCAGAAATAAGTTGTAGATTGAGATTTTGAAAAGTGTTGGGTTAATACGTGCCTATTTTTGGGTCGATTGCGGAAATTTAGCTGAAAAAAGGCTGAAAGTCTGTTTGTCCTGGCTGATAGTCAACAGCTTAATGATCATTGAGTTTATTTGGTTTAGATTATTTGTATTGCATTCTTTTTATCTGACAAAGAAGCCCAACATAAATCATAAGCGTGTTTGCATAATAATGCTAGTTATTAATTAATATGTATTTTAAACAGCATGTGAACGCCTTATCTTACTAAAGACTGATCCAAAGGATTTAAGAGACTATGCAGTTCTACTCTACCATTGTGGATTTTACGAGGAATCACTGCACTACCTTAACCTTTACCAGGTTAATAAGGTAGAGCTTCCAATTGTAGCCACTAGCCCACTTACTATAATGTTTTCTAGGATGAATTACAAAATCGCACCTGATGTTTAGCCTAATTACCAAAAAAACAGTTATTTTTTAAAATTACAAATGCCCCCCAATTTTTTTTATTTTTTTTTGGTAATTAGGCTAGAGCTCAGGGGTAGATTTTTTGAGTATTGCTGTTTTTCACTGATAAATAACTGATATGACTCAGCAGCAGTCCTCCTCTTCAACGAGCGACTTGGAGGAAGATGATGCGGTTGAGCAATTAATAATCCGACTCAACCTCATTTTGATGGAGGAAGGTTGGTGTAGGCAGCCGGAGGACAAAACAAACCTTTTCAACAACTCCGAACCATGGTAGTGTTGCTGTGGATCTAGGGAAAATGTTGTAAAGAACTATAGACACTTGTACAACTGATTGTATTTAAGTCTACTTGTAAATATGAGAAGAACACTACGCTTATATAGTAATAAAAGTTCACATGATTCCCCAAGGCATAGTATAGTTTGCTGGTGTTTGTTATTCGAAATCCAGAATTAGTTCAAACCTTAAAAGGATTTGTTTTCACTCTCTCATCACTCACGAGTTGAACTGACTTAAACATCAGAGTCTTAGGCTCTCTTAGATGGGGGCCACCCCACCATACAAAAAAAAAAAAAAAAAAAAAAAAAAAAAAAGAGGTAAAATAAACTACAGTTCTGTGTTAAAAACTGCATATTGGAATTTTAGTTGTAAATTGAGGGTTTGGTATATATTACACCAGGTATAGCATCAATTCCACATTTCAAGTTTAGAAAATGGGACATTTGACATTTATCTTCTCAGTTATGAGACACTTTGTAAAGATTCAAGCTAAACATGAATGATGAACTTGTAACATGTACATATCTAACTACAAATTACAGTAAAAACGTTGAACAAAACGCGCTAATGCCGTGTTTTTCCTGTATGAGTCTGCATATCATTGTCATTGCCTGTTTTTAGCCTTCTGTACAAGCTTAATCTCACCTTCTGGGACCTCCCCAAAAAAATTGGTTAAAAAGTTAGTCCCGGCTCGAGCTTCCGCGCTTCTGCTCTCTTTTTACATTCTGTGCCTCCCCTCAAATTGCTGTTCTGTATAACTAAACAAAAATGTGTAACCTATTTGTATCTCTATAAATACAACAAAAAAACAAAACCTAACTATACCAATAGAGGCACCCAAAAAGGGTAATATGTATGTATAGCAACTTCAAATGTCTTCAGTGAAAACTCTGAAAATGAAATCACGGAAACGCCTGGAATATTGTCTGGGGTCCACAGCAGAAATCGAACTCGGGTCGTATTGGAACGACTTGTACGCGTGTTCGAGCTTCTTGCTAATATCGTAATCTTGTAATATGTCTATTATGCCAAATATTAGGATGACATCATAGTACTCCCCGGTTGGTTCTCCAACCAGCTCAGCCTCTCCGTTATTTCTCCTCACCGTTAGTTCAGCTCGTGCAGGTATACATGACCCTAATCTAATCGACGAGCATCTGCACCAAAAATAAAAAATTAAAAAGTTAATAATTAATTATTATTAATATGCCAAATGGTAAATACGTTTGTTATTGAATTTTTTTTCTGAATTTTACCGGTTATCTGCCGTTTGATCTCGATTCGCTACATAAGAAAGTTAGAAAAGTGAGTGGTGATGAAAATGGAAACATTAATTTCAAAAGGTGGACTTTGGAAGCATTAATTAATTAAATTACCATCATAATTTAGAGGCTTCCCAGATTGAGACATATCTCTGAAGTGAACACCAACCAGGAGACTGTAATCCATAATTCTTTCCTGTTCAAGAAACTCACAGTCTCTGTCCACCTGACTGCACATTCAAACTTTCTTCTTAACTTTCTTCTTATGGAAACATGTATTAGGGGCTAACCATTAAAGCTTCTTAATCAAAAATCCAAAAATCCAATTCTCATATAAATTAAAATTCTTGCATGCCAACTTGATCGTTTTACATAAAACTCTATTATTATTTTATTATATACCTGCAGAACTCTTGGAACCAAGATTTTTGGAATCGGAAGATGAAATTCAAATCGAGATCCTTGAGAGTCGTGGTCGATTCAATCTCGGATTCAGATTTTTCAGTTAAGCGACCATGCGAAGAGCCTTTTAAGTCAAAACGTCTGTGGATCGCAAACTCAGTGCAAAACAAATTTCCCATTATGACAAACCGCACCTGCGTATAAATAAATGGCAAAATAATAATTATGAGTTAGAGCTTTAATCATGTCACGGAAAAAAAAAAAAAACGTGATGAAATCAAAATTTTGTTCTCGCTACCTTCTTTTGCGCAGGACCAGTCATCTTCACACAATGAAGCCCGAAAAACTTGGTTACCAGTGTGTTCTCAAATGCCCGGACATGATTATAATAAGCCGAAAGCATTTTTATAAGCACCTGATAAATATATCATCAATAAGTTAAGATTTTACACAATAGAACTTTTTTTGAGTAAAAATGAATCACATTTGGAAAAATACAGAGTAATAAAATATTTACTTTGACTTCTGACTTTTTCATGGTTTTGATCATATATCTATCATCGTTCGTCAAGTAAAAAAAGCTTCCGCTCTTTCCAGGCGACGAAAGCTCGCGAAGTGCATCATTTCCGCACAGGGATATCATGTAATCCGCGGGGTCCACCTTAAATAATTTCCTAAGCGTCCTGAACGACAAAAAATTATAATATTTATTTGATCACATACTAGAAAATTGAGCACATGCACAAAGCAGGACGAGTATGAACATCAAATTATTCAGTATAGACATTTCATCAGCAGTACCTCACCTAAAAACTGATGGGCAGTAATCTTTCCATCTGAACTCACACGATTGGTGAGGTGGCGTGTGTTTAGAACCTTCCGTAGGGAATCTCGTCCACTTTTTATCCCTCGGATCAAATGCCGAAGCTTTTAGATCCAGCGATGTTGCTGGAGCTGGTCTTCCCACTGAATGCCTGGATAACGGTCAAAATCAGCAGTGTTGTGTAATAATTACAACTATGTTAGAAAGTTGCATTCACTACAAAAACACTTACAATTTACCGATAGAATTTTACCGACAGACATCATTTTTGTCACTAAACAAGAAGTTTTTATTCTTCTCTCAATTTACCGAGAGAAAGATTGTAGGTATTTACCGACAGCTTTAGATTTTGTTACCAATTAAAAAAGATCGATATACCTTATTCCCAGCTGCAAATTCAGCATGAGATAATAATTCTTATGCCCCTTGGCTATGGTCCGCCCCTGCTTCTTCGTCGGCTTTATCACAATATGCGGCCTCGCAAACCCCCTCGACCCCTCCAGCTCCTTGGTGGTCCCCACCAGCCCCTCGTCCACCTCCCGCCCCGTCTCCAAACACTCGGTGCTGCAGTTAAACCCGAAATCCGACTCCGACCCCAAGCTACACCCGGCGTCACTCATCCCCCCGTCCACCGACGCGCTCCGCACCCTCCCTTCACTCGCCTCGTCCCCCTCACACTGCCAGCTCAGCGCTTTCTGCGACGGGAACACCGATATATCCTCGGTCGAACAAATCCTACAATCGATCAAATCCACCAAGTACACTTCCTGCGGGTCCCAGTCCAACTCGCCGCTACCCGTCTGCGCACCCGACGGGTAGTAAGTCCCCGTTTGCTCCCTCTGGTCCTTGCTCCATACACCCACGTAGAAGCTCCCGTCCACCCACCGGAACGTCCCGTTCCCCCTCGGCCACCCGTTCTCCCAGCTCCCATCGTACCGGTTCCCGTTGGCCCAGATCATCGTCCCAATCCCATTTATCCGGCCCCGCCTCCAGTGCCCGATATACTGGTTCCCGTTGCTCCATTTGTACTTGCCCTTCCCGTCGGGGTGGCCCCGGCGAAAACAGCCCTCGTAGGCGTCCCCATTGCCGTAGCTCTGGGTGCCCTTGCCGTGCCGCTTGTTGCACACCCACGCGCCCCGGTAGATGTCGTTGGGCGGGCCCGTGTAGATGCCCTCGCCGTTGAGATGGCCGTTTTTGAACTGGCCCTCGTAGGTGGCGCCGTTGGGCCAGACGAATTTACCCTGGCCCGTTATCTTGCCCTTCAGCCAGTTGCCGACGTAGGTGTGGCCGTCGGCCCACATGTACTTGCCGTGGCCGTCGGGCCAGGGGTCGGCCCAGCGGCCCGTGTAGATGTCGCCGCCGGGGAAGGTTTTCTCGGTGTGGCTGATGTCAATGATGTTGGTGGTGACGTCATCGTCGTCGTCGTCCACGTGGGCAACTGACATTGCGGTGAATAGGATGCTGTTGGCTCGTCTCTTTGCAGATGCGCCCGATTTTTTCAATTTTGTTTCCCAAGTTTTGACAATGCCATTCAATCCGTTGTTCATTCTATCTCGAATCTCTTTGGTTGACCCGTTTTTTGTTTTTTTTTTCCTTTCTTTTCGGGCTTTGTTTAGCCCAGATCAAAGTTTCTGTGTATCAATGATACGAGCTCGGAGAGGAAATCAACACTCATATTTATTTCAGAAACCCAAAAAAAAAAAATTGAAAAAAAAGGATTAAGAATGAGGAGCAGCTAAATCGAAGACAATGGCTAACTTTTTTCTCATGTGATGTTCGGCAATGGCGGATCAAATTGACTCACGAGAAGAAAACCTGAAATTTAATTCCAGAAAATGGGTGTCAAAGATTTTTGAAAAATTGGAGATGTTCAATTGACGACAAAATCAAAAGGCAACGAGGAAACGATGACAGCATTTCGTCCTTTTTCTAACTGGAATTTATTTATATTTATTTATATAGTATTTCTTTTTCTGCCTTTTTTCCTCATTTGTCTTTAGATAAAGTTTTGATTATAATTTTTTTTGTTTGTTTGAAATGAAAGATTCGGCAAAGACATTATTCTTGGTTTCCGGGTTTGTCTCCTAAATCTGCTTACAAACCTAACAAATGGAAGGCGGATAAAGAAAGTGGTAAGGTGTTTGACATTGTTAGGTGACGACGCTGATTATTGCCGATCTTTTCATTTTAGTTCCTGTTTCCAACTGAATTTAATTTAAATTACCTTTATTTTTATTTTAGTTTTTTTTTTGATGGATTAACATTAACTTACCTTTCCTTATTATTATTCGTGGGATTTAGGGTCTTATAAATGCCAACCCAATCACGGATATAGAAAACTTCAATTTTATTCAACTTGATTTTATTTTATTTTATTTAATATTCAGAAAATATCGAATAACTACCAATTATTTTTAATTATTATGTTAATACTTTTAAATCATTTCAATTTTTATTATTCTTTATAATATTATCCGTTTTGGGCATGTGCCCACACATTTTTTTGTTTTGTTTTTGAGGGTTCATGCTAATTTGGAGATATGAACAAACTTATAATAAACACATGCGATCATCCTCATGTCGTGCATGCAAGTTTGGTTATCCATCTCAACCAAAACATGACATCCATCTACATGGATGAAATAAATTATTGTTTATACTCCTTCGGTTTTTAATAAGTGTCCTCATTCTTATTTTATCTCTTATTAAAGTCTTTTAAGATATACTTAGAATTTTTGACCAGCACTTCATTGCGGGGGCAAATTTATATTCAGTAATTTTTAAGTTTATTTATAAGATATTAGGTAAAAGTGAAAAATATAAAAAAATTATATCTTTTTATTAATAATCATTTCTATTAACCATGCTCACTTTCAAAATAAAAAATTTAGATGTTGAGTTTTAATTATTTGTATTATAGATAAATGAGTTTCATTCAATAACAAAAAGTTATTGAAGACGGATTTTAATTGTTTGTGGAGATGAAAAAAAAAACTAAATTACAAAGAAAGAACAAATACATTCATTAAATAATATAATTATTATTTTTAATATGTTGATAATAAAAAAAACATAATTTAAAATGTAGTTTAATGAAAAAATAAAATTACACTAATTGATTAGAGTTTTTAAATTTTAATTTTTTTAGTTAAACAATAATCAACCATATCTTTTAACATAAATTAGTACAACATTAAAAATAGTATAATTTGGAAAACAAATTTATACCGGCTAATTTCATCTTGAAAATAATTTATATATATAAGTTTATTAAAAATAAAATTCAAAATATAAAAAAGAAAAGAAAAAAGAAACAAAACAAATCAAAAGAAAAGAAAAAGAGGAAGAAATAGAAAAAAAAACAAAAAAACAAAACAATTGGGTGGTGACATATGTCACCCCCAAACTCCTGCATGCCATCTATACTATTAAGGTA
>BMAC01000314.1:691922-727939 GCA_014905375.1 Phtheirospermum japonicum
ATGTAGTTTAATGAAAAAATAAAATTACACTAATTGATTAGAGTTTTTAAATTTTAATTTTTTTAGTTAAACAATAATCAACCATATCTTTTAACATAAATTAGTACAACATTAAAAATAGTATAATTTGGAAAACAAATTTATACCGGCTAATTTCATCTTGAAAATAATTTATATATATAAGTTTATTAAAAATAAAATTCAAAATATAAAAAAGAAAAGAAAAAAGAAATAAAACAAATCAAAAGAAAAGAAAAAGATGAAGAAAAAACAATTGGAGGGTGACATATGTCACCCCCAAAATCCTTCAGGTCTCCTTTAGTATAGAGGTATATATATAGATTTCACAATTTCTGTCTACTTTATTTCTATCTAAATTCTAATAAATTTTTTATTATTCAACTTATCACCATAAAATACTTTCATTATAATCACAAGGGATTTATCTGAGGGTGAATTAGTTAAATATTTTCATTATTAATCACAATACATATGCAATCAAAATGATACAAGATTCTTAAAAATGTGTACAACATGGACAGTAGCACGAGGATTCGAAGGCAAATGGTATACGATCGTCATTGCATCTCAAACAATGTTAATTAATTCGATAAATTTCCAATACATTCCTAAGAAGTTTCAAAGTAACAATACTATGTAGTGGTAATTAACAAGATTCAAGTATGTTCATGCATTATTCATACTTTTTACCTTGGAGTCGCAGCGTAAACACATACAATGATAAGAGAACTTGTTTCAAGTTCTCCTTAGTCGCATCGTCAACCAACTTTCTCTCACTATCGAATTTCGAAGGACGTAGGTGAATATTTAGGAAAAACTCGGGTTTATTGATGAAATGAAGATCAAGGCAAACGCCAATCTGGCGGAGATGGTATTGTGATCGTTGCCCACGAGAGCCTCCCGATGCGCTCACCACCGCAGCAGCTTTATCGGCAAATGCATTCGGAGGTCTCGATGCCCAGTCAATTGCGTTTTTCAGAGGCCCTTTGGTACAATAAATGATGAGTTGAGATTTTTTAGCTAGTTATAACAGAAATGTGTCCTCTATGGGGTAACAAATTAATGAACACATAAAAACAGTAACATTATTACTGCTAAAAGACAGAAATTACATGTGGTTGTATTATATTTTGGAATAATTAAAAAAACTACCCCCGAGGTTTAAACTATTACCAAACCCTCCCGTTATATTTTCAAAGTGTTTGTTCTAGCATTCAAAATTCTGGATTCGGATTCTCAATCACAATACCCGTCTGTTTTGCGATTCAAATTTTCAATTCCCACCTAACAATTTCTGACATGATATGACATCTACCAAAAAAATCATCTCATTACTCTAATTTTATTTATATTTTTAATTAATAAAACCAAATACAATATAATAATACATCACCACCAGTTTTCACTTGGACATGATTTGACATCTAAAGTAAGAAAGCACAAGATTTCAAATACAGCAACAAACAAAGATTCTTACTATTTGCAAAACTCTCGATACCCAAAATTTTGAATACCGGGATTCCGAATCTCAACGAATACTAATCCAAACATCCCCTTAGAGTGTTACAAACACCCCCTTAAGGTTTGTATTAACCTAACAAAATACCTTCCTCTTCACACAGTTTGTAAAAGAGAAACAAATTCTGAAATTAGACTAAACTTCAGGGGTATTATTGTAATTAGCCTTTTTTTTTCATCATAGAACTAAGATGGTTATATTTACAAGCAAAGATACTCAACAACCATGTTGAATTACCACAAGCATACGAGTTCGAATCAAGCGTAAAAGCAAAACACTAATAACGAGCTCATTCTGTTGAGAAGGAGATGAGTTTAAGTTTTAGTAGTACCACTGACAGAGTAGTTGTACTCGGGCGAAGCGAATAGTATGCTATCAGCAGCACGAATCTTCAGCCGAAAAGCCTCCACAGCCGCAGGGCAAGTCCCATTCACCTCAAGATCTGTGTTGATAAACGGTAATGGTGATATGTCCACATACTCTATTTCCAAACCTTTGATCGACTTTGCCATCTCCATAGCTAAATCTCAAACCAGATCAACTTAGTACATATAAATATATCAATATACAATTCAATTTCTTCAAGAAAAACTAAATGTGTGATAAATAAACACGGGAAAAAAATCGAAAAAAAATAGACTTTACAAAATTGTGAATATATATCTGCAAATTGAATAAGCTAGATTAAATCAACTCATGATCATCACACAAATTATTTCCAGGTTCATCAAAATATGAAATTGAAGGTACTAAATAACAATTCAGCCAAACAGGCGCAAGATCGAACGGTTGTGATTAGATTAGAACAACATTAATTAAAAAGGACCATAGTCTCAGCTTCATTAACTAGCTGGAGGAGTGTGGCACAACTTATGCAGCAGGATGTACAACACGACAACAGCGTAGTATAAAACAGAGCGTGCTGAGTATTAAAGGGGAGGTGGTTACATACCGGCATGGATGAGGCCGCGATTGAAGGAGCCTTCCCGGAGTGAACCGCAGAGGGCGACGACTTTGATAAGTGGTGGACATGCTTCTGCTGGTACCTCTGCCATGTTTAAGTTTCTCTGAGACCCAGTAACAAACAGATAGCCTGCAGAATCAGATAATGGGAATCTGTAAGTGATTTGAAAGGTGTGTTGGGACTTGGGACAATGCTTTGAAGCAACTTTTTTTTTTTTTAAGACTCAATTGCAACAATGAAGTTTGATAAATAAAATGTATGAAATGAATTTACCGGACTAGTAAAACTATAAAGGTAAAATTAATGTATAAAATATCAAGAGGTAACAATTTATTTGACAAATCTTATACCATTTTTTTTATTTTTTTTTTAAGATTGACGATTTATTCCCATTAAAACAACAATTATTAAGGGAAGAAAACTTCACTTATTAAAATAACGCAAGTGTAATGAGCACAAACTATTATGGCAATATAATTAGTATACATTCATTATATTTAGTGTGTCTACATTCATTATATTTAGTTATGGCAATGTAGTTAGTCTACATTCATTGTATTTGCCTCGTTTACATTCATTGTATTTATCTAGTCTGTAACTATATATATTTGTGAATAATGAATGGTTCTATTATCCCTTCAATCAATATTTTATATGGTATTAGAGCCACTAAAAGGCCTACGCCTATCAAATCTAATTTATCTAGCATAACTCTGTCATGGGTTCCACCGAAACAATACGTCTGCGCTACTGCTAGTGCCTCTTCTACCGCCCTTGTGGCTATTAACCCGGCTGTGCAAGTCCCTCTCAAGCTCTCATCCACGAATTACAATGCGTGGAGCTTCCAATTTCGGGTACTTATCACCGACTACAACCTTTTTGGATTTGTTGATGGATCCAATTTATGCCCTCCTACCGCCGACGATACCCTCACCATGGTTGCCGCTCGAGACTTATGGACCCGCCAGGATCAGTTGATCATATCCGCTATTATTGGCGCCCTTGAGCCCACGCTCATCCCTATCATTGCGTCTTCTCGCACCTCTGCCGATGCATGGTGCATCCTCCGGAATACTTATGCCAAACCCACTCGTGGTCGCATCACTGCTCTAAAAAACAAGCTTCACAATCCGGTGAAAGGATCTCAGAGTATCACCACTCGTGGCTTGGCCATCTCGCATACCGGACACCTCGCTATTGATTCTTTTGGCTTACAACTATCTAATGCTTTATGAGTACCCAATATGGCCCGAAATCTCATTTTTGTATCTCAAATTTGTTACTGAATAACGTTGATGTGGTATTCTGTCTCTGATTTTCAGGTGAAGGATCGGCAAGCAGGGGCCACAATTCTCCGCAGACCACATAGGGACGGCGTGTACCACTGGCCAGTTGCTTCAATTGTCTCCTCTGCCCTCACGGCTACAAAGTCTTCTCTTCCTTTATGACATATGCGTCTTGGTCACCCTTCCGCTAAAGTATTAGGTCATTTAACTACGTCTGGGTCAATTTCGGTTTTATCGAGTCAATTAGCAAGTTTTTCTTGCAATTCATGTCATATTAATAAAAGTCATAAACTTCCATTTGATGATTCATCTCTTACATCTTCTGCTCCCCTTGATTTGTTATTCTCTGATATTTGGACTTCGCTCGTTACTTCCACGGATGGCCTTAAATACTATGTCAATTCGTGGATCACTATACTCGATATATTTGGTTTTATCCAATTTCTCGTAAATCTGACGTCTACTCGACCTTTGTTAACTTTAAAAATCTTGTAGAAAATCACTTTCAGAAAAAGATCATCACTCTCTACATCGACAATGGGGGCGAATTTATTGCTCTTCGTCCTTTTCTTACAACTCATGGAATTACTCACCTAACCACCACCACCACCCCTCACACACCCTGAAACACAACGGTTTTGCCGAGCATCGCCATCGCCATATAGTTGAAACTGGCCTAACCCTACTTCATCAATCCTCCACACCTCTTTCCTTTTGGCCGTTTGCATTTTCTACAGCTACCTATCTCATTAACCGTCTTCCCAAAGCAAATCTCAATTTATAGTCATCCTTCGAGAAACTCTTTCACCGTTCTCCCAATCTCACTCGTCTCCGTGTATTCGGGTGTCTTTGTTATCCTTGGCTTCGTCTTTATACGTCTCATAAGCTTGAGTTTCGCTCAACTCCGTGTGTTTTCTTGGGATACTCGCTCACCCAAAGTGCTTATCTATGTTATGAGCTAATTTTCCACCGCATCTTTACATCTCGACATGTCCATTTCTTTGAAAATATCTTCCCTCCTGCCAACTCCATCACAATCACCCGTACCCCTTCGTCTTTTGTTCCTATTGTGGCCTCCACGAACATTCCACTTCCTCCTGTCTTCCCAGCACTTGTAGCACCTCCAAGTGGTCCATCTACTGTGCCATCACCGTTGGCGTCACCGTGTCATCCTTCACTGCCTGCTCCAGTGCCACGTGCGTCTCCCCCGCGCAATAATCACCCTATGAGAACTCGTGGAAAAAGTTACATTACAAAGCCAAACCTGAAGTATGGCTTGACCGTTGCTTCTTCGACTTTGGACCTCGAGCCGTCTACGGTCTGCCAAGCCTTAGTTGATCCCCGCTGGCGAGTGGCAATGGAATCTGAAATCGATGCTTTACTGCATAACGAGACTTGGGGTTTAGTTCCAACACATACTTCTCAGAATGTTGTTGGGTGTAAATGGGTCTTTCGTACCAAATGGAAACCTGATGGCTCGGTCGATAAGTTTAAGGCTCATTTTGTTGCTAAAGGTTTCTATCAGTGGCCTAGTATTGATTTCTTTGACACCTACGGTTTTGTTGTCAAGCCAGTCACCATTCGACTTGTTCTTAATTTAGCCATTTCTCGGGGTTAGGCGCTCCGGGAACTTGATGTGAATAACGCTTTCCTCCATGTTACTCTTAATGAGGAAGTATTTATGACACAACCTCCAGGTTTTTTTAACTCTAATTATCCATCGCATGTCTGTCAGCTTCGGAAAGCTCTTTATGGTCTTAAGAAAGCCCCTCGTGCATAGTACAATGAACTTCGTCGCTTCCTTCTTGATGTTGGTTTTACTAATACTACTTCTGATTCTTCATTGTTTGTTTATAATCGGGATGGTGTTCTTGCGAAATTTCTTGGTTTATGTGGATGATTTGGTCCTTACCGGCAGTGATTCTACTTTTATATCCCATATTGTTCGAGCTTTGGGCATTCGCTTCTCCATTAAGGATTTGGGCCCCTTAACATATTTTTGGGGTGTAGAGGTATGTTCAATCGATTATGGTTGTTTTCTTTCTCAGAGTAAATATGTTGTTGATCTTCTTAACCGCCACAAGATGCTTGATTGTAAAATAGTGCAAGCCACTCACCACCATTGTCCCTCTTCTTCTTACTCGACCTGATATTGCTTTCGCAGTCAACAAGCTTTCTTAGTTCATGAATGCACCGACTGAGCTTCATTGGACGACTATTAAGCGGCTCCTGCGCTACCTCAATGGCACCCGTAGAGCTGGCAATTTCTGGCCCGGCCCGATTTTTGCCGGACTTGGGCCTTAGGATCCTTGGCCCAAAAAAATCGGACCGTTTTTACCCCGGCCCAATTTGGCCCGTTTGGGCGGGCTGGCCTGATTTGGCCCGACAATTACACTATGCTTTCTACGATGGGCTGGGCTTGGGCCGATAAAATCACGGCCCGGTGAAATTTTGGGTCGGTCTGACGGGCTCGGGCCGGGCTGGCCCGGCGCAGCCCATTGCCAGCTCTAGGCACCCGTCACTTGGGGTTGTCTATTCGTTCTAGCCCTTTTCTTTCCCTATATTGCTTCACTGATGCTGATTGGGCTGGGAACCCTGATGATCGGACTTCTACTGGTGCTTATGTTCTCTTTCTCGGTCTGAATCCTATTTCATGGAGCTCTAAGAAGCAATGCACTGTTGCTCGTTCTTCGTTAGAGGCTGAATATAGAGCTATTGCTTCGACTGCTTCCGAGATATAGTGGGTCCGCTCTCTCCTAATCGAACTTGAAATCGTGTTTCCATCTCCTCCTGTTATTTACAGTGATAACATTGGTGCCACCTATCTTTGTGCTAATCCAGCTTTCCACTCGCGTATGAAGCACATCGCCATCGATTATCACTTTGTGCGCCAACTTTTAAAAGGGGGTGCTCTTCGCATTTTTTTTGTCTCATCCGCTGATCAGCTCGCGGATGCTCTCACTAAGCCTCTTTCTCATAGATTACGGCAATTGATCTTCAAGATTGGAGTCTCTACCGACCCTCCACCTTGAGGGGGCGTATTATGGCAATATAATTAGTCTACATTCGTTGTATTTAGTGTGTATACATTCATTGTATTTAGCTATGGCAATGTAGTTATTCTACATTCATTGTGTTTGCCTTGTCTACATTCATTGTATTTAGCTAGTCTGTAACTATATATACTTGTGAATAATGAATGATTCTATTATCCCTTCAATCAATCTTCTATACAAATCGGGAACAAAACTTCACATGACACATCAATGCCATAAGTTCCATTTTTTTCTTCAATATCATTAAATCAAATACCTTCAATATCGAAATGATAATTCATGTTCGATTTTTATGTTTCACTTTGTATTCCACTTCATTGAAATACCCTTTAATTAACATATGTACATATATAACATAATTATGTATACTAGTGTGAAGTCCGCGATTTTCGCGGGCAAATATAAAAAATAAAAAAAGAAGGATTTTTTTTTAAATTAAGAATGTGAATTATTAATCAAATAGAAGAGAATATTGTTAACTTTAAATTATAAAAAACTTTTTTGTAGGCTACATTAGCTATCTTATTTATAATAATATCATTTTCGTCGTAACAAAGAATCTTTAGCCTTTTTTCACTCTTAACTATCAATATTGTGAAATAAAGATGACTTGTGCGTTATATGAGAATTATAAAACAACAGTTTTTAAAGTTTTGTGATAGCTATAAAAATAAAAATTCTTGAAGTATGGTCATATTTAAAACTTGTGTGGTGTCCCATTCCAATATAATACTGTTCAAGTATTCATATCGTTCTATTTATGTTTACATCATTCTTCACATAAATAATTTTCGAGTGGATATATATGTGCGATGCACGGGATTAGTTTTTAAGTATAGAAAAATACTGAAATGTGTGACGGGAAAGTCCGAATAAAATCGAGACTATAAAATTATTAACGACCCCGTTGGGATATCAAATTTATATTTTATAAGCTTGTCGTATTCATTGAAGAGATGGAAAGTATAATTAAGACCGAAAATCTTGTTTGAATAATTAAGACCAAAATTCTTGTAGAGGCCAATTTATTCTTTTATCGTGATTTATTTTCACTAAAATTAATATTTAAAATTTGGTATATAAAAAAATCTAATCGTATGAATAAACTTACATATATTAATCAAAATAGATCTTGCAATTGTGCATAACTAATGCATGAGATTGTGCATAATAACATAGGTATGTATGAATAATGAATTTAGCAAAAGATCAAGCAGTACAAAGTTAATTAATAATATGCAAGTTGGTATATATGAACTTAGTGACTCCGTAAAATATATGCATATAATGATATTCGAGTTATTATAAGTCAGTATAAATTTATTTACTATAAATCTATATTCAGAAATAACATATCCTTTTATTATGGTGTATATTTCCCGAAGATTAATGTTTAGAATGTGATATATAACAAATCTAATCATATGAATAAATGTATGGATTCTAATCATATTAGATCCTGTTATTGTGCATAACTTTGATATGTTTGAATAATTAACTTAGTAAATGGTTAATCAATTCACAATTAATTGATAACTTGAAAATGGATATGTATCAATAAATAACAGGAGTATATATTGTGGCAAGACTTTTAGTAACATGCGTATGAGATGATTTAATAGATTGAATTTTCTTTTTTAAAATACGAGATTGTAGTCTCGGAGTTATTTGTGTGGTTTTTTTTCTAAAATTGTACATGGTTATAAATAATGTAATTGGACACAGTTAAATATTAAAACATTCTTTTAAATTTGGAATGACACGTATTGTCTAATAAATAATAGAATGAGAAACCAACAAATTATAGATTAAAATAAAAGAATGAGAAACCAACGAATTTTAGATTAATGTATATATAGATCAATAATTATATATCTTTTCTAATATTTAGTTAAATACGGCGGTATTTATCTAAAATACCTTTCATCTGAAAAATTTGAAAAATAAATAAATTCAGGAACAAAAAATCTGTCGAAATATGAAACAATTATAGAAACACAGTCTAAAATACCATTAATCCGAGGGAATGGGGTAAGTCTCATTAAAATATGAGATATAATCAACAAAACCATTTTTAACTGTAGCAAATGGACTCTAACCGAATGTATGCCAGTGGGCGACTCTTTTCAATATGTACATCAAATTATCAATACAAAACAAAATGAAAGCACATCATAACAACAACTTAAAAAACAACCAATAACGTAGTAATAACTTTTATATCTATTGTAAGATAATAATAATTCATCCGCAATATCTACTGCTAATATTGTTGTAGAATCCAAGACTATGGCCTCATTTTGTTCGGCTTGGAGTTGCAAGAAGCAGCATTGCATGCATCCCTTTGAAGTCTTAACGAAAAAAGCTCTAACATAAAAAGTTGCAAACTACAGTGCATCCAAGAAAACTGCTTCTTCCCGTATGCCTTCATGATTTCACCAAAAATTCATATCAAAAAAGCAGCATTTCATGCATCCCTTTGGCCTCTTACAATGTTTTTTGAAAACCCAGATCTATCCATATCAATTTGCAAATCAAGAATCATTCAAGAGAGAGAGAGAGGGAGAGAAAATAACTTTTAAAAAAAGATTAAATATAATCAGAAAACACAAACTATTGGCAACAAAAATAGCAAAAATAAATAAATAAAACTCACCAAAGTAAAATCATTTCAACCTTAATTAACAAAGTAGATTTAAAATAACACAACAAATATAAATTATATACCAAACCTAACAACTACTGTGATCCAAAGTATTAAATCATTTGATTATCAACAACAACAAAAAAAAACACCAATTAGAATGTAAAAAATAAAATGCATAAACATATCCAAATAAGACCCATAATTTCTAAATGTTTAAATGAATTGCTATCCGACTCAGCCCAAACATAATACAGATACACATTCAGTCAAAGAGAAATGTCTACAGGGATTACTACCCGACTCAACCCAAATAAGACCCATAATTTCTGAAAATTGCACAACCCCATACACACACACACACACACACACATATATATATACTTATATTTGTTTAAAAATCTATTTTATCAAAAAACTCACACAAAGCTCACACTTCTCATATTATAATTGTGGTTAGAGTGTTTTCATATATGAATTTTTGATGGCCAAGCAGCTCTGACCCACTCCCAATTTTCACGAAACGTGCCAATTGTCGTCGACTTTAACTCATTTCTAAGAAATTAGCTGCTTAAATTATATAAAAAAGAAGATTTCAATATAATATAATAATTGAAGAAAGTTTTAAAGTGATTTTCTTAAATTTTAGCTATTTGAATTCTCAGTATAGTATGGTTATATACATGATTAAAAAAAAGATGAAGGGAACAGAGAGTCAAACAAAAAACAAAACACACACACACACAAAAAGAAAATTTCCCATGTAAAAAAGCTAAAGTAGCAACTTAACATGCTCTGAACAAATGCTACGTTCAACAATTTTATTTTTTTTCTTCCTTGCTGGAAGTCTGATCGAAATAGAAAATACGACAGTGTCATATAGAAAAATAACTATAACATAGAAACTCAAAAATATATCACAATCAAAATACAATTTAAAAGAAATGTGAAAAATAAGAATCAAACCTACACCAAAACACAAAAAACATCACTAATAGAAAATAAAATTTAAAATGAAAAAGACTGGAAATATTTCTTGCAATGCAAAACTATGGTAAACATCAAGTTCTGTAATAAATAATTTTATTTTACTTTTTACATGTTATATTAGCACCATAAAACAAAACCCAACCGTTAAAATAACCCATAAATAGGATTAATCCTTTCACTTCTTATCACCGTAACAAACTAAGTCACAACTAATAGAAGTTTAGTCATGCCAGTTTTTAATCAATCATAACTATACTTATGAACCAATAAACGAATAAAAATGCAAAATATCATTTCCAAACTATTTCAAGAATTTTTGTGAAGTTAACAATAAAAAATCACAAATCACAATTCTCAATATGCAAGTTGGAAATAACAGTTAAACAAAATAATATAGCCAGCTTTTTCCTTATCAAAAAATAAAGATAAATATAATTACCACACAATAGAAAAACAATTGAGATTTTTGTATTTAGGACGTTGACTTATTTACCTTTCAATAAAATAGGCAAAAAAGGAAGGATTATTAGAGCAGGTGTAATGTGTCGATAAGGCACATAGACGAACGAATCCATTCCATGGTTGAAATAAGCTTTCGTGGTGATACAAATAAAAATATACGTTCATTAAGGCAAGTCTGAAGCCCCATATGACATGTAAATCCATTGAAGCAAATAAGTAGGTGGTAGGGATTCTCAGATTCTAGCTTTAAAAAAAGGGAAAATTCCCATTTGGTGACAAATCCAAACATCCGCCTACCATTTAATCCTTCTAATTTGTTTTGTCCCATATAGGCCAATCGATATTATTAATTAATAAATTATAATTAGGAATTGACCATCTCATCCCTAAATAAAATCACGACACCTCTTCTCTTAACCGAATACCAAATTTCCCGTTTTGCGTGTCGTTCTTCTTGGAAAATGGAGAATGATTAATCTGATAATTCCGTTACATATTTATTTTCCATCCCGATTCATGGAAGTCTGGTTTTCATCGTCCACTATTAATTTTCCGTTGATCTGGTGTGAATTTCTACTAATTTAACGGGTTAAGAATTTGTTCCTTTGGTGTGAATTTCTACTAATTTAACGGGTTAAGAATTTGTTACTTTTGGTGTGAATTTCTACTAATTTAACGGGTTAAGAATTTCATACTAATTTGGTAATTTTATACTAATTTGGTAATTTTACTGATGTGAATGAATATGATTGAGTTTTATTTCATAAAATTTAATTCCATACTCCCTTCTTATAGATTTTCATACTTATTATTTCTTATATATTTTCATACTTATTATTTTTTGTTGTTAGCGGGCATGATTGAATTTCTTACATATTAAATCCTATAAAACGTGTTTCCAAATTAGTATGAAATTCTCAAATTAAGATAAAACCAATTAAATCTCGTTAAACTAGTATGAAATTCTAATAGACTTTCCCAAATTAGCACGGAAAAACTAGTACGAAATTCTAATAGACGGAAAAACTAGTACGAAATTCTAATAGACGGAAAAACTAGTACGAAATTCTAATAGACGGAAATTAATAATGAGGAAAGTATGAAATTTGAGCTGCGGAATCAGAGAAATCATCTTCACTATTTGATAAGGATTAAGAGAGGATTAAGAGCGAGATTTTGAGATGGAAATAGAAAAACCGTACAAGTAGAACCGTACAAGTAGAAGAAGAGTGCTGAGTTTAATTACGGGGTAAATTAGGTATGTGTATCATAAGAAATAAATATATAAAATATGAAATATTGTTTGGACTTAATGGAATACAGATATTTTCATTTGGCCTAAATGGTCAACGCCCCTTAAAAAAAATACCAGTTCAATAAACACTCATCCTTGACCGCATCTTCATAATTTCTCTAGAACCCATAGTAATATTTGCTTATTTAGAAAAGTTTTGTTAAACTAAAGCCACAACGAATTCATGGATAGTACAATCTGTAGCAAGACTAAGAGACTGTTTGGAAATTCTTTAAAAAAAATATGAAGGTTGATTTGCAATTATATGTATAACAATATGAAAAAACTGATAGATAAAACAAACTTGAATCAAATTAAACATTTTTTTTATGAAGTAATATAAAGGAGACTTTACCTGAATGGTTCGCCGAAATGCCTCTTCCTTCTCCATGCTCTGTATAACGAACACCGAATTACAGACAACTCCATAAATAGTATCCCTTAGTTTATAAAAAAAATCTCAATTTAACCAAAGCCATAAAATCAGGTTAAAAAATAAAGTAAGAACTGACCATTTCTTTCTCGCCCATCGCCGCAGCCTGCGGCCAAATCCTCAAGTCCATCACCGTGGAGTCCGCTTGTTCCGACCACAATGCCACTCTCCCTCCCAACAAAGAGTTGTTTATAAATCTGCAGATTCATGTTCAACTTTTATGTTTCACTTTGTATTCCACTTCATTGAAATACCCTTTAATTAACACGTGTACATATATAACATAATTATGTATATATGTAATTATCTTATATAACAGGAATCATGTTCATTTGTTGTTGAAATTAGACTTGGATTAAACGTGATATGTAAATCCTTTAAAACTAACACTTTAAAAAGAAATGTTAAAATGAGTGAGATATTGACACCACACATGGTTATGAAAACACCCAAATAAAAAAATAAATTAAATGCTCAAACCACCCATGAAATTCTAAACGCACCCCAGGACACAATTCATCATTTTCGCCACCCTCCACCTCCTTCGCCACACCAAGCCGTCTTCACCTTAGAAAGACCACAAAAAAATCTAAGGCCCAAACCCGACAGCCTAAACCCCAACTCGATAGCTTACAACTCAAACCCACAACCCGACAACCATGGCAGGTGAGCTTGCGCGGTGGCCATGGCAACCTGCAACTCAAACCTAAATTGACTTGCCTGCGTATTTAATGTGTGTGTGTATGTGTGTTTGAAGGCTAAGGTTAATTGAGGTAAATAATAATTGTTTGTGGTGTTTTCATAGTTTCGTGGGTGTCAAATATCTCATTCCATCTTAAAATCTCTCAATTTCCTATAACGCCAAGCGTATTTCCCTTTTCATATATATACGTACTGATCAAATAGGTTTTAGACTCGACCTTTACGTTCAAGTTCGATTTTGAAATAAAAAATCAAATTAAAATCGCATATAGAGATCGTATATAAATATATTTTAGTAAATAGAGTCTTAACAAATTTTAATTTATCAAAAAAAAATAAATAAATCAAACAATGACAAGAATGTTCCCTTTTAACTCTTTAAAGTCACGCTTTCGGCTTTTGTTCTTAAAGTCCAGTCCACAAATGGCTTGTGATTATTGATTGTCATTCTATTCAATGCATCCTACCAACAATTACAAACGAAGCCTAAAAGCAAGCGTGCCCTAAATATCTTATACTATTAGAAATGTCAATTTTGAATCTTTGACGAATAACAATTCGGCATATACAATTCACACTCTCTTTAGCAAATACTAAGAAATCACTCTTTCACAGTCAAATTTTGCAAAGTGAACACCATCCCGAATCTTTTTAGTTGTCCGTGAGTGAACACTCCTTTCGGTGCAGGTCCAAAACATCAAATAAATTCTTGCTCCAAAAAAAAAAAAAAACCCATAAAAATCTTAAACCCACTTTCCTTAATCCCTAGGGAAAATATAGAAACAGACAACAATAATAATAAATAAAAGGTAGAAAGAAAGAAAGAAAAGGAAAGTCTCGATCAAAACCAAAGGAAATTGACAATTTAACACGACGTTTGTGCTTAGAATTCAGTATGATATGATTTTAATTCAAGCATTCTCAAGTACGAGCTTGAATTCCCATCGCCACGTCATCCTAGGATTTGTACTCGAGGTAAAAAGAAGAAAAAGCGGCGAATCGCACCCCGACACGTCACAGTACAGACAAACAGAGCACACATCGGTATGTTGGAGTACGGACACACCTCATTTCTCTCAATTTTACTAAAGAGACAAATATATCGGTCGCTTTTGTAAATTATTATACTTCTTTTTTGTCTCATCACTCTTCGTTTTTTTTTTTTTTAATATATGGTTTTGCTTTTCTTTTGATGGGCAATTCTCTCTCTCTCTCTTGATTTGCCCTGGATTGAGTTTTGTGGATTTCGTCGCTAATTTGCAAGAAATTTGAGCAATGGCATGTCTTTAGTTATTATTTTTTTAATTAATTTATTTATTTTGCTTCAACTGTGCAACTTTCTAATAGCTCTGCTTTCTTGATGTGAATTCATATTCGCCTTAAAATAGTTTTGGCTTTTGGGTTGTGCTAATTATATTTGGTGTTTGATGTAACATTTGATAAATATTGATCTTTTAATTTTTTTTTATTTTTTTTTACTTTTAATAATTGCAGTAGTTTCATGGTTTATGCTTAGAAAGTTCTTTGAGTATCCGTCATTTAAGAATAATAGTTAAAAAAAAAACACTCATGTTCTCTGTTGTTTTAGACTGATTAATTTTGGTGCAGTATTTTGTGATCATGGAACACAAATTTTATGGATTCTTGTATCATTAAAAAAAAATAAATTGGATTCTTTTATCATTGGGTTTTGATATCATTCTTTTTTCTGATTATGAAATGTATTTATTTCTTGAATGGAAAAAATAAAAAAGAAAAAAAAGGGAAAGGGAAACTTCTAAGAATAGGCAATTAATTTTCTTTCTGATTCTCTATCTGAATTGGTCATTTATGGTTATTGTTTCTATTTTGTGTACTATTAAAGAGCCGTTTTGGTACTCTTTGTTGCCTTGTTAACTTTGGCAACTTAGAGCATTTCTTGCCTCACTCAATCTGAGTTAATCAATTTAATTTGCAGATAGCTATTGCTTTTTTAATCTCGATTATTTGATAATCCGAAGGGGTAAAAAAGTATGAGGCCAGCAACACTTATATTTCTGCTACTCTTATCCGTTGCGTTTTTCTCCATGACATATAACTTCGTTACGTTGATTATACATTACCGAGATTCCGGGCCTAGTAAACGGGCTTCCGGTGAAAAACACAGACGGGCTCTCATTGATCCGGTGATTCCGATTCCCAAGCATGGTACAAAAACAAAGAATCAGGGGCTGAAGTTTCACATTGCCTTGACGGCCTCTGATACCCCGTACAGCAAATGGCAAAGTCGTATTATGTACTATTGGTACAAGAAGAATAAGGACTTGCCGGGCTCGGACATGGGTAAACTCACTAGGATTCTTCATTCCGGAAGGCCCGATAATTTGATGGACGAGATCCCGACATTTGTGGTCGATCCACTACCACCCGGTTTTGATCTAGTGAGAAACTAACTCATCCACTATTAATTCTTTTTTCATTTTTTCACTAATTTGTTGACCAAATTTTGTTAATACAACTGCTATAGCGTCCAACACTTTTTAGAACACTGTTTTAAATGTGTGATTATAAATATCTATAGGGTTACGTTGTCTTGAACAGACCTTGGGCGTTCGTGCAATGGCTGGAAAAGGCGACAATCGAAGAAGAGTAAGCTTGCTTGCTTGCTATTCTGTCTCTATAAAACTTAATGTTCGAAAGTCTTGATTTTGTGTGGTGCTGCAGGTTTATACTAATGGCCGAGCCCGATCACATTTACTTAAAGCCACTGCCTAATTTGGGCTATGAAGATTACCCCGCTGCGTACCCGTTTTTTTACATTAAGCCGAAGGAACGTGCGAAAGTCATTAGGAAGTTCTTCCCGGATGAGATGGGCCCAGTAACGAAAATCGACCCTATTGGAAATTCTCCCGTTATTATTAAAAAGGTTCCGTATATTTTGCTTTTAATTATTTGAACAAATATGTGTTTTTTTTTTCTTTTTTGAATTATTAGTTATTTGTGGCTTAAAATTTACTCAGGATTTGCTGGAGAAAATCGCACCTACGTGGATGAATATGTCGATAAGAATGAAAAATGATCCAGAGACAGACAAGACTTTTGGATGGGTGTTGGAAATGTGAGCAAATCTTGAGAAGCATTCATGACTTTATAAATGATTCTATTTTTTTATTTTTTTTAGTGGTTTGTTGTTTTATTGCCGAATAAAAGGTACGCGTACGCGGTGGCCTCTGCTCTTCATGGGGTGCAACATATTTTGTGGGAAGAGTTCATGTTGCAGGTTTATTTCTCAGCCATAACCATATCATATGTCATGTTTATTTATTTATTTTCCACTTTGCATAAGTTTAAAAGATGAAGCTTGTTTTAATTGTGTTGCATTTTGCGTTGTAATTTCAGCCCCCGTGGGATTTGGAAACTGCTAATAAGTTCATTCTTCATTTCACTTATGCTTGTGATTACAACTTGAAGGTAAAGGAGTTTATCTTATTTATTTATTATTATTATTTTTAAGTCTCATAGATTCGTTGATGTTCAGGGTGAACTAACTTTTGGGAAAACCGGAGAGTGGCGATTTGATAAGCGGTACTACCTTGACTGGGCCCCACCTCGAAATCTGTCTTTGCCTCCTCCGGGTGTTCCGGAAAGTGTGGTAAGTATCACATCACATTACGATAACACATTTTTTTTTCTTAATTTGTATGTAAATTGGTATAATGTTTGAATTTTGAGTCTATTTATGATGACCAAATCGGAATTTGTTAAGGCACAACTATTTACGGATTTCTGATTTGTCCGAACTGAATCGCATTCGTCTTTGTTGTTTGCAGGTCACTCTAATAAAGATGATTAATGAAGCTACTGCTAACCTTCCAGACTGGGATACTACACCATCACTTAATAACTTAATATAAAATAGTTCATAAAATCTAGTCCATGCTGAAAAGAAAAAAAAAAAGAAAAAATCAGACGCGAAACTGTTGCAAGTTATGTCCGATTAACCTCAGATTTCGGACATTTAAGTTTTGATACTAATTAATGCTAGTGAAGGTTTGATCTGGTGATCATAAAAACGAGGTCTCCGATTCGAGTTTCACCAGGCGCGCTTTTTGTCGTTGTACTCGGACATTGGTGATCATGTGATTAATTTGATTGCTTTCTGTGAAAATTTATGTTGGATAGAAATAACATATAATATTGCATTTGTTTGAAATAACAGCTTTCTATGCTCAAATTTTCTGAATTTTAATTCAAACTAATTTAACATGTTGATATCTTGATAATCTTTGAAGTCCTAAATGTTTAAATCATAATACATGTTAAATTACTGGTACTCTTTTTCTTTCCCCGCCAAATAAATATAAAACAACGAGTAGATTTATTTTAATTGGTTGTACAATCAATAATAGTTAGACAGGACAGTTTAGCTGAAATTTTTTGATGGTAAACGCATATATTGTCCAGGCCGGCCCAATACTTTTCGAGGCATGAGGCGAGATAAAAACTTTGGGTCTTATTTTTAAACATTTGGAAAAAAAACATCCCAAAAAGTAGTAAAAATTCATTTTGAACTATATTATTTATTATTGACTAACAAATACACTAATACAATATAATATTCATTCAACTTTTTATATTTAAATGTGAATGTTCAATACTTCACTTTTTTTCAAAGAATAAAAAATGAAAAAGTATTATTTTAAATTTAATATAATTTATTAGATTGATATTGTTTTTTAATTTCTGATAGGGATAACTAATCGACTAGAGTTGATTAATCTTACCAATAAAATGTAAAATATAAGAATATTGTCGATGGATGACCAAAATTGGAAAATGATTAAAAAAAAAAAACTATTACAAGCACAAAACAGAAGTGAAAAGGGAAAAGGGAAAAGGAATTTATAGGTAACAAGACACATAAACGTGAAAATGGCGTACACAATTAGAACCTTAAAGATGGGAAAACAATTATAGAGGGAATAAAAGAAAACGACAAAACAATAAAAGAAGAAACTAAATCAATTGCCAAAACAGATTAGAATACTGGTGTCATCACAAAATGATTTGAAGGCATCACCACTCTCACCGTATCACATCGCCGACCTGCCTTCTTTGTACTTTCTAATTATATATATGATGTTGAATTTTTTATTTTATTTTTTTCCACAGGTGTTAGTGCTTATCTCTTATTTTCTCAATTCACCTTCGAAGCTTTTATAGACAATGTGATCTTTTTGCTAGTTCTGCATGAATGACAGTATTCATACTATAAACTAGGTTAACACGTGACTCCCCTATAATAGTTTGTGGGATTGTTGGATAAGCCCATAAACCCAACGATAGCTCTTAAGCCATAGTCCCTTTATTTTCCAGCTTTAATTTAATCCCCTACACAATATTTCAGTTAGTAATTTCAACTCTCGTATTAGCTTGAGGATGTGCTACTGAAGTAAATCTTTACTTCATCCCAATTGTTTTGCACCATTCTTGCATCATGCGTCCATTAAATAGCGTGCAATTGTATAAGAGCAGCACTCGCGACACACCATACCTGCAAAAAAATAATATTAAAACAAAATTTACCATTGTTTGCTCGGTTATGTTGGTCACATCTTCAGCCTCCACCCACTTTGTTAAGTAATCCACCGCAACCACCGGGTAAAACTTCTTGCAAGGCGTCCTTGGCAATGGCCCTATGATATCAATCCCCCATTGTGAAAATGG
Organism: Phtheirospermum japonicum; assembly: GCA_014905375.1. Taxonomy (NCBI): domain Eukaryota; kingdom Viridiplantae; phylum Streptophyta; class Magnoliopsida; order Lamiales; family Orobanchaceae; genus Phtheirospermum; species Phtheirospermum japonicum. The sequence goes on from BMAC01000314.1 coordinate 711,000, forward strand.
GAAGGGGATCTCATTACCATCATGTCTTCCGCTAGTAAATGGATTATTGGTGCATGCATCTGACAATTTTTGCAAGTCATCACAAACTCGCCAGCCATCCCCTTCATTCCTGGCCAAAAGAAGCCAACTCATTGTTGTAAATTGTATTTAATCAATTTAATGGTACACCGAAAATTCGTGTTAATGAATTGTATAGGCTCGATCTACGTGTCATGTAGATATTCGTAGTTTTTTAAATTTCTCAAATCCATTTATTGGTGAGTGAGAAATGATGCTTGGAAGTTGAACGGTTGCTTAATTGCTTTATTGGTTATCCCACATTGAATATTAATCAATGTGGAAGGGAGTATAAAAATGATTACATTTCATTAGTGGACATCAAGTGGGCTAGATGATGTTGTGGGTTTTGTGTAAACAAAGCTCACGCGGGCTCTTGAACTTAGGTTCGCCCGTCCGCCTTCGGCAAAACCGAGCGGATCCGAGCCCGAGCCCGGACCTTGGTCCTGGGCCTGGGCCTGGATTTTGGGCAATTGGTCCGAATTGGATGGTCCGTATGGGGGTCCTGGTTCAACCTGGCTTACTTTTTAGCCACGTGCGGTTTTGACCCCTGAACTTTCTCAAACGCCTGAGAATTCAAATCATCTCCTGACCGTTCAGACGTTACCATAACGTACGAATACAACATGCAATGCATATGCACGCTGAACCTGTCCAGGTTCATGCTGCCAGATGAATGCCTGTTTGAATGACTTAATGACGCCATTAAGCAGGCTGTTACCTCCCACTGAAACCCCTATATAAGGGTGAGAGGCTCCAGTTCTTTTCGCACCTGAAACACCTGGAAAAACGAATAACACACAACAACACTGCATATTGTTTTCTGTTTTATTTTCTTTACTTAACTCAGACCATATTCATTCAGTTCGCCGGATCTCTGGTATTTACGGTGCTGTAATACCAGAGACGTAGTCGTTTCATCTTTGGGGACGAATAGCAAAACTAAAGGGCACTACCGGGGCTATTTCGTCTTACGGATAGAGTTCTAAACTCGACTCGACTTGTTTTATAATTTGTTTGTTTTATTTTTTCCACTTTGTGATATACATTCCCTATTCGTGTTCGTTGTATTTACAACAATCGCAAGACGAAGTATTTGTAATTTGTAATCTACTGTTTTAATATTCCTAACTGGAAAAATGTCGACCTCCAGCACTCCGATCAGTTCGGTCGCTCCTGCCGTTACCTCCACCATCTCGACGACGACCACTGCCCCTGCAGTCACGAACACCACTACGATTGGCGCCTCTACGCCAAACACGAACATGAGTCATGCTGACTTCCTCTTCAACCAAGGAACTATCGACACCCTCCTTGAGACACTTTCAAGACGTCACAAGCTCGCCAGCCATCCCCTTCATTCCTGGCCAAAAGAAGCTAACTCATTGTTGTAAATTGTATTTAATCAATTTAATAGTACAGCGAAAATTCGTGTTAATGAATTGTATAGGCTCGATCTACGTGTCGTGTAGATATTCGTAGTTTTTTAAATTTCTCAAATCCATTTATTGGTGAGTGAGAAATGATGCTTGGAAGTTAAACGGTTGCTTAATTGCTTTATTGGTTATCCCACATTGAATATTAATCAATGTGGAAGGGAGTTTAAAAATGATTACATTTCATTAATGGACATCAAGTGGGTCAGAGGGTGTTGTGGGCTTTGTGTAAATAAAGCTCACGCGGGCTCTTGGACTTGGGTTCGCCCGTCCGCCTTCGGCGAAACCGATGGCGGAGCCGAGCGAATCCGAGCCCGAGCCCGGTCCCGGACCTGGGGCCTGGGACTTGGGTCTTGGGTCTTGGGCAATTGGTCCGAATTGGCTGGTCCAATTGAGGTGGTCCGTATGGGGGTCCTGATTCAACCCTGACTTACTTTTTAGTCACGTGCGGTTTTGACCCCTGAACTCTCTCAAACGCCTAAGAATTCAAATCATCTCCTGACCGCTCAAACGTTACCATATCGTACGAATTCAACATGCAATGCATATGCACGCTGAACCTATCCAGGTTCACGTTACCACCCTGAACTTTAAGGATGCCATTAAGCAGGTTGTTACCTCCCGCTGGAACCCCTATATAAAGGTGAGAGGCTCCAGTTCTTTTCGCACCTGAAACACCTGGAAAAACGAAGAACACACAACAACACTGCATATTATTTTCTATTTTATTTTCTTTACTTAAGTCATACCATATTCATTCAGTTCGTTGGAGCTCTAGTATTTACGGTGCTGTAATACCAGAGACGTAGTCGTTTCATCTTTGAGGACGAATAGCCAAAACCGAAGGGCACTACCGGGGTTATTTCGTCTTCCAAATAGAGTTCTAAACTCGACTCGACTTGTTTTATAATTTGTTTGTTTTATTTTTTCCAGTTTGTGATATACATTCCCTATTCGTGCTCGTTGTATTTCCAACACTCATAAGGTCATTCCGAAAAATGTCCTACTCTTCACATGATCACTGCAATACCTTTCATATATCTCCCGCAATAATCCTAACCCTTCATATCGTGATAAAAACTTTAGGTGCGGCCCAAAATACGACCTTTTGTACAGATATCCATTCATTAAACAAAACTGAGCTACCGTCTTGACCTCCTTGGTGGAGAATTGCATATTACCTTCTGCTGCTTCGTTAAGAACCTCTTGGATTGGTGTTCGCCAATATTCTCTTTCCTTTATCTCCATCACTTCCTTTCCTTGTTCCAAACTGCTATTGGGTAGCTCCATCAACGTGACAGTCCTCGTGCTGCAATCCCCAAAGGCCCTTGCTATCTTGGCGAGCTGATCCACCCTTGTATTCTCTACTCACGGTAGATGTTGAACTTGTTGAGGATTTTATTCTTGGGAATAATTCCTTATTTAGTTGTTTGCCTTTCTTAGGCCCAAAATATATTAGGGAACTAGAATTAGGACTCTAGATTTGTTTTCTAGATTGTGTATAAGATTTTATTTAGTTTCCTAGATTGTGTTTAGGACTTGTTTAACTTGTCTACCAAGTTTAGGACTCTAGGACTCTTGTCTATTTAAGAAAAGACAAAGCAAAGAGAAGAGGACACCTTCAATAAACTTTTTAATCGCACGGATTTTTGAAGAAGGGCCCACGACGCAAGGAACGCACAAGCAAAGAAGAACACGAAGACTACTTGGAGCCATTGTTCGATATTGACAAGCTATTCGAAGTTGCGTGACCAACGGAGGAGAGCTTGTTCAACCTAGGCGACAAGTATTTAGTATCATGTTTATGATATTCTAGTTTTCATATATTGCTTAATATTTTTGTATTGATCGAAAAACAAGGAAGCAATATAGTTTTCGGGTTTGTACACCCAAGTTCACAAGTACTTTTACTTGTGAACTGAATTTATTATATCGTGTTCTTATATTTTTATTCTGCTGCATATTTTTACTTTACTCTGGTCGATGTTGTTAATCAGTGTTGTTTAACATTATTAACAACATCATAAAATTGAGAATTATTTTCAAAACCATAAACCTTCAAATTTTACAATTGGCATCTAGAGCGGGTTACTTAACCTTTTAAGTACTGATCCTTATTTGTCTAGGTACTATGGATACTCCGAGGAAGAAGAGCATGGTTGCTACAGAGGATGTCAATGATCCATCCTTATTTACCAATGTTGTGTGGGATGACTACGTCCATGTTGGTTTGCTTGAAGACAACATCGTGTGCCTGAATGTCGAGACCACTGATTACCTTGAGGAATACGAGAAGCTGATTATTGATTACCAGAAATTATTTGTTAGTTGGGGAAAACAGGTACTCAAGGCCAAATATCTCGTGAAAGAAGTAGACAAGCTAACCAAATAAAAGGATGATCAGCTTGACATAATTATTCGCTTGGAAACGTCGCTCACCAAGAAGGATGCTGAGCTAGAAAAGGTGAAAACCGAGTTGAAGGAGGCCCAAGAAACCCTCACAAATCTCAACAAAGGCAAGGCCACGGTGGATGAGATTCTAGAATCGAGTATCCCGAATTGTTCAAAACCAGGGGTTTGGATACAAGCATGTTCAAAAGCCAGTTTCAAGTCAAAAGGTGAAGTCGACCAAACGCCACAAGAGAAGAAGAAGACAATACGTATGCCATCATTGTGGTGAACCAGGTCACATACGACCATACTGCTGGAAGCTTATTGGCAAGCAATCTCATTTTAAAAGGTCGAAGTTGACTGCTGAATCCCATGTTGGTTCCCGTCTTACCAACATCAATACCAARACCAGTTTCAAACAAGTGTGGGTCAAGAAAAATAGTGTCAAGTGCAATATGATCCATACCTCCKTGAAATCTCATGTCCRTYGAGCCTGGTATTTTYATAGTGYATGCTCCAAGCATATGACAGGCTCAGAAGAACTACTTTCCAACATAGTCAGATTTCGAGGTGGAAAGGTAAAGTATGGTGGAGGCGCAAATGGCCAAATCATTGGCCAAGGAACTCTCCGTYTTCCCGGRGTRGTAAKTCTGAAGAATGTGTTGTTGGTAGAAGGACTTAKTGCTAACTTAATAAGCATAAGTCAACTTTGCGACGGTGGCTTTAGTGTCAAATTCAACCGTGAGAAGTGTGAAGTCTATGAGGAGAATGGTCCGTGCATCCTCATTGGTCAGAGGACTTCAGATAACTGTTATCAAATCAACAGTGATGCCTTTTGCAAATTATCTCAACTAAGTGATGCTGAGGTGTGGCATCAAAGACTTGGGCATGTCAGTTTCAAGATGATGGAAAGTTTGGTAAAAAAGGATGCTGTGATCGGACTACCTAAACTCAACACTAAAAACATTCCAGTTTGCGAGGCATGTCAGAAAGGTAAGCAAGTCAGGGTGCCACATCCAATAGTACAAAGTCTCACTACCTCATATTATTTCGAACTCCTTCACATGGAACTTTTGGGACCACTTGAAGTTGAGAGCCTTGGTGGTAAAAGGTATGTTCTTGTGCTTGTAGATGATTTTTCCCGCTTTAATTGGATAGAGTTTTTAAGAGAAAAATCTGAGACTTTCGAAACTTTTAAAAAACTTGCAAAAAGGTTGTGTGTAAGTTTTGGTGTGAGTATAGGTAAAATAAGGTCTGATCATGGGAAAGAATTCGAGAATGCATAATTTTCAAAATATTGTTCCAAAGTTGGTATAAATCATGAATTTTCTTCACCCATCACCTCCCAATAAAATAAGATAGTCGAACGCAAAAATAGATCTCTTATAGAAATGTCTAGGACTATGCTTATTTCAAATGGGGTTACTAAATATTTTTGGGCAGAAGCAATGAACACTTCATGCCATATAATTAATAGGGTGTATTTTAGACCAGGATCTTGTGTTACTCCCTATGAATTATTGATGGATAAAAATCTAAGTTTGAGTGATTTTCATATTTTTGGGTGCATTTTTTATGTGCTCAATGATATAAATCATCTTGCTTCAAAGAGTGATAAATGTGTTTTCATGTGATACTCTCGAAATAGTCATGCATATAGAGTGTTTAATCTTAGAACGTGTTGCATGATTGAGTCGGTTAACGTCAAGTTTGATGATTTGATGAGTGGTTTTAAACCTGCTGAGGAGGATGATCTGGTTTATGATCAAAATCCTCAAAATAATGTCACACTTCCTGTAGATGAAAGTGCAGGTATTGAAAACAGAGATGCAGGTTCTGACCCAGAGATTTGAGTGATGTTGGTAACAATGTTGATACGGGGATAACAACATCAGAACCAACATCAACTCCAGCCGCCGTAAAATCAGATTCTAATCCAAGTGTGGAGAATCCAGCTGAACCCATTGACTTTAATCGGAGAAATATTCCTTCAAGAATTCAGAAGAATCATCCTATGAGCCAAATAATTGGAGATCTCGATGAAAGAACTACAAGAAAGCGACAAATAAATTTCAAAGAGATGGTAAGGTTTGTTCGCTTGTTTACTAATTGTTCTAAGACTCGAGAATCTTTGTATTTTTCCAAAATAGAGCCCAAGCGAGTAGAGGATGTTCTTAAAGCCGAGTATATTGCAGATGGAAGTGCTTGTACACAGTTATTGTGGATGAACCAAATGATAGAGGACTACGGTCTACATATAAGAACATTGACTGTGCTCTGTGATACTTCCAGTGCCATTGATATCTCGAAAAATCTGGTCCAGCTTTCTCGAATCAAACACATTGACATAAGGTACCACTTTATTCGAGATTTGATTGAGAGGAAGATAGTTAGCCTTGAGCATATAGGAACAGTCAATCATCTTGCTTCCATCTTCACGAAGGCATTAGATTACGAGACCTTCTCTCGTTTGAGAAGAGATATCGGTATGTGCATTGTCTAACCAATGTTGGTTTGTGATGTCGTGAAACCCAATAACAACATCTGTATAATTTTGCATGCATTTTTTATTTCTGTTCATACATAATCATAATGCATTGAGTATAATTGAAAAGTGCAATAAGGTCCTATGTTGCAATAAAAGTGATGGCAAAAAGACCAACCTCTTTGGTTAGGTGATTGTGGGGCTTGCCCGCAGAAACTTGTTTTCTCCCAGGTCCAAAAACAAGAGGTTTTAACAGCAATTGCTGAAGATCAAAAGATTCAAATCCCTTCAAGGATGAAGTAAATCTGGATACAAAAAGATCCAATCTTTAAATTTCACCTTCTTGAGAATTGGCATCTAGAGCGGGTTACTTAACCTTTTAAGTACTGATCCTTATTTGTCTAGGTACTATGGATACTCCGAGGAAGAAGAGCATGGTTGCTACAGAGGATGTCAATGATTCCGAGTCAACTGAACCTGATCCATCCTTATTTACCAATGTTGTGTGGGACGACGACGTCCATGTTGGTTTGCTTGAAGACAACATCGTGTGCCTGAATGTCGAGACCACTGATTACCTGAGGAATACGAGCAGCTGAGTATTGATCACCAGAAATTGTTTGTTAGTTGGGGAAAACAGGTACTCAAGGCCAAAGATCTCGTGAAAGAAGTAGAAAAGCTAACCAAAGAAAAGGATGATCAGCTTGACATAATTGTTCGCTTGGAAACGTCGCTCACCAAGAAGGATGCTGAGCTAGAAAAGGTGAAAACCGAGTTGAAGGAGGCCCAAGAAACCCTCACAAACCTCAACAAAGGCAAGGCCACGGTGGATGAGATTCTGGAATCGAGTATCCCGAATTGTTCAAAACAGGGATTGGATACAAGCATGTTCAAAAGCCAGTTTCAAGTCAAAAGGTGAAGTCGACCAAACGCCACAAGAGAAGAAGAAGACAATACGTATGCCATCATTGTGGTGAACCAGGTCACATACGACCATACTGCTGGAAGCTTGTTGGCAAGCAAGTATTTAGTATCATGTTTATGATATTTTAGTTTTCATATATTGCTTAATATTTTTGTATTGATCGAAAAACAAGGAAGCAATATAGTTTTCGGGATTGTACACCCAAGTTCACAAGTACTTTTACTTGTGAACTGAATTTATTATATCGTGTTCTTATATTTTTATTCCGCTGCATATTTTTACTTTACTCTGGTCGATGTTGTTAATCAGTGTTGTTTAACATTGTTAACAACATCATAAAAGTGAGACTTATTTTCAAGACCATAGACCTTCAAATTTTACAGAACTATTTATTTTAATGGTGTCATCTTTTGTTGCTGGTAATTAGTGAACAATTTGGTTGTCACCTCAACTTAGTACGGTCATCTAGCTTAGGACAAATTTCAGCATCGTTGATGAGATGCTTGAAGAATGACGAATCTATGTCAGTGTTTGAGTTTCCTGGTCTTGTTGACTAGAGGAAATTTTACGTGACCGAACTTTCAATTAGACTTAATTTTTGATTTGAGAGGTGTGCGTTAGAACAATGCTTGGAGGCGCAATCAATTAGATTTATTAAAATTTATCAAATGAATTTATCAAATGAATAAAAGTAAAACTAATTCAGAAACACAACAAAAAAATCAAAAAATATTAACGGCATTTACTAACGGGTTGTTGCCGTCGGCGTACACCAAAGACCGAAACCTGAATATATCACTACTGTTTTGCATGTAATTGTTGTGTTTTTCCTAGTATTTTTAGTTAGAGTTTTATGTTGATTTTAGTAGTTTTTAATAGAATTTTATTAAGTTTTTATGTGGTTTTTCTTGTTTTGTTGTTTTTCACTTGACTTGTTGATTTTATATTTTAATGGGTTAATTGGTTCAACTACCTTGAGGTTAGGTGTAATTCTTGGGTTTTGATATTTAAAATCCTCATTTAATAGGTGGCTTAAGGCTTTGAAATCAAGCTAAGGCATGGAGATCAAAAACTCAAGCCTAGCCTAAATAGGTGCCAAGATGCTCCAAAATGGGAAAACTTTCTGAAATGGTGGCCTAGCCTCGCCTAGGATGGCCTATTCTCACGCCAACACCCTAGGCACAAGAAAAAGGCCTAAACTCGCGCCTGGCAGCACGCCTGGCGAGCCAACGCGCGCGCCTGCCGAAGCTGCTCGGCGTCCTGCCGAAGATGCCCGGCGCCTGCCGACAGCGCCCGGCCAACTCCCGCACGCTCTCGCCTATTTCCGCGCCTAATTGCCTGCCTAGCTGACGCCCGCCCATCATCGCCTAAACCTAGGCGCTTGCCTAGGCGCCCGCCCGTAAGCCCTGCCGCCCAGCGCCCAACGCGTCCGCCTAGCTGCGCCCAGCTCGGCCATGGCCGAGCCACCTCGAGCCATATCGAGTCAAAAAGCTAGCCAAGGGTCTAGGAAGGTGCCTCCGGGTCAAACTTGGTCAAACCCGGGAATTTCAAGACTCTAAGGCTATTTTGGCCCATTTAAACCCAATTAAATATAATATATATATGGAGACTTCTCTCATTTTGTAAAAAAACCTCTCATTTTCTCCCAACCCAAGCATGGGTTTGGGATTAAAAATCCTCTCTCTAGTTTTTAAGATCTATTTTCTCTCTATTAGGTTTTAGATTCAATTTCAAGATTTGATGTAATTTCTTTTCTACATTTAGATTACTTTCATGCTTGGCCTTGAGTTTGTAAGCCTAAGAAGAATCCAAACACTCCTTTGGATTGTTACTTTTGATGCAATTTAATTCAAGCTTGATACTCTTTCCTTTAATTCAAGTAAGTTTCCTTTCAATTTCATGTTTTGTTCTTCATTTCCATGCTTGTTCTCATTTCCATGCTTTGTTCTTCATTTTATGTTTTTTGCCTTAGCACCTTGAATTCATGATGAAACATATGAATTGGCTATGGAATCTAGATGAGTGACACATCTAGGTCATAGATCGGCTCTTGGATCGTCTTGATTTTGAGTTTTACACATGCTTTATTTTGAATTAAATTTATGTGCTTGGTTTCATACTTAATCTTAGATCTAGTCTTCATTACTTGTTATTTTTCATAAAGTTTTAAACTTTCCCATCTATTTTCATTGCTTTATCCATTCATGCTTTCAATTTTAGTAAATTTGCATTATTTGAGTTTTTATGCATAGTTGTACCTTGTGCTTGCATGCTTGTACTTGGTGAAACAATGCATTTTCTTGCTTATTTCCTTTATTGCTTTGTATTTTCCATTTGAGGCATTCGACGAGGCATTCTACCCACTTGTTATTTAAACTTTTAGGATAGCTTAGATAGGTTAATTTTTTTATTTTCATTTTCCTTTTATTTTCCATGCTTGAAACACATTAAATCATTCAATTGAATCGATCTCCGATAATACCAAGCCATGAACCCGTTGATACTTTCAACACCACGAAAACTCTTCTAACAACTACAAAAAAAAACTCGTGGATAATGAAAGTCATTTCCGTCGGTAAGCCGTCGGTAATAGCGTTATCGATGGATTTACCAGCTGAAATGGTCCGTCAGTAAAATCCTCATCGGTAAAAAATTACCAAGGGATTAATTTTTTTCCGTCGGTAAAAATACCGACAGAGACCAATTTCGTCGGTATTTACCGACGAATCTTAATAAATAAATAGATAATTACCGACAAACAATTTTTCGTCGGTAATTAATTTTATTAAAAAATAAAAATAAAAATTACCGACGGATTGTAGTCCGTCAGTAAACTAAATTAAAAAAAAAATAAAATTGTATGGGGTGTGCCAGCCAACCCCCAGCTCAAAGCCTACCCCATGACCGTTTAGGCTAACTCAATTTCTTGTAAGTATTTGGATATTATAATATATATACATACTTATGTTATATATATAATAAATAATATAATTATAATATATCTACATATATAATATATTTATATGTAATAATTATATTATACACACACACACACACACACACACACACACACACACACACACATATATATATATATATATATATATAATATATATATTATATATAATATATATATATATATATTATAAATATAATATATTATATAAAATTTATAAATATACATAAATATATAAATATATATAAATATATATATTTAGTATATAAATATATTTATATATATAAATATATTAATATATTAATAAATATTAATAAAAATCATAATAAATGAAATAAATAAAAATTAATTTACCATCGGAGTGATTTTCGTCGGTAAATAATTTTAAAAAAATAAAAGTGGGGTTACCGACGGACATTTTCGTCGATAAGCCGTCGGTAAATAAAAAAAAAAAAAAAAGATTACCGACGAGCAAATCTACCGACGGGCTACGTCCGTCGGCAATTTTGACCGTTGGTAATGCCAGACTTTTACCGACGGATTGTAGTCCGTCAATAAATTCCGTCGGCGTTTTTGTGTTCTTTTGTAGTGTATGTTGACGACCACTCTCATCGGGCCAAAGGCGTCGCATCCATTGGCAGAATGGCGCCAATTGATTGCGTCACAAATTACCCATAGGAATGTCGACGACATACCGACGACAAATGGCTATCGACATAATAGAAATAAAAAAAGGAAAATACATTCCAATGGCACTTAAAGTTGTCGGCACAATCCTAATAACATCCCGGTCTCGCCCCCATTTCACAAACAGAAGGGTGAAAGCAAAAAATAAAAAGAAGAATGAAACGAGAGGGAGAGGGAGAAGAAGCCGCCGCCACCGATGCACAGCCGCTCATTGCTCACCACCGCCGCAGAACTGCCACCTATGCTCGCCCAGCCCACTGCCTGGCCGCTCGCCACCCACCCACGTTGTCGTCAGTGCTCGTCCCGGCCCACAATCGATCGCCACAACCATCGCGTGCCTCCTCTAGGCTCCGCTACTCTGGCAAGCGGACAACCACGTTAGTTTATTTTTCACCTTTTTTTAAAATTTAAATTAGTGTATAATTTGTTTTTAATTTTGAATGATTGTTAGGGTACAATTTGTGTTGGATTAGGGTTAATTGGACTTTGAATTTCGAAATTATGGTTGACTTTGAAATTTGGATTTGTTTAGGATTGAGTTAGGACTAATTAAATAAATGGGGCTTAATTGTAATTATTGTGATAATTTGAGTTTAACTTGGAATATAGTGTTAATGTTAGGTTGAATTAGGGATTAATTAAAAAAAAATTATCTCTTTAGGGATTAATTCAAAAATGGGACTTAATTGTAATTATTTATATAAATAGGATTTGGTTTCGCCAATTAGGGTTACTTTTGAGTTTAATTAGAGATTAATTTGAAAAATGGGGTCCCATTGTAATTATTTATATAATTTGAGTTTGATTTCAGAAATTAGAGTTTGTTTATGGTTCAATTATAGATTAATTCAATAAATAGAGCTTAATTATAATTATTGCGATAATTTGGGTTTGATTTGGAGTATTAATATTAATGTTGGGTTGAATTAGGGATTCCTTCTAAAAAGAGTCTAATTATGGATTAGTTCAAAAAAATAGGCCTTAATTATAATTATTTATATAATGTTTAGAAGGGTCTAATTAGGGACTAGTTCAAAAAATAGGCCTTAATTATAATCATTTATATAATTTGGGTTTGATTTCAAAAAATAAGATTAGTTTTGAATTTAATCATAAAGATTCCTACATTAATTGACAATTCATAACAATTGGCGTGTTTTCTATTGCCGATGCCGCTGGGGTGCCAACTGTTGCTGATAAAAGAAATACGTTAGTTTTTTTTATTGAATACTCCATCTGTTTTACAAAGATAGTTCGGTATTCCATTTTCGTCTGTCCCACAAAGATAGTCCAGTTACCATATTTAATATATCATTAATTTTTTATTTTCATACATATCCTTAATTAATGTTTTTTGAAATACCAATTATCTTTTGGTAAATGTACATTGATAATAACAATGCAAAATTTTGATATTTCATCAACCAATGCACTAATGTTAACACTAACTTTTTAATTTATTAATTGACATTAATAGTTTATAGAAGGGCATAATTGGAAAATAATAATAAGTAAATTAATGTCTTGACTATTTAAACTACCAATTTTTTAATTTGTTTGAATTAATCATAAGACTATGAAAATAAGACAGAATGAGTGATTATTTAGAATTAATCATTTAATTACAATAAGTGCGTAATTACCTTATTTGACAAGTAGTGAGGATACTTCTTCTCTCTCATATATAAGGAATAAAGCACACATCCCCATAAATAATACTCAGAATCTAAAATTGAGTTCAAAAACATGTTTCTAAATAAAAGAGCTTTCAGTTTACATTAGGTTCATGAGGTGTCGACAACCCAAAAAGCTTAAACGGGGTCACCGGTAAGTGCCAGTTCTTATCCCTGGTAAGAAGTTTTCGGCATCGGTTCACAAAACTAACTAGATAATTAAATACTAGCCATCAATATGAACAATTTGATATATAATATATCAAAAATAGACCTCCCACTGTCCGGGAATCAGCCATCAAAGATCGACCACGCCGTCACCCGGGTCAAAAAAAATCTGCAGCGAATAGAAACTACGTCGGCATTTTGCCAATGATCCAAAGCTCTGATTGTCGATCAGAAGGTGGCGTTGGAAACCTTGTGAAACTGGATAGTTATGGTATAAATTTTATAATTATCTAATGGCTAGATTTTCATCACGAGTCCGACGAAATTTTGCTTCCAAAGGTGGTGGTTTTGGAGGAAAATGAGAGGAAACCCTCTCTGTTGGTGTTTGAGTTCTAATTGATCAAATTGCAGCATAAATAAGGGAAAGAGGCGGTGAGAATATTGGGCTTGGGCTCAATATTTTGGCCCAAATATTTGGCCAACTAAATTGGGCTCAAGGTTTGGGCCTATTAAAAGGTATAAGTTTGAAGGATTTGGGTCCGATTTAACACAATGAGTTTAAATAAACTATATTTTTATTTTCGTTAAAAATAAAATAAATAGAAATAAAAATTTCATGATACCCAATATACATTTCAACGAAATATTATTGTAATAAAACATTTCGATTGAAATGAAATAAAATAGTGATATAAAGAATAATAAAATTTATTTTAACAAATTATAAAGGTAAATAGACGAGGCTTCACATTCTCTCATTCTTTAAAGAGTTTGGCCCCCAAACTACCATCTTAGGTATTCTAGGCAATTCCAGTACTACAACACAAGATTTAAATTCAATAACCACTCTATCAAGATACTAGGTACGAATGATTGAGAAGTGTACAATTGAATATTATTTCAATCAAAGATGAAGTTGAAAAGATTGTTTGATCTGATTAAGTATAAATACAATTCACATATGAGAAGAAAGTAATGAATTGAGTAGTAACAACTTAAATAACATGTAAGAAAGAATACTGGTACATATAATGTATAATGGACAAGTACTTGCACTACAAAAAAAACCTGCAATACTGGCGGAAAACTTTGCTGGCGGTCATGGCCGTCAGTATTTCTCCCCATCAGCATCCCCTCAGGGATAGGGCGGGAATTTATCCCGCGTAACTATCCTGACGGCCATGCCCGTCAGGATATTTTTTTGATTAAAAAAAAATAAAAAACAAATATGCTGATGGCCATGCCCGTCAGTGTGGAATTTTTAATTAAAAAAATAAAAATATATACGCTGACGGCCTTGCCTGTCAGCGTATAAGTATAATCCTGACGGCCCTGCCCGTCAGGATTATAACCCTAAAAATCAGGCATTCTCCTTCCCCGCCTCATTCTGTCAAACGCAAAAAAAAAAAAAAAAACAGACGGCGCCCCGCCTCAAAGCTCATCGCCGCCCATCGCCTACCTTCCCGCCCCCATTGCCGACCGAAGGTGCCGCCGCCGTCGTCGTACAACCACACAGCCGAGCCATCGCCGCCCCCCTGTGCGTCAACCCCCTGCCCCCGTCGCCGAGCCAACGCCGCCGCCCGCCATCCCGTCGCCTCGCCGCCCCCCTGCCCAAGAATCCCAGACGCCGCGCCGCCTACCCGTCCCCCTCGCCTTGCCGCTAAGAAGCCCAGCCGCCTGCCACCGAGCACCGCCATCGCCGCCTGCCACCGTCGCCGCCCCACTGTCTGTCAACCCCCTGCCCCCCCGTCGCCGCCAAGGTAATTTATTTATTTCAATTTTAATTTTATATTTTTGTAAATTTTTTTGTATATTTGTATATTTTTATATAATTGTTATTTATTAATTATTATATAAGAGAGAAGAAAAATTTACCTCCTGAATTATTGTCATTTTGACACTTTGCCTCTTAAATTTTTTTTTTCGTGCAAATTACCTCCTAAACTGTACGAATTTTGCACTTAACCTCCTGAACTCCCGTTTTTGGTGGAACTTTTGGTCGGAGCTCACTCGTGTGACATGCACGCTTACATATAAGGGTTAAAACCGACTTTCCATCTCTTACTTATGACTCCTGCTCAAAATAATGGCACGTGAGCACTCGTGTGACCTGTTAAGATAATGTTCACATTAATATATGTATACACGTAGGATTTGGAACCTACATAGTGCTCACGTGCCATTATTTTGAGCGGGAGTCATAAGAAGGAGATGGAAAATCAATTTTACCCCTTATATGTTAGTGTTCATGTCACACGAGTGAGATCCGGCTAGAATTTCCAAAAAAAAAGGGGAGTTCAGGAGGTTAAGTGCAAAATTCGTACAGTTTAGGAGGTAATTTGCATGAAAAAAAAGTTTAGAAGGCAAAGTGTCAAAATGGCCATAGTTCAGGAGGTAAAAAAAAAATTTTCTCATTATATAATTAGTTTTAAAGGTTAGGGTTTAGTATTTGTTTAGGGATTAGGGTTGAAAGTTGGGCTAATTGGGAATTAATTACAAGATTAGGGCTAAAGTATGAGTTTAATTTAGGTTTAATTTGAAATTATGGTTTCATTTAGTGTATAAATTAAAATTATGTAATAATTTATAGTTTAAAATTTGTTTTTCTTTAAAATAAAAATCTATTTTTTTATAAAATAAAAATCTATTTTCCTTTGTTTAATTAGGGGATAGTTATATAATTATTTTTCAATTAGGGTTTAATTTACGTTTAATTTGAAATTAGGGTTTAATTTAGGAATAATCACCTAATTAAGGTTTAATTTAGGGATAATCACATAATTAGGGATCAATTTATGAATAATTATATAAGTAGGGTTCAAATTATGAATAATTATATAATTAGGGTTAAATTTAGGAAAACCCCTATAATTAGGGTTCAAATTACGAATAATCAATTAATTAGGGTTCAAATTAGGAATAATCAATTAATTAGGGGCCATTTTAGTAATAAAGAAGCTTGTGTAGATTCTGGAGTATACTTGTCTATAATGAGCGCACACAGCACCCGTACAGAGATTGTCCTCCTCAAACGCCCTCCCCATGTCGGTTCCAAACATCTATAATTCAGTAGTAGATACAGTCGATGAAGACGTCTGTTTTTAGTGACCATGCTAGCAAGGAGCCGATTGATTTTTGGAGCAGACATGGTGAGGGTGGTCGATGAAAGCGATGACCTGTATTCGAGTGTCGTGTGGCTCTTTATAGACAACGTGTCTACTTCAGAATCTACCTAGTTAGAAGCAATCTTGTATTAGGGTTTATCATTAGATTATTAGGGTTTGCTTTCAAATTTAGGGTTTATTCACCCATTATATTGTATATATATTGTTCATGAATAGGAGGCCGTAGTGATCGGCCGGGATTTATATTGTTCATGCATGGGAGGCCGTGGTGATCGGCCGGGGTTTAATCTTGTTTATTAATATTATTGTCATTGGTGTTGTTGGTTGTATACCGTCGGATGTTGACGTGGGTTACGGCGCCGGCCGGGAGGTGTTGTCCCTCCAATAGCGGGTTTTCAAAGTTTTTTCTAAAAATGTGATAGGGTGTCACGTGGTTTTATTTATGTTTTCAAAATATTTTTCAAAAATGTGACGGTGGTAATTTCTTATTTGGAACCTTGGCGAAGTGACGCGATTCATATAGATCACTTGTTTGAGAATTAATATCAAATAGAAAAATCTGAAACTAAGTTTTGAATTATTCCAATATTCCTTACACCCATTTGAGATTTAGTATCAAATATAGAGTTTGATACTAAATTTTGAATTGTCCCATTTTTGGACAGTTTGAGAATGTGACTTGTAGTATGGTTATCTTATGTGTATGTTTTATTTTTGTTTTGAAATTCCGGTTTCTGCATCTCTCTAATTGTTCTCGAGTGCACTGAAATATACGTGCACTACGAGAACTGAGGGGAGATGTTGCCGAAATTTTGAATCTAAAAAAATACATATTTTAAGATAATACATACTACTAAATGTCACGTTCTTGAATGGGATAGAAGCCTTACCAATTACAATTCGAATTACTCATTCTTCTCGTAATGCTGCCGAAATTTTGCCACCTTCTTTAATTGTAGAACACGCTTAACACTTAAAAATCTTAGGATGGCTGATGATCGTAGTTGGATGTACAAACGGAATATTCCTGGATTTCT